>VYXH01009912.1:0-31153 GCA_013397275.1 Burhinus bistriatus | reverse complement strand
GGGGGGAACAAAACTCTCCCCACACCACACATTTTTTGTATTCATCAGTTCCAAATTTTGCACACAAAAGGAAGAAGGCTCATAAGAAAGAAAATAGGAAATTCCAAACAATTTGAGCACAGTGAAGCATTCAGGTTGTAATTGTGGGATACTGAGAGTAGGATTCATCTCATCCAGCTTTTGATGTCAGCAAAACTGGACATGCATCGGAGCTAAGGTGTTAGGAGCTCCATGCTCAGACTGAAATCATGTGTTTAAACTAGCCTATTTTAGATACCTACTTTAGGATGATAAGCCCTGGAAGGGCTTTACTGTCTCCACTGACTATAAAAGTGGTTTAGTGGACCAGCTTGTGTGTAGTTGTCTTACGGGAAGACTTTTACACACGTAAGTCTAACACGTCTCTGGGACAGCAGCAAATTTGTTCTGTGACAAGAGAAACTGCTGACCTACTTCTAGCTTTCACATAAATCTAAACAGTATACAGGCCTGGAATTTCAAACTGCGTAAAATAACCTAAAGGGGAATAAGAAGGGTAAGAAAAATAAAAAAGATACAGGACAAGTTTTGTGACTCAAAATCATAGGACCAGGAAGGGGAATGAAGGAAACCATGCCTCAGATAAATATTGGGAAGTTATCCCCTTTAGTTCCAATTACAGTGGTAGGTCCTGAACTATGTCCCAAGCTCACACAGCTCAGAAAAGAAATAAAAAAACCCAAACAAACCAAAAACCAACTAACCAACCCCCCCCCCCCACTGATGCTAGGTGATAGAAAAGGATAGCATTATGTTATGTTGGGTTTTGTTTTTTGGTTTGGTTGTTGTTGTCTTTCATTAAGTACCTGCTACTGGAAGAGCAGGACTTTACTCTTGCCCACAATGCTACTTCTTATGGCTTACTATGTCTTAGAGCTGCTTTTTTTCCTGTTTTCAATGCTACACAAAGGAGTTATAACTCATTATCTTATCTCTACCTGGCTATACATTCATGTGGAAAACATTACTTGCTACACTTCATCAGAACACTGTAAACAATTACACCAATGATCTACAATAACTGCTAATCATGTCTGCCTTCTCTTCTCAGGAACAATTAATGTAGAGCATATGGCTTCTAAAGTGGTATATTTCTAAAACAACTTAAGAATCAAAAAGGCATTTTCAGTTGTCATAGAAAGTTAGATATTCAAGACATTATGTATAATAACATACAAAACCACTAAAATAGAAAAGAAACTCTTCAAGAGAGACTCATTAAAAGACGTAATGAATAATAGTTCAAATGTAATAAAAATGCCTACAAATGAAAGGTGATACTCAAGTACTGTTTTTATATATGATATAACTGTAACTATTAAATTGGTAGTCTTCCCAAAATAACAATATACAAAAAAAAAACCCAAAGGGACAGAACTGCAGCCATTTTCAACAGTTGCCATATTTTATGAATAAAAGCAAGAGTCTTGATATAAATCAAGAAACTGCAGATGAACATAGATCGATTTCTCTAGAGAGATCTACCCAGTTACAAAAGATGTAAAAAACACCAAAACCCCAAACTAAACCACACACCTTTTAGAAAGAGAATGCTTAGTCTTAAAGCTGTAATTTGTGCATAGGATTATGTTTAGGATCCAATTCAACAAACAATGACTCCTTCAGTTAAATTAATTCAACAACAAACATGGTATTGTGAGCAGCTTCAATTTCAACCGTTATTTATCTGTCCAACGATAGTTTTCGACAGTTTCCAAAGCCAAGATAATACTGAAGGCTTTATCTCAAATTTAATATGAAAGAGTTCTCCAGACTTCAAATATCCCTGGGATTAATGGATTCTCTCATTGCTCTTTTGCCTAAAATGGTCTCTTGCACTGCTGGAAATACTATCAGAACTCTTGAGGTAGTCAGCTTCTAATTTATCGCAGAAGGGAGGAACACCAGATACTATCAAAATTATAGTACTATCTAAACACAACATTTTTCTCTTATGACCTCCTACTGTAGTAACAAAATTGGTTTCCTAGAACTCCAACAAATACTTCTGTATCTCTTTCAGAGTAGAATTAAACAAAAAAAAATATACTGAAGGCATAACAAAACTGAGGTAGAAGTGAAACAACACAAAGCATGTTTTCTAAAATGAGAGAAGGCTAGTAAGACAGACTGCTATTAGTTCTTACAAACAAAAAAGCTTTTCATTCTCACTTACAATAAAACTTTGTAAACACAAATTCATCTTATACTGACAATCTATAAATTTAGTCAGTTTGATGTTGCCAAGTAGACAAATACAGTTATGTTAATGTTCCTAGTACAATAATTTTCACTTTGTAGTACAAATAGAATTGTAAGACAGCTCTACTTTTGTCATTAGTCCGGTAACAGAAATCCAAATTACAACAGAAGTAGGGAATACCTCATGTTTCCCCCTAAATATCCTTTTTTGTGATACAGGTTGGAGATCTTTCACAGGAGCAATTGCCTTCAACTCTATCCATCAAGAATTACAAAAAAGAGAGCAGTTTCTGGCTGAGAAACTCACCAGTCTGTCAAATGACTGAAGCTGAAAGGATATATTCAAGGAAGCAGCGCTCTGCACTTGCCCAGATATCCATTATTGCTCCTATATTTATTTACAGTTCACAAATAGAGTATTTTTGCTTCCCATCTCCATTGGTCTCCTAACCTGAACAGCACCTTCACATCTCTTCCTTGCTCAGAAGTTGGCTGACTATAACATTACAAAGAACGAGCTCCTACCTGCAGACAGGGCCCTGCAGCACCCCCCTGCCACCTTCACCTGAAGACGTGACACCTTCCTCAGGAAGTCTTTTCCACCCCCAAAATCAGGCATATGCTGGATGAAGGTGGCTCAGGCTCTCTGCTGCCCACATGAAAGCTGCCCTCTCTGTGCTGGGGAATCAATAAACTCAACAGTTTTACTGAAACTACCAAAATGCTGCTCGTTTAACACTAGTTAGTAATTTTTGCATTCCAATACTTAGCTGTCCTAAGGATGTTAAAGCTAACTCCAGCTTCTGCTGATTCATCATCAAAGGCGACCATTCTTTTCTCTGCTTTCATGATGCTCCGTTACCCTCAATATCCACGTCTGCAACAGTGCCTTTTTTCACAACATAGGAATTGAAGCTCATATAAAGAGAAATTAAGTTACTGGTAGGAGAGAGATTATCAATTTACATTACACATGTATGACCTGCACCTTTTTTAAATGCTTCTGAACACACAAAACTATACATACTTGATTTCATCTCCATTTCCCTCCCATCCTTTCTATATTCCCAGTCTCCTTCTGAACATGTACAGTCTACAAGCTTTTGAAGTTAGGGAGCAACAAGCACAAGTGGGTTATGAGGTTGACGGACATACTATGTACCAAACATTATTAGTTTTTAAGCTCCCATATACTTAAAAATGAAGTTTCTAACCGGCAATTCCTGCCCTCTCTTGCAAATGATTCAGCACTATAATTTCTTCTAACTTCACACGGCTATTACTGTGCATCTCTAGTATAGATAACAGAGGGAATATGCTGAAAAGGGTGGCTCAGGTAGGACTTACTAACAAACTCAAGCCAAGTGTTAGTGGGCAGTATCATCAATACTGTCCTGTTCATTCAAAGAGCACTATTCTCCCTTTTCATTTTTCCTACTTCTCCATGTTCCATTTCAGTATTGACTTCTTGCTATCTCATTGTGCTTCTCATTCCTACATTTTCTGGCCACAAAAAAAATTACTCAGCAGATATTTCAGATACAGGAGGGTAAGATAAAAGGTAAGAGTGGTCACATGAAGCTGATAGGTCAACAGAGGAGCGGGACGTGTCTACTAGTAAAAGAAAATCTCCTTCCTAGACACTGTCAAGAAGGCTGGGGTGCAGGGATAGGAAGTTGGATGCATTTTTTAATAAAAGTATCTACATGCATGCAAGTATGTGCATGCACATGTAGGGACTAATCCTCTCTAAGGAGCACTTCCTACAAGCAGCTAACTTCACAATGCAAGAAAAACTAATGAACAAATAAAAAAAAGGCAATAAACTAGATGGCTCCTAGTTGGTAATAGTTCCAAACACAGGCTTGGCAAATGAGGGTTTGTTTTAATTCCAACAGTGGTTGCCTTTGGAAATTAAAACAGATATTGCTTCATATTACTGTGTCATGATTGACTCATTATTCAAATCTTCTGAACTTGGCCACCTAGCTGCCTTTCTAAATTGTCTACAATTCAATACTTGTTTAATAGAAGCGTCAAAAAGCTGTATATTTTATGTGTATTTAACTTCAGAGGAATCTATTCAAAATAATAAACATTCACAAGAAAAAAGGAATATATCGAAGAAAATCATAACTACAAGTGTCCTCTTACTGTTTCTCAGGTTGCTGACATACAGAAGATGCAACACAGGAAGGTGGTTAATAAGCTGCTCACAGCTTTTATGCCTCTTATCTAAATCTCTCCTGTTTCTCTCACAGAATGGTAAGCATCCAATAAGTGATGTCATCACTGTAGTTTTAATGTGTATGCACAGTGTGGTGTATTCAGTTACATACTTTGAAATCATTCAAAAAGAGTTAACCTTTTAAGCTGAAAGACTACGTAAACATATTTTAGTTTATGCATAGCATGATTTTTCAACTTTTTAATACCGTATCTATTGTTTCACCTATCCTAACAACTACAAAATATCTTTTCTGTAAAAACTGTAGTTATAACAAGTATTGTTCCACACTCCATCTTTAGCCATAGCTGTTGCTACTGCATGAGCAAGCCAGTAATAATAAAAAAAAAGAACTGATTCCTCTTCTGCTTTCAACAACAGAAATTTGCAGGTTTTTTTTTATTATTTCACCTGAGATCAAATAAAAAAAATAAACATGTTTGTTCTCATCTTAAGCCTACACAAATTAAAGAGATTATTTTTACAGGTGTTGCTGATACAGCATTTGCAATTTGTACCACGCAACTTCAGAACAAATTTACAGAGCTGCAACGTAACATATTTAAAAACGTGATGAACAGCATATTTAAAAGCATTTTAAAAGGAGGTCAATTCTGACCTCTGGGCCATGAAGCATTGCATTAACAGTTCTGCAGAAAGGAAAATGATAAGGTATGAAATGAGTGCTCAGAAACTAGAACGTTATCAGTAAGAGTTTGATTCAAGCCTGTAAGACAAATTGCTCAGCAAGGCAAGTCACCTTCCTGCTGTGATGAGGATATAGCTGAATTTTTAATGCAACTGACTATCTCCCTCATCATGTCTCCTCAACTTGATGTCCTTACATTCAGTATCTGGTTTACATTTTCTAAGCATCCAGTTCTTATTCTGAATACATCTTGTCTGAGTAGCCATGTACCTACCCTTCCAGGATAATTATCTTTTTCCTTTATTTGACAATTTAGCATCAGGCACAACCACTTTAAAGCAAGTGTAACTGCCAGCAAGGAAGGAACTGTATACTGCCATAGTTCAATGACATCAAGGATGTTCATTGACCCGTGATAAAACCACTAGAATTCCAAAATACACTTGTTAGTTGGACTTTGTTTCATGTACTGTCTTTTCCTGAAAGAATCCCTGACACTTTCCTTGTTCTTTATTTCTTCCTTTACAGACTTACTTGAGCACCAGTGGATTTTTTAAGGAGTTCTTCCACAAATTTCCAGTTGGATTCCTTCTGTTTCTGAAAAGTAAATGATTAACAGCGTAAAACAGCATTTGTATTCCTCACAGGAATCATATGCAATAACATGAAAATAAGCAAGCAAGAGTTTTCCAGAAATATTTCATTTCATGACAGCGTATTGTAGTCACCACTGAAAACAGCTTTTTTGTTTTATGAATGTAATTGATATCTTTCCTAAAAATTAGGCCTCAGAAACAAAGAGCTGAAAATAAGAGTATGCAATTTAAACTGGTTTAAGTGACTCATTTGCAATCCCAACCTTCACTTTTAGTAAAGAAGTAAAACACTGAGGCATTTTTGATTAGTACAAGCAGTAAGTATGTCTTACAATTTCTTTCTTTAGCATTCTGTAAAAAAGAAGATATAAGGGGTAAGAAGGAGGAAAAGGTACAATCACATCCTTTCTTGTTTTTTCCTTTTCAATAAAAAAAACCCACTTCTAACTCGTTTTTCCCACACCAAACATTAAAGATTGTTTTGGCCAATTCAGTAAGGAGTTGGCCAGATAGTAATGGCCTATATAGATAGAAAAAAATATAGGGTAGGTCAAATATGGCCCGTTGTTCATATTCTTCAGCTTGGGAAGACAGATGACTATCGACTTGAATCAATTAGACCACGCTAATGAAGTAAAAGTTGCATGGCAAAGTAAATTAAAAAGGAAGAGAAAAAAAAAATATATATTTAGGCAAAGTGGGAAAGAAAAGGGTAAAAGGTTTTGCAACTAAGGCTATTTCCCAGGAAAAAAATAGAAGGTAACCAAGCCAACATACTTACAATTCTAGGATGTCCAAAAATCATCTCTTACACTCAGTTATATATATAGTTTCTGTAGATAACTAGATGTGTGAATGAACATCGTACTTTCATCATTGTCCTGCCTTACTCATTCCCTCCACTGTCACAACTGTTAAGCCTTGTAAATTATTCTGCAGATATCTGTCCTTTAAATGTCTGTATAGAGCTTACAATAAAGAGCATCTTATGCTTTGGTAACTGAAATGTAACTACTTTCCAGCAGCAACACCATTGTACCCCATCCTCCTCTGCTACTGACTACACTACTTAATGCTGTGACTTGGTGACAATTCCACACAGAACTCCAGAGGACACCGAGAGAATTTTAAGGATGAGCTCTTTAAAAAGATGCACTAATACTTACGTAACACAATTTGACATTTGGCTCTACATCTTTGCATGACAAGAAAAAGAGAATTCTGAAAGACTGCCGATGGTAGCAAGTCGCAGTCTGTAGACTGTTTATGGAACAAATATGAATGAAAGAACAGATCTGCAGAAAGTTACACTAAAGCTGTGATTTCATGATTAGAAACTTGAGCAGTATCAATTAAGGGGTATCCCACTGCTTCCTCCTCATCCTGCCAGCTGCTCTTCCTGCCCTCACAGCTGTAGCATGCCACTGCTCAGCTGTTCTGGTCCTTCTGTTTGGGGGACACAGATCAGTGAACCGACCCGGAGCTTTAGGAAAGAAAGAAAGAATGAAAAAGGGAGGAGGGCCTGACCTAGGTCATAGAATAGAGACACAAATAATTGTGCCAGAACAGCAGAGGGCATATCATTCCTAGTAATAAACAGGACTTCTTAAGCTGTTATTGATGTCAAAGCCTTTGTATCATGAAACCAGAGCTAGCATCCTGTCAGAAGGCGAGACCACTGCATCAACAAATAGTCAAGGAGTAAAGGCAGCACTTCAATAACGAGTAAAACACAGGAAGTGCACAATCAACATTCCCAGACAGTTCTGGCTAGTATTTAGGTCAGATTTTATTATTTTGACTGCTGTATTTTAGAGCTTGATGTTATGTGAACACCTACGCACTAGCATGGTCCTACTGCAGACTCCAAGTACAGCTAATCAAGTGCTCCAAAGCCAGGTTTGTCAGAGATGAGTAAATATTAAGAGAGTCATGCTATGAAGATATGAGACTTCTGAATGTCTGGACCAGCCTGCTCAGAACATGGTTTTAGCACTCCCATAGTCCAAGGACACATGATTTATACAAAAGGTGTTTATTGCCAAAGTTCCAGCTCAGCTGCAGTATGCAGATCACCTTACAAGATCCTAGAGTCATCTAGGGCAAACTCCTAACATCAACTGGAACTGATTACAAGAGTGCACCCAGGTCCAGCCCAAACTCAGGAGAGAATGACACCAACCAGCTGCTGCACTCTTTTTTTTGAGCCTCAGTTGTCTCTATCTTAACAGACTTGTTTCATTCAAATCCCACTAAATTTACATCCTAACAGTATTCCCTGCTCCACTCGCAATATGGCATGGCAACTGTTTACAATCCATCCTTGTCAGATAATATGTACAATCGACATCTCTTACTCCAAACCTACTGGCTTACAGCATCCTCCCTCCACCCCCAAAGAATCCCAAAATCAACAGAACCTGGAGACCTTACAGTGCATAAAAGTGCTGCTAAAACCAAAAACTTGAGCTAAGATTCTCTGGGTTCTCAGGGAGAAACTTTTACAAGGACTAACAGCTGACTACCTGGAAGACCCATACTAGGCTTCTCAGCTGAAAGTCCACATTTGCGTATCTTTCCATGTAGTCATTTCAGATTATTTTATCAAAGGCAAGAATTCTTAGCCCCAAGTAATTCTGCCTGTATTTCCCTAGCCCACAGTATATCGAAATTGACCCCTGCAATGTTCACAAGTAGCAAATTTTCTCATGAAGTCCCATTTGGTTTTTCAATGTACAAATCCTGCTTTTCAGAAGAGTGAAGTGGGACCTAAATGTGGGGTTATGGAAAGAGACATGTACTGTACATCCCTCATAACAGAGTCTCTAGGAAACCTGGCCAGAATTTTCTAGTTAAAAAAAAAAAGTGGTTTCATGTGTATGAAATATATTCAATATCTCTGTTTCATTGCATATTTGAAATTACGTTATATGAGCTAAAGGGGAAAAATAAAAAGAAGCAAGTCTGAAACCTATTTAGAATTTTAAAAGCTTTCATAATAACCTCAAGGCCATGCAGACCACATTAAAAAATTGAAAATCTTCCACAGATGACATAGGCTTAGAGGCAATTTTTGCTACAGAGCCCATGAATAACCATCATTATGACACATCACCCTCCCACCTCTGATCACAGTTAATTAAAAGAAAGCATGTGTCATGAAGCTATCGCATCAGATGTTTAACCAACAAAACAGGACTACATTGAGCTCTGATGTAATTGCACTGACTTCAAAAATTTGTATCACAGACTATTTTATCTTATAACGTTCAACGAATGAGTAATTCTGGGGGGGAGGGGGCGGACCTAAAGAAATGGTTATCATCAACTATGTAGACAGATTACATTTTTGTGGTGTGTGAAAAGGCACTGTTGTTACTGATAGATATTTTTGTAAGCACCCATGGCACTTAAGAGAACAGGGATGCCTGCACAAATGACAAACTCAGAGCCACACTGAAAGAAGTGTGAAGCATAGCTAACAGTTTGAACATAAAGACTACTGGAAACATCAAGAGTAGCATGGACGGGATGGTCTCATGATTTACAAATCGAGACCTGGTAATTCTCTTCTCCCAGGTGGGCTCTAAGGAAAAAATATTATTTAATCTTGGGCAAGTCACTTCGTCTCAGATTCCTATTTTAATGTAAGAACAACAGGAATCCTTTTTTTCCATTCTACGTCTGTTTGGCTTATTTAAATAATATAGTGCCTGGGGCAAAAAATAATCTCTCACAAGGCTAAATACATAGTATGTATCAGTATGAGAGAGAAAAAAATCCAATGATCAAAGTAAACAGTATCACTGCATTTTGATTAGGGCATAAAATATAAGAAACCCAGGATGTCTGCTTCACACTAGTTTTTGTATTCGACCTGGGAATAACCTTTTCTCTCCATCTAAGTTCCTCTAATAAGCAGGGAGTGTAGTAATTCTATCTTCCCAGTGTCCCTCTGAAACACAATATGGACTGTGGTCCTCCCCCACTGCTGTAGTAACTGGGCAAAAGCAAGGGAAGCTTGAGACAGCCTTCAGTGTAACACTCAGATGCGGTCTGCAATTTTACATTGTATGAACGTGTAAGAAGTTGCTTCATTTTGCCATGGTATTATTAGAAAAGACTCAACTACACGATAATGAGCAGCCTGCCATGGGATCCTGAAGGATCTGCCAACCTGCAAGCAGCATAAGCATCCACATTCATCAAGTCCTCTAGTCACCAGAAATGGTTACCACAACTTCCCTATCTTTTTTTTCCAGGGAATTTGCAAGCTAAAAATCAATTAAAGTAATTCTTGCTTTTATTATAAAGTCTAATTTCACTTAGCATTAAAAGCATTCACAGAAGTTCAACATTTCAACATTTTTTATTCCTTCTCTGTTTATATACTAATGCTTTTAAAGATCTAAAGATGAAGCGGGGGGGAGTGGATTTTAAGTTATCAAAACAAACTGACCAACTGATGTGATCAGACTCTCCCTTTTTACAGATCTGCACTTCATAAAAATGTTTCAAGGTTTTAACCTTTTGTCGTAAGCCAGGACAGGAAATCTTGGTTAAGATTTTAACAGAAAAAGGGTATGAGCTTTCCAGTTTTAATGCACAGTATTAAATTACAAATAATAAGACACTTCACAACAAAGGGCAATTAAGCAAAATTTGGAAGAAGCCATACATAGCTGATGCTTGGCAAACTAAGGAATATAAGAAGTCCAGCTGAAATGTAAAAAAATTTTAAAACAAAAACAAAAAACCCCACCTCCAAACATACACAACTACAATGAAGCAAAAGATAAAAGAACAGAAGGGCAGATGACAGAAGATGGCACGATCCAATTCTCCCTAGTGCCAAAAACACTATCAGACAAAGAGAACAAACCACAAAAAACTAGATTTCTGGATCTTTAGCTATCTTTTTGGCTTCTAGTCAGCTCCCTCAATTAAGAAAAACTGGCAGCTTTCATACCTCTCAAAATGGATGAATTGCCTCAGCAAGTACCTATTTCCTTCCCAATTAATGATTAGAAACTTAAAACCAGGTGGATGAATCTCGGAGTAAGAGACTGAAAGAAGGGTCAGGGTTTACGTGACCCCAGAACTGCAGAAAACTGAAGTGAGGTCCATGAAGGAATTTGATGCATCACTACCAAGTATGGCCCCACATACATCTCACAGGCATAGGAATGGCATGTGCAGGTCTCATCTAGGCCCCTTACAGAATGCATGGTAATGTCAAATCCCTCACAATGAGATTCACAGACAAGAACCTGATTAATTGGGGACTAGCCTGCTCTAGCCAGTAGGAAAAGGGCATCTTCTAAAAGCAAGTGTCTTGCAACTGCCAGAACTTCCTAAACTGAAGCTTGAATTCAACAGTTATTAGACAGTGTCTATTGGTACTTCACCAACACAGAAAATTAAGCTGTATACACAAATATATATGTGCCTCATCATGCCATTGCTGTGATGCAAAGGGAATGCAATTAGACAGACTGGAATTTATCCAGAGCAGAGCTACCACTTTTTTTTTTTTAAAAAGTGGCATTAACAATTACCCAGTCAATGTTTGAAGTTTATACTTCATAGGGTACAATCTAATGTGTTCATTTCCTAAAAAAAGAAACCCAGTGAAGGATTTATACTACAGGCAGACAGTCTTAAAACATATGCTACATTATTAAGTATATGTGCTACTAACGACATGGGATATTTCAAGTTTCCTTAATATGTTAACCTACTGAATATCTGGTATATAATATGAATACATCAGGGGCTCCTGGAATGTTTACTGACTTGTACAAAGCACACCTTAACACCACCAACCTTAAAGGACCTTTTTTTAAGGAGTGTGAAAATTCCTGTATTACAACATGAATTGTTTTCTGTCAACAAAAATAACCAAGCAAAGTTAAGAGACCTAAATAAATTATAAGAACTGTTAGGTATTTAGAAAAAAAGCACACCCACCTTTTCATCTAGATTTCCATTACGATCAAACTGGTAGAGTGATGCCAGATGAGTAATAATCCACCAGCTAAAACTCAATGGGTCTTTACACTGAGTTGTTTCAAAACCAGACATCCTTTCAGAACTGCTTGGCCGTTCAAAGATATTCTTTATAGTTTTGTTCACCAAGCTCCAGAAACACTGTAGAAAATGCAAAAGTAAGTTTGAACTGTGTTGAATAACAAAGCCTACATTAACAATTTTCTCTACAGTACTGTCCTGTTGATTAATTTGCTTTTACAGAGAACAAGCAAATAAAGAAAATAAAAACCAGTGGTCAGTATTACCAGAGAAAACCTGGAGCTACTTTAGAATGTTGTCTCTCAAATGGCCGTAGAAAGTAATGTGAAAGAACAAGCTTTGGTCACAAGGAATAACATGGTGTGATACTTCACGGGTAAAATTACAAACTGATGGAATGATGATATGCAGATGGGATGGTGCACCAACACTCACATGAGAGAGATTAGAGTTCTTTAATGAAGACATTTTATAACAGATTTCTGAACACCTTTTAGTGTCAGACTAACCTACCCAAGAGGAAGATAGTAGTAGATGGTAGATAATCAGTCTGAAAGACAGCAAACTGAGGTTCAAATTCCCTGTTTTGTTCCAAGTCTGTTCCAGCACTGACAAACTGATGAATTCTCTTTGGCTCAGATCCCTGTCTATACCACAATATTACTTCTTCTTACAGTCTGTGCCTACGTTCCCTAATTATACAGAAACTCTCTGTGACTCCTTTGCACCTGTATGTCACCCACCTTAGCTGGGTCCTGATCCGAATTATGCTTCAAAGTGCTAGTGCAAACACTTAACACTAAAAAAGTTTCACTTCTGTTGTCCACCTTTACATCTGTTGTCATTAATGAGTAAATAGCTATCAGTACAAGCATTCTATACAAAGTACTTCATTCTATACTAAGAGACCAGTACTTATTCTGCAGATGGCAGCTTTGGTTTTCGTAAAGATTATTTCAGAAAACTTTCAAAAGATTTTGACACTTCTTAATATTCATTCAGAGAAACATCAGCTAAATTCTAACCAGCAGTCAAGAAAGAAATCAAAACACTAGAAAACATTACCAAAGGAAAAGAACAAAAGAGAAAGCATCATTATGCAGTGTATAACATCATATGGCCACCTAACCAATACTTTGACTACTCCATGCGATCCTGGTACTCTGCTGTTCAATGTATGTGGTAGTACGGAAAAGATTCAGAGAAGGGTGACAAAGATGACCACAGGTAGAGAATGGCACCTGTAAAAAGAATGGCTAAATACAGTAAGACTCTTCAGCCTAGAAAAGGCAGAAGGTAGGAGATACCAGAAAAAAAATCTGAATAGGCATATAAAGTCATATAGATATAAGGAAGAAGAACAAGTAGCGAGCGATTGGCTCTTCCAATCCAAGTATAATGGGGCATCAAAAGAAGTCAGCAACTACAAGATTCAAAAACAAAACCCAGGTTGTTCTTGTATAGGTAGTTAAGGTGTGGATATCAAAGACAGAAATATGGGCTAGATGGATCATTGGTCTGACTGTACCCATGTTTCTAATATCCGGAGATGAATCATTGCATGACATAACACATAAATTGCAAATAATAATAAAAACTTTTAATAATGGGTAAAGATGGTTTCTTTTCTTTTGTTCTACCATACAACTTTCACAGTCTGTTCCTTTGCTTTGCTTTCCTTAGCACAAGGAGCACTCCTTATCAGGGCCATAGGTCATAACCAAACAGTACACTGCAGAGTCGGGACTTGATGCACATTCAAGACGGCCGCCTAAAGCATCACAGTTAGCATGCAATCCTCCTAAAGCAAATAATGAAGTTCAGTTCTATCATTAGATATGTGAATTAGTGCATTCATGGCAATCTGGGAACATTTGGCAACTGTATTGCATATGTAATATGCATGCATATGTAACAGTATTATTCCATTACCTCTGTGTGAGACCCTTTATTTCTGTGGTCCAGAAGCTGAATAAGTAGAATCCATAATTCTTTAATGCAGACACAGGAATAATGGTGACTAGTAAGAGCCTCAGAAGGTCTCACCTGAAAGAATATGCAGTACAATTATTCAGAGAAGTGTTATTTTTTAAATTGCATTTTATGTACCAATATTTCCTCTGATTTTGGTTGTTTGGTTTTGTGGTGGTTTTTTTTGCAGTTAAATAATATAGCTACAATTACATATTGGAAAGTGCATTATCCCATTAACATCCAAAAAAATATATCTCATACAACAAAGACCGTTTCCTAATTCTACATAAGTTATAGGTTGTACTATTTCTTAGTTTCTTCTGAGTCACTTTCAAACATTTAATCAAACGAAAATGTTATTCTGAGGCCTAAATGAAAAGGAATTGCAATAAATACCGATTCATTGTCTGACAGCAGGGAAAAGAGAAAATGATTGATTACACTTTCTTGATGTTCTTGGGAAGATAAGAAAAAGATTTCAAATGATTTAATAGCTATTATTGTTGTTATTTTTAACTGAAAAATCCTTAATGACTAGGCATAATGCTAGTAGAATATGTTTTTGTTGGCATGAGGATGTTAATGTTCCCACAACATTTCACAAAATCTGCTTTTCGGTAAATTTACTGCAAGGCATTCTTTTAATATGCAGAAAACAGCATATTTCAAGTCATGTACGTTATTTGATTACTATTCCATATTTAACAAAATTCATTCAGACTGATGCATTTCAAATGCAAAGTAGTCTTCTTGTGATTCATCTTTCAGTTTTATATTCCCCGAATTGTGAAACAAAATAAGCACAACAGCAAAAGGAAGTGCTAAATACATAAAAATTCTCTCTACACATTAATGTTTAAGACCTATCAGCACTGTATTTGAAATAATCATAGTATAGACAAAACTTCACTTACTCTGTCTTAGGACCTATGAATCCACTGAACTGCATTCAGAGGTGGTAAAAACAGTGAGAAAAAGCTTTGTTTAAATAGCATAATTCAGCACATTTTACCTTCAGCAAGGACACAATGGCAGAAATATAGAGAGAAAAGAGGCAAGACAAAGCAGCTCATACTCAGTTTATCCCTAAACAATGATTAGTCCAAGTCTGAATGATCAAGCTACACCCCTCTAGAGCAAATAGAAGGAAACGGGCACCTAGAGAGACTAATTCACCTAACTTACTGCAGAACTGTTTCTACCCTTCCCTGACAATAAAAAGAACCTAGGGTGAATAGTTTAGCCAACTAACTCCTAGACACCTAGATCTGATGAGATGAATGCTGAGTTTTCATATGTCCATGCTCTTCCTGATCCTTTCACGCACAACTATTCTCAAGTCGCACTGGTACTTAAAATCATTTCTGAATTTGGAAACCTAATGGTATAAAATAAAAATTAAATCAAAATGCGCAATGCCATTGCCAACAGTAGCTGTGTGAAAGAGACATTACAGAAGAGTGAATGACTAAAACCATGCTCTCACAATTATGAGAACAAGTATACCACCAATAGTTTCAAATATTCTACAAGGACACAAACTTTGTTTATCATCCACCTTTAGGGTAATACATTTGCAACTACTGTTCTCATACAGCTCCAAATCAGGTTTAAATACTGAACATAATTATAAATATGAATTTATAAGTGTGACACACAATTTTTCTCTCTCTATGAAGAACCCTGCTTACCCTCTGAAATTGCCAGGGTGGACCCTGACAATCACTTTAAGAACATCATGAGGTCAAGACTGGAATATTTAGAATAATTCCATTATTAGCACTCCACGTATGCTGTTTAGACTTTTTCATGGATCTATGCCACCTGACACTTCTAGTTAAAGATCTGCTACAGAAATCTCTCAACAACCTGAATTAATCTTATGTAAATATACTATTGAGAATAAGCATCAGTGTGACCACTAAATCGGTTGAAAAATTCATTATTTAACTACTAAATTCCCCAAAAAGTGTCTCAAAAATACTCAGGCTATGACTCATCACCAAAGAGCAAAACAGATTCCTCAGAAAGAGGCAGTCTGCTTATTAAGATGCAGTATAATACTGGGGGATTTTATGGAAGTAGTAGGAACACAAACTATCTTACAAATGTGGGTTTCAAGCCTTCTACATGGAGTACCAGTTGTTGCAGCAACTAGTTTTCTATATCTACTAGTTGCATCTACTATTGCGCTTTTCTACGAGATAACAGGATCTGTTCTGCAGGAGATGTGTAGTATCTGTCCCGGAAAGAGTTTGGCTTATAGTGTCAAAGCAAGATACCATACAGATATTTGTTAGACTAAGGATAACTAAGACATTGTTTTCTTCAGAAAGAGCCTGGATTTCCTCTTGTAACATCCTGACTTCAGTGTCTGGGTAAGAAGGGTAATAACCTCAAACTGTGGTACTGTTGGGGCAATAGAGCTCTGCTGCCAAAAATAGAAAGAAGATATCCAAGGATGTACATTTCTCTGCCAAACGTATCTCAGAGTACAATGGGCTCAGTACGTGATCCAAGTCAAGCATCTTGATATGAGAGCTGCCCAAGAAACAGATCTAAAAATATGAGTGTGGAGTATGTCCCTCCTTCCAAGGATACCCACTCACGTTAAAAGACGTGCTTCTGAATATTCTCAGCCAAAAGTTTAATGATATGTTTTAGTGATGAGCTGACAGTGTAATCTATTATGGGTATCTGTTGTGTTTTGAACAATTTTGAGGGACATTATTTCCATTACTGGATCATGGCAATGAATGCATACTAGAGGAGGCACCAGCTGAAGATCCAGCTCAAGTCCAAGCTCCACTTCAGAAATTAATCTCAAATAGAACTAGTTCAAGCTGTGCTGCCCAAGCCTAGGGAGAGCTGAAGAAAAAGCAGTGGCAAAGAAATTGTCTCTTTGTAATGTGGTTCTATGGAAGTAGGATGAATCTGTCATTTTAACATCTGACATTTCAAAGCCTACCATCTAGCAGAATGGTCAACAGATACTATTTGAATCTTCCTTTCAAAAAATTACTCTCATTTATTTGCCTTTTGATGGAGGAGGAGGTTGCAGTATTATCTGATAATTCAATAGATAAACTGATTTTAAAAAGTAACAGAGTTCTCTACAGAAAGATAGTTTAAAAGAACACTTATCAAACACTACTACAGCCATTTCCTCCCCAACCCAAACAGTAATATGAAAGAAGGGGGACTCCATTTTTCATGTCTTTGTACTAGGAAAACATAAATTATACAGTGGTCACTGCTACTTATTCTCAGAGTTCAGTCTTGCACTCATGGATCACACATACCCATCTAAAGCAGCTTTCATAACGAAACAATCAAAGAAGATTACACAGCTCTTTTACTAGCTGCTACATGGAGCTATTATGACTTTCTAGCTTTGGAGTGCTCAAAACAAGTGAGAAAAACACTGCAGCTATAGAAGAAAAGAAAAAGAAAAGAAAAGGGAAGGACAAGTTCTCCCTTGACAAATGTAAAAGCGCTCTAACAGAAAGATGTGGTTGCGGCAATAGGAGCAGTGCAACAATAAACTGTAATGTGACATTCTGTAAGTGTCCAGTTAGCTTACTGACAGGATTACAGTTACTCTTTTTGTTCCTGTTGAGAGACTTTGAAAAGACTTTTTTTTTTTTTTTTTGCATCTATAGCTCTAAACCTTTTAGACTGTGCCATGTTTGGCATTAAACCTGGAACACTGAACTTATGAAATGTGGCATTCACTTCTGCTCTGTACACAGTGCATTTCAATATTACCCTCTCATTCAACTGCCAGATGGTCATGAATAAATATAACACAATTTGAGCTCCTAACAAATAACACTCTTTAAAACATGGAGATATAAAGCCATACATAACATTTAAAACTTAGCAGTAAGAAGACATCTATGCATTGGTGCAATATCTAATTCATATGGTTCCCAATACAAGCACCTAACTGCCCATGTTCTACATAAAGAAAAAAGTTACCTTTATATACTTGTTGATGGACAAGATTATTAAATCAGATATGAGACTTCCACAGTGTGTTTCAAATAAACTGATACTGGTTAAATTCTCTCCGGTTAGATTTATGAAATGGTTAGCATATACAACTTGTCCTGAAACACAAAAGAAAATGAGACCTATTTAGTCCCGGCTTTGACTGTAGGAATACAAGACAGACAGCTTGCTTTTTTTTTTTTTTCCTATTCTCTCTCTCTCTCTCTCTCTATATATATATATGTGTATCTTAGAATTGGTTTGTTGAGCTGCATGTAATTTTAATTTACAAACTCATTTGAGGAAGTTCATCCATTCTAAGTTCAAGCTAGTCCCTTCATTATTACACTGAAGTCTGGTATTATTCTGGTTGACAGTAAAATAGTTTGGCACTTTACAGCCTTTTATTGGCACAGTTTTTGCAGTGGAATAAAGATTTATTTATCTGAAAGTTCCTCTTTGTCACATGCCAGTGCGCATGTTCTGAAATCATGACATGTTTTGCAGATATGCAAGTTGATGACAAACAATTCTGGAGAGGTCTAACACTTTCCTTTGGATGTGTTGATGTAAAAAGCTGGCATGATCATATTCCAGCTTGAGCATTTGTAGACATTAACACAGATAAAATGGTAAAGTTAAGAGGCTGTAAGATCTTATCCCACAAACTTTCCAACAGTACAACTTCCTTGACATCAGTGGAACAGAAGATATGTAGAACGAGCCAGTATTTTATTCTTGGAAATGCAAGGTGAAGCCCTGAACCCACTATCCTGCCATTGGTCTCAGCAGCGTGAAGTTTCCACTCAGCATACTTTACAGAACGAGATGAGAACCTAAGAAATTCTACAAGGCACATAAGAATACAAGACAAGATAATACATGCAGAGATACTACTGTCTTGACTAGTAAGTGTTGTGGTTAAAAAGCACGAGCTTTCTCTTACAAAAACGGATCACTGCATTATTACTCAGAGCTTTACCTAGCAATGAATAGTGAATTCTGGACAATAAATTGCCTCCAACAGTTTTCTCATCCATTCTCCAAAAGGCCCCAAAAAAGGAAAACAGGTTATCCCACAACAGATCTTAAAAGAAACTTAGAATCACAGAACAAACAGCCAACCCACACATTGTCCAGTAACAGACATGCAGAAACAGTGAAGACACATTAATCTGAGCAAGGCTGTGTTTTGACAGTACTCAGAGCAGGTGAAAGCTAATCCAAGAGTTCAGATTCAGAACCAGTTACCTGGGCTAAACATACAGTACATTCTTTCTAGACCTCAATGTTACTTTAACTCTTGCAATCCCTTTATGGAACTTATATTGATAATTTATACAACTGGAAGGCGGAGAAGGTTTGGTTGTACTGACACAATGGTCACATTTTTGTGATTTATTTTGCTAGCATGGACATGAACAATAGACATAATTCTCAGAAGCAAATAAAGTTCTCGTCTGTATTTTAACAATTCTTCTTCAGCAAACTGAACTACTTTGAAGTTGGGTTTTTTATTGCATTTTTATTTGTGATGTCAAAAAGTGTATTGTTATTAAATATTTAGTACATTGTAAGCATCAGTTGAGAACAAGCTTCGTAATCCCGGTCAAGTTTTGACAGAGCAAATTTCTAATACTATTTAATTTAATTTGAGCTACATTAAGATTCACAGAGAACCTGCCTTCACCATATTTGAGTTTACTGAATTAAATATAGCTATGCTTAAAAACCACCAGAAGTACTAAATGATTCTGGACAAATTAAGAGGAGAAATCTAGGTAAATCACATGTACAAGTGTAAGTTCAAGAAAAAATCATGCATACTTACTCATCATTTTTTCACCTAGTACATGAAGAACTTCCAATACTAGCCAATTAATGTCCAAGTGGAGGTGTAGTAAATGCCATGATGGGGGAAAGACCTGTGATTAGAAATACACACATTTATTTTTAGCATTTCTTTAGCGAATTCTGGATACTGTACTAAGACACATGAAGATGGGCATATATTTTACCTGCAATGAACATTACTGGTAATTACGATCAAATACACTGTAACATACAAACATGCCATTCAGTTAAAGGGGAAAAAAAAAAAAGAAGAAAGAAAAAACCTTCATGACATTTAATTTTGGCTGTAGAGGATGTTTGTGAAGTCTTTGATCTGATGTAAACTATAATTTAAACACAATGTCTTGATTCAAGCTTTACAGATTATAACACCCTTAGTTATTCTTTCCTTTCCAGAAAACTATTTGGTAGCACACAAACTGCTAAAGTAAAGTGTGCTCTTAAAGTAATTTCAAAATTTCAGTATTGTCTTCCTTAAAGCTTACTTGAAATTACTTTTCTTTCATCAGCTCAACAGTGGCCCTACTGACAAGCTAAACAAACAGAAAGATTCAAAATGCTGCTTCTCAGTGGATCATTCCTCTCCACATGCTAGTTTTTACAACCTAAGACTGAAATTCCTTTTTTCTTTCTAAAAGATTTGAAAGCATTACTTATTATATGTATGCACAAATCAATGGTGTATACTTCACTAATGATTAATGTTGCGGTACCTACTCCCATGTCTGCACTTTTCTTCTTTATATGCATGATCTTTTCCTATTTTAAGTCAGATTTCAGAATGTATTTTTTAAAAAGTGCCCCTCCTACTTGGAAGCTCAGAAGTTTTAACCATTAGTAAGGACAAACACCGAGGAAGTTTTTAAACATGCTACGCTAATTCAAGCCTACTTATCTACCTGTAATTGGTATTATCATTTGTATAGTGCAGGAAGAATTCTAAAAGCTATAAAGCACAAACGTAAATAGACAAATAAAAACAACAGAAAATCCAGAGCTTATTAGTTGTGTTTGCCAAGTATGGGATGGTACTTAGTTAATACAGGGAAAAAAAAAAAAAACAAATATAAAGTGTAACTTCAATTTCAGCCTGAAGAAAGATTAATTCTTGTTCAGCCCAAAGTTAAAATTGAATATGTACTGTTACACAAAAAAAAATTAAAATTATAAAAGACAACAACCTTTGCCTGATGTTGAATAGTAAATGCTGCCAGGACACTACTAGGGAGTTCACAAAGGCGACCAATGTGCATGGTCAAAGCATGAAGCTCTTCCACCAACACTGACGGTAACTGAGCTTCTAGTTCTTCATATGGATGAAGCAACCCATCATTTTCCACTTTAGGAGGTTCCAGATACCTGAACACACATACACACAAATCAGAAGACAGGTAAGAAGCAGCTACAGAAAGCTCAGTACATAAGTTAGCAAATTGTGTGCAAATCTCACCTGAAGATGAAAACCTTCACATAATGCAGAAACTCAATACATTGATGCCTGATGTTCTCTGCTTCAGAGTGCAAGTTTGCAGCTTGACCTGAAATAAAAGGGATGAATAGCTTAAAGCAGATGCACCTACACTGTGACTCATGTAACATATGCATTCTCCACAGTAATTAAACCAGACCACTGGAAAGCTACTCTCTTTTCTGAGGACAACTTGGGAAGTAGCTGGTGGCAAACACCCACTTCTAAATGTCATCTTGCCAGGGGATCCATTCTTTATGTCACCATCTCAGGCACATATCCAGATACAGATGGAAAAGAAGGCATCCAGTCCCTCAAAAAAGGTGGCAGAGGCAAGCAATCAGTGCTTGAAGAAATCATTCAGCCCTGCTCTCTGTCTGCTTCCAAGACACCTTCAGAAAAGACATGTGTGAAAATTTCTCAGCATCCTTTTCTCTTGGGGGACTTAAGCAGGTGGACTTATTCGGAAACATGCTTTGTAACTTCTCTTCCTAGGAAGCATCACATTGTCACACAGTGTCTTAAGCCGTGTAATGCTAAGAGCCGTCCATTCACAAGCCTGGAGCCTGCCTTTCACTTGCACCTCTGTATCCTTTCAGTCACTTACTGCAGCTATGTGTCTCCTTTCTTTTACTTTCTGAAGCTGTTGCTCTCATGGTGTTACCCTCCTTATCCTGCACCTGCAAGCTCAAACACCATCATTATGGCAGAGATTCACTGGAAGTTATTGCCAGTGGTATGAGAATCACTCCTTATTTATTCCTACACCTTGCCTTGTAGCTTTCAGCTTATATTAGAGAAAGATGAAATGGTTCATAACAAAGCAGATAAAGTCATTTAAATACCCAATAACTTATATACACAAATGCTTAGCGACCAGTCATCCTGCAACACTTGTACCTGATTAAGCACATGCCAGTCATTAAGAGCATCGTAAATGGCAATGGCAAACAAGGAGTTTGAGCAGGCCCCAATGAAAGTGTATCATGATAGAGGAGATGCGTGGCAAAAACTTTGTCACCTACTGCACTGGACTGCATGTCCAGAGAAAGGCAGACACCTTTGCTCCTCTCCCCAGCTCACCACTGAGGAGTCTTCCCCTTCCTTTTCTTGCTCTCTCTCTCTCCCGTTTCCCACATCCCCTCCAGGTAACCTTGAAGTTCACGTATGCCACTTGTTACAGACCCCACAAATAAAGTTTTGTGCATATTAGCTTATCTCAGTCTTTTGAGCAACAACACTCACTGAGTGAAGCAAATAAACTGGTGCAAATACCATAACATTCTGGCCTACCCCCACTACATAAGAAGCCATAGGATCTTCCATGGTAATGAACCATAGATTTAGAGGCTCAAATCACTCTGTCCTAAAGTAGCTATTTATAGATATTACTGCTCCTTTGTAGGAATTACAAGTATTTTATCATAAGCTCTCGGAAGTTCTGTTTAAGCAAAATTTTATATTACAGTATTTCATTACAAAATCTTTTGCATACTGTCATAAATTATTGCTCTATGAAATAAGTGGAACAAAATAGCAACAGTAGAGTGTTAAGAACAGATCAGGCATTTTTAAAAAAAAAAAAAAAGCAAAGCAACACAGAGCATAAGAAAAGATTTTATACGGCTTCCACATTACACAGTTCTCAGTACAAAGTCTCCAAAGCTCTTTAAGACTGATAGAAAATTAAATTAAATGTATGATATTGATATCTGTATAAACATATACGCCCAACAAAGATTTACTGAGCTAAAACTCTAAACTGAGGTTTTAGATAAATGCGCTATTGCCACTGTTTAAGACATCAGTAATACCTAACATCACACTGCCCGATCATTTTAAATATTTTAATCCTCATGACACTCCTCTAGTCCTAGCCTGCCTGTATCAAGGGGGAACTAAGTCACAGATATATCAGTGACTTGCTCTAAGTCACAAAAAAGCCTGGTGCAAAGCACAAAATTTAACAGTTTTTTATTTTTCTAGCTTATTTGTCAAGAGGAAGAACAGGATACAGAGGAGAGAACCAAGCAGTTGCTTAAATTTAAGGGAAAAAGAACTACAGAATAGTTTATTGCAGTCCAGCTACCACATAAAGGTTCAAATGTAATTTAAAATAAGGCTATTTCCACTTATGTATTAAATGTCAGCAAAATTACACTTTTAAGATACCATCAACAAAAGCATATGAAAGAAGCTTGATGATAAATTCATACCAATGATTTAAATGGCAGAGCATAACTATATCAAACGAAAACAATAATGTGTAAAAATATTCACTTGTACTCTTAGAACACTAACAGTTTATCTGTAATGAGAAGATACTACAGCCAGTTTATTTCTGAGTAATTACTGAACTTCTCAACTTGCTAAGTAATTCAGCCTTCAAACTTAAAATAAGCCCAAGGCTGCAATAATCCTTCAGAAACATACTGCTTCTCGTGCCGTAGTATTTAATTGAAACAAAGCATTTTGTAGTGATCTCATTTTATTGATCCTGCAGCAAAGATAAATTAAGTTTGTAAATAACTCTAAACTAAGCGAATATAACTAACTTGTTTAAATATGAGCCAACAGAACACTGAAAAAAGTCCCAACTACTACCTTTGTAACTAAAAGTTATTGGGAGTTTTGATGCAACTTTCCATTTTAATTAAACAAGTTAATAGTTTTGTCAAATTCTATTTTAGGAGTGACAACTTAGCTCAAGTCAAATTAATGCAAAATTCCTCACTAAGGTCAGAATTGCCCTGTGCACCTACTACACAGGCAGATCTGGTTCCAAACTGACATTTCCACTATTTTCACACTACCTTACATGACTTGGTTGCCTATATTTGTACCCTTACTGCAGGTTTATGCTGGTTATATGCTGTTTTGTGGCACATACCATGAGCCCTTGGTCAAGTGTAAAAGCACAAGTGTGATCTGTGACAATGTAACTCTCTAATGAAAAGGTAGTCAGACACCTCAATGTCAAATTAAATGTGTTAAACTTACCAAAATCAGATGAACTCATTTGTACTAGGTTTTCCATTCTGTACATCTGTTGCCTAATTAAAGGAATACAAAGGTTTATGGTATTTATATAGGTAAAAGTTGTTTAACTACATTTCAGTAAGGTCTAAATAGAACAGAGAGGTGAAAGGTGTTCCTTGCTTTGTATTTCTGAAAAAGCTTACAGAAATGTAACTTAGGAAAGAGTGTTAGTGGAAGGCAACAGACAAATCCGAGAGTGAAGGAATGACAATGGACAGAATTTTTGCTTGTTTTTAGAACATTAAACACAGTAACAACAAATACAAAATTAGCTAACTATCGGGGGAAGAAAAAAACAATCACAAACACAAAAATCCTAAAAGCCATCACCTATAAGTGATCTTTCCATAAGTGTAACTCAACTTCATATTTGACCACAGAATAAACCTGAAAGTTAGTCCTCATGGCATACACTCAGTATACACTAAATTAATTCCCTTGTGAATGAACACTAGTAAATTATGTCAGCAGCTTTTCCCACTTCCTGCTTAGGGTGGTGTGCTGTTTAACTTGAGCACAAAAGACAAACAGCAACAAATATAATAGAGTAAAAGGAGAAAGCGTCTCTAGAAAAGCTAAAACTCAGTTCAGTTTTGGAGGGGAGAGAGAGCATTTTTGAAGACGCTGCTAACTGCCACTGCAAATGAAAATTAAAAGAAGCTGTAACATAGGGAAGTACTCAGCCATATTCTGCAACAACTGTTATTTTCAAGTGGTCTCAAGTACGGTCTCCACAGAGATAACGTGGTACTAAACTGAATACATGAAAAGCGCAACTGTGTAAGGCAGACTTTTGAAAGAAAATGCTGCATAAGTTGCGGAAGGAGCTCTCTGCCTCATTTCTTATACAGTGAAAGCAGCAACTACTGAAAGATTCAAAACCAGGATACTTGGATCCAACCCAGATCAAATGTTCTTATGAAAAAAAAAAAATAAATTGAAAACTAGGAAGTGTCTACAAGGATCCAAAACTCCAGGTTATAACCTGCATATTAAAGGGCAGGCACA
Organism: Burhinus bistriatus; assembly: GCA_013397275.1. Classification (NCBI taxonomy): domain Eukaryota; kingdom Metazoa; phylum Chordata; class Aves; order Charadriiformes; family Burhinidae; genus Burhinus; species Burhinus bistriatus. The sequence continues at coordinate 6,074 of VYXH01009912.1, read as the reverse complement.
CATTAAAATTATCTCCCTTAGCTCTCACTTCCTTGGATAAAATCCTGTCAGCTACCCAGTGTTACCTTCAGCCATTTAGGTGGGTCGTGGGGTTTTTGTTTTGACATCAAAGCTGAATTTCTGCATTAACTTTTCAAGTATTTCAACCATGTAGAAAGGAAGGAAGTCTAAAGCAGGAGAACTTTATGAAACAGGGTTGTTGAGGCTGAAGGTTAGAGAGTGAGTGGCAGAAAGGAGCCACAAGGAGGGCGGGGGGGGAAGACTCTCCACTGAATTGACAAAAGACAGAATACATTGGGCTGATAAAATAAAAGCATACACTTGCCATGAGAAGAGTAACAAAGATATTATCAGTTAAACAAGTCATTTTAATTTCAATTTGCATTTGTACCTCAAAAATTGATCCTCATGGTTGTTAATTATTAAATAATTTGATTTGCAAATAAATATTCTGACAGTTAAGCTGGCACTTCTGTTTATTAATCAAAGATATATTGTCTTAATATACCCACTTAAATGGTTACATAGCTCTTACTCTGACTTACACATCTTCAATCATAAAAAAAAAAATCACAGGTAAGAATTCTTTCTACTGTGCAATTAAAGTTTTTGACTTGCAGTTCTGCTGTATAATATTAATGACAATATTTAAAAAATACTAAATAACAATCTTTAATATTTACAGAGACATTAAAAATATTAGGTTTCTGTAAGCATGCATTTAAACATAGATATTATCTGTATTTTATGAACTGACCTATTTACAGACACCTTGTCCTCAAGAATCACTATAACTTGTACTTAACACATATGATTTCTACAATAAAAAATGGAGTTTTCCTACTTTCAGTTGTCAACTGGTCTATAAATGATAGTGTTCCATTTTATGACCAAACAAATGAACCGAAAGAGAGAATATCTTTGCAGAGGGACTTGTCACACCAAAAGACAGCTTAGCAAACAAACTCTCACAGCCAAGAGTTAGCTGAAATCCATTATTCGTACCAGTTTGGTAGGTTTTAAAACATGTATAGCTTGAATAACTTAAAAACCACAATAGAATGTATTATGCCTTATGTTCATCTCTACTAAAATTACAGAGCAGTTTATATTACAGAAAAAAAAAATATTTAATTCAAGAAATCAACTACATCACTGTCTTACTGCCCAGTGATTTTATGTTAATAAACAGGTCAGACTAAATGCAGAAAGGGATACAGTATTTCTTTTACCTAAGTTATGCTCCCATCTCCTTCATTATCAGATTTTTTAATTATTTTGGGGTTTTTTTGGTTTGTGGTTTTTTTTTTTAATTCACACTGAAGTCAAAGCTTGCATCAAAGAAGCAAAGATAAATAATACTTGTTTTAATATAGGTCTGGTCATCTATGCCATTGTGTTTCGATAAGCCAGAACCTATTAATGATGTTTCACATCACACCCTTGGTGATACCCTATAGGGATGGAAGAACACTATAGGGACGGAAGAATCCACCACAATCAAAGGAATGATGGAATATACCATGTATATTTGTGGAATCATACAAAAGCTCCTCTCCCATCCACTCTCTGTATGTGCTGTACATCCTGAGGATTATCAGTAGCAAAGAGGATTATCGGTGATCTGTGTATTTGCATTGACCAGATTAAACATCTACATTGAATTAGTCAAACACTGAGTAACTGTATCTGAAGAGATTGCTGAAGCTATCCTAATCCAAACAATTGAAGAAAGTGCTTCATCCAGCATTTACACTATTCAATTTTTAACCTCTACTTTTCCTTATGCACAAAAAAAGGACTTAAAATCTTCAAAAGACAACTCTAGTTATATTGGTAGCACAATCTCGTTCAAGGAAATCCTATATAGCCTTCTAAATTAATCAAGCACTGTTGTAATAACTACACTTACCAATTTTTATTTGGTGATGGCTAAAATATGCATCACACTGCTTACAAAAATCTGTGATACAAAATTTACTTCTTCCCAAAATTTTGTCTATGTCTTATCCATCACTTACTGGAGGGCTAGATAGACAGCATAATCTTTTTGGATGCACTGCATAGCCCACAGTCTTCTACGATTTTACTATCAAAAACTTGAAAAGTTTGTTACATCCTTAAGGTGGGTATAATTACAGAAGTGGATTAATTATAAAATACACTAACATCATCATACCTAAGTAATCCAAAGAGAAGTCCACAGGATTCAGCTAATGCTGTTTCAGTAACCCACTGAAAGCCAAACATTTCCACTACATCATCTTCATAGTCATTTGGAGAAGGATCTAGTCTCAGCAAAATCCTGTAAAATAGAGAGAGACAACAATATTCATACATTCCCCAGTAATAAACCTATAGAATACAGTATCTACACCTGGCTTATGTACCACTGATATTTCATCAATATATCAGCAACATGTACACTACAGATAGGAAGGTGAAGCAGTGCTCTCCAAAGACAGACTGTTACACCTTTTATAGCAATATAATATATAGTACATAAAATATGACAACTCCTAGCTTCAAGAGCTGAAAAACATGATATAGTCACATGGCACAGTGTATTTCAGAAACAAATAAAAATTAACAAGCTACCAACTTGATGCATCTTCATCATTACAAAGAGGCTGAGACATAACATACAGGCTGTCCTTCACAGAAGTGGCTGCTACATTAGATAACATCCTCCACTCTTAAGTGTCTGTTTAGAATCTGTCACAATATACACTACATGCCTAATAACCAATGCTAGAATATACATTTGCTCCTTTATATACATTTAATAATATTTATATAGAACACACTGATAAAAGCACATTAATAAAAACACACTTTTAGGTAGGTAAACTGGTGAGGGTCACAAAATGTGACTTCATTATTCCAACTTAAACTAACACTAGGCCATGACTACCCCTTGTTCTGGCTACAGAAAAAAAAAGAGCAGTAAAATCAGAATTACCATTTTGCTCAAAGTGGAGAAAATCAGACATCTGTATAGATTGTTTAAACATTACTAATTGTGCAAATATAAAAATATTTCACTAATGTGCTTTCAAAAAAAAATATCACAGCAAGCTGTATAATAACAAGACATCAAAACAAATTATTTCAGAATTTTCCTACTGACTTTCATAAAATACTTCAGCGTAGATGAAGCTGAATTCACTAAGATGCAAGAAATATTTATATTTTTAAAAATAAAAAAAAATTTACTGTTTTCATTATATTACACACCAAATTCATATTCTTCTTGAACTATGCACTATTACCAATTCAGTCCTCAGAGGCAAAAAGAGCATCTGCTGAATAACTGGCTCAATCTTCCACAACACCTGTAGTTCATTTGGTAACTGCCTAAACATGGTCTGGTTTGAAGCCTTTAGCAATTAAATTCAGTTACTCCTGTTCTAGATAATGAAGACGAAGGAGTCCCTCACATGCAGGCTTTTCCAAGAATTTACAATTTAAGTAGACAAGGTGAATAAATGACAGGAGAACAGTATTATCATGACTGTAGTGATCTGGGAAACCTGTCTACATACAAGCTCCTGAGTGAGTTTTCACATGAAATTGATTCTGTCATGAAATGCTTCTTTGTCAGTATGGAACCCACTACTGATATGTTCATGCAGACACAGGCTCTCTCAATCCTCTGCTTGACGAAAATTTGAATGAATGTTCTCTGATCCAACAACAACAACAAAAAATTGATAAATAAGGTAGGGAACGGGGAAGGTGCAGTGGAACACCCTTTAAGGCTTTACAGAAAAGGTTGTGGACATGAAGGTTAAAAAACCCGAAAGTAACAACTCAAAATATGTGGCTTGGCCAGAGAAACCCACAGTAAGTAAGTTTTCAAGTTCAAAGGTATAAAGAAAGTACTGGGAAAGTCAGACGGACAGAAAGATGGACGGATTATGCTTTTGTAGGAAAAACAAGACAACCTGTGAAGGAGCAGCAAGTGGCACAGAAAATTAAGCTGGATCACAGGCAGTAAAGAAGATATTAACTAAACCACGGTAACATTTTAGAATCTCACAGAAATACTTGCTTGTTATGAATGTGACTTCTGAACCTTAAATCCAGAATGCATGCAGAGGTAGAGCTTTGAGAAAGATGGCCTTAAAGCTACAAAGGACAGTCCCAGCCATGTGGGGAAGCTGGGCAAAGCAGGTTTGTTTCTATCAAGTGGAAAAGAGAGAAAGAGCCAGCATTGAATAGACTATATGACTGGAAAAAGCAGTGCTGCAGCCTTCTCAGAAATTTAAGGGGTCTTGGATGGCTAACAGGTCTGTAAGAAGTCCTTTACAATATCTTAAAGTTCACAAAGCTAGGAACTGGATCTACAACACTGTTTGAAGCAGAGTATCAACACAATTGCCCTTCCTGCTTAGATATAGCACCAAGTTGATCTCAGGATCGTAAGACCTGAAGAACAAACTGATTTGGAAACCCTGTCAACATTTAGAAGCACCAAACACCAGTGGAAAGAACATCTTTGAAGACTATTATATTTGTAACTCAGAAAAAACCCATACCTCTTCAAAGAGCCACTTGCTAAGTAAGACTCTGCAGAGAAGCTTCTCCCTCCGTTTTGGTTGTCAAAAGCACAGGAAAAACAGGGCGGCTTTGAGTTCTCATTCTCCACTTCCATTGCCATCTCCAAGCTTTCAGTGAGAAACGGGGGCGTGGACAAAGCCATAAAGTCATCATCCATTGTTTCCACCTGATCCAGAAAATAAATAAATTAAAACACACTCATAGTGTGTCTTCAAATAATTTTCTCATTGTTACAACATTGTTGCATGCATTACAGGCTCCCAGTTGTCCATGACTTTAAGGCAGTATTACAGCTCAAGTTTCTTCTAAGAAGCAGTAAATACACCCCACGTGATAATTACAGAACCCTGAAATGCTAAAGTTTTGAAGCTCAGAAAATGATTCTGACATAGCTCAAGTTAGAAGTTTCTATTAGAAAAGTCTGACTTCCCAGGAATCTGAAAAAAGAGAAGCAAAAGGAAGATCATGCCCAAAAGAAGTGCACTGTATACTTAACACTAGTAAATTAATATTTTATACAACATACTGAAAGACTAGAACTAGGCAACAGGTACCACAGGGTTCTACAATAATATGCAAACAACATAATTATAATTAATAACTTTAAATTAAGTTTTAAGTTTCGTTGCCGGCAGTTTTGGATACTGTTCTTGCAGAAACCAGTTTACACCGTGGCTACAGACTGGTAATACAGTGGCTTGACTGAAAAACGAGCTCGAGCAAAAAAAAGAAGAAGTTGCTGTCCTACTTTCCCCCATTCATTCACATTCCTGCGGGGCAGTCGGCTGTGCAGCAGCAGCGCAACTCTTAAGTGAGAGGATGACTCCCGTGCTGCAGTTTACAGCAGGACCCTATGCAGAGGTGCGTTGGCACCGCTGGCAAGGCAGAAATAAGCAGCTAAAGGGAACGCCCTAACTCAGTAGATTTTTCTAAGGCAAGTCTGACCAGTTTAGGGTATCAAAATAAAGAGGGCAGCTCTTCACGGTCGCAACCGTGACGGTTCTGTACTTGCCCATCACATCCCTGACCCAGCGGAACTAATTACTGACTTTAAGCACCGCCACCCTGGCCGGCCAGCCATGCTGGAGAACGGCTCCCCAGGCGGCTGCAATCCGCGGCAAGGAGCCGCAAACAGGCGATAGAGCCGCCGCCTCCGGTAGCAGCAGTAGCAGCACCCCAGCCGCCGGCCCGGGCGCCGGGGAGCGGCCACCGGGCGGCACACCCCGCCGGGGAGCGAACCACGAACACGACCCCCACCCGTAACGACTGCGGCCCTGCGCCGCTCTCCTCTCCCCAGAGGCGCTTCCCCGCCGGGCCAGAAGGATGCATCAGCCCCGCTAGACCGCGGCGGGCCAGCACCGGGACGGGCCGGGGGGATGGGTAGGAAGGGCAGCCCGGTACCTGCGCACTGACGGGGACGCCGCTCCCCTTTCGCGCCCGGACACTTTTCCGTCCGTCCCGCGCGCCGCCGTCAGCCCCAGCACTGCGCAAGCGCTGCGGCGCCCATTGGC
>VYXH01009911.1:625087-671074 GCA_013397275.1 Burhinus bistriatus | reverse complement strand
TCCTTTTCCCTTATTGTGCCCTGACTGTCTGGAGTGGGATCTAGATGAGGGATCCCCCCTGGCGAAGTCACTCATGTGCTGCTGGCTGTGACACATGCTATGTGTGTCGCCTTTGTATGGTCCTGGTTGGGCCACATGCACTTAGCCTGCCGTTTATTGCAGGATTTGCTTCTCGTGTGTGTCATGAGTGCTGGAATAAAAAAGCATTTCAAAGGGTACCACTAGAGTTGACGTTTCAGGCCTGCTCTGGGTTTTAAACAAACCTTAACCCGAGGAATCGATTGTTCCAGGTGAAATGGCCCTACCCTGTCCTTTGTTTTGTTCTTGTGACAATTCTTTTTAAGAAACTGGAGGAAGAAATCTTATTTATTAATTTCATCCATGTTGAGTGAAACGTTCACTGTTTTACATATGGCTGAAGTTATGTTTAGGTTTACTTTCTCCCTATAGGTTACACATACGAAGTGAACAGAATGGGCTCGATCCTGCCAGTCCCTTCTCCAGTGAGTAGACGTAGATCTGGCCCATTGTCAGAAACTCGCTACTGTCAGGGCCTCCGTTTGGTGTGAAGTCTGATAAAATGACTTTACCTGTTCTGGGCATCTCTAAGGCTACCCAAAACAAATGCTGTCACCTAGCTCATACGATTCTGGTTTGCTAAATGCATGCTATATGTTTTTTTGAACTAAGCCTCTGATAGCTGTAACTTTCTGCTTTGCTTAAATACATTTCAGGGAGGAATGATAGCTTTTACTTTAAACGTTTCGCAGCACCGACACAGGCACAAACGGAAATGAATATTTGAGATAGTTTCAGACAAAATACAATCCACAAACAAGGCAAACAATATAATCCAAAAGTCTTATTAACCAAAACCCAATGTAGAAGTGTACATTTTACAAATATTTGCCCAGGAACTTAGACTGTTAAATTCTGTCAATATCTCCATCACCCCTGAAATTATTGCTCACCTATATCCACAGTGACCCCAAATTGTCAGAGAGAAAGCCTGCCAGTTGTAAATCCACACGGGGCTACAACAGGATTGCAATTTATTATAAAGCAGAAATGTTACTGAGGGAAAATTGGTGCCTATTCCCAAGTCCACACCTGAAAGGAACACACTTTCCAGAAATAAAGATCTTACCGGAGGATTGTTTAGCATTTCTTGTGAGACAGCATCATCGTATTAGGTAGATTATATTTATTCTGAATTCATTTTAACCCACTATGAAGGCTTTTTAAAAATTTTGTTGAAAAATAAAAGCAACTACTGAAATTCAACACCACCTTGAAAAAATTAAAATATACCTTCATGTCGCAGGCTTTATGCATGACCGTACATTATAGAATAGTCAAGATAGAGGTATACTTTCCCCTTCTTTCTCCAGAATGATCTAGCTTGGAATAATATTCTTACTTCCCTCTGAAATGATTTTAATGAGTGCAGAAATATTTTTGATATAATTTAAAAAAGGAAAATGAAGGACTATTATAACACTGAATTTAAGAGCATGCTTTAATACTCTAAAAGGCAAATATGGAGTATATATATTTTGGGGGAGACTTTGTATATGATGTGGAAAAAGCTTATTTTAAACGTCTGTATCTACGTTCCTTCAGGCGACAGCGTGCACACTGTCGTTAGAGTCATAGGATTTTTGATCTTTTGGTCTACTTACTTTTAACAGAAAATGATTGTAATGTAAGATATGCATAAACAAATTCAAAGAGCATCTGAAATTTACTCATAGAGATACAATCAATTAAAAAATCTAAAATGCTATTGATTATGAAGAACTGTTTGTGAAACAGCTAATTCTAAAAAAGGTGATCACAGGATTTTTTAAATACTTACTCCCAAAATAAACTTGTGAATCTAAAAAGATGCTAACCTGCCTGTACAATGTGGACAACTTTCCCCTTTCAGTTCATTTCGGGTGTCAGTAATAATAATGAACACAGGAAACGTATTCCACTCTTTTATCCTTATACTCCGTTAAAATTATCTCTTCACAGAGAAATTAGCAGTACCCTAGGAATCAGTTTTTCCACCAAATAATTATTTTAAAACAATATATGTGCCATTTCCCTTTCTTTTTCAGTAGATAGTTGTGAGTATTGATTGATAAGATAGTCATCAGTAAAAAGAATGAAATAAACCCTAAAACTAAAACATGCAACAAATGGATATTTTTACATTTATGCTAAAACATTTGGATTTTCTTTTAATAGGAAACCTTCATAAAATATTAAAATCGCACCTGATCCAGTTAATAACGAAGTTTACTACCGGCAGGTAAAATGCTGTTTTCTGTGTAGGATTTATACTTTAGCCCCACAGACACTTCATATGCCTGTTCCACATTTCTTTTGTTAACATAACATTATTCAAACTTCTATTTGGGGACTATTGCAATAAGTAAAACATACGTGTGTGTGTCTACGCACAAACACACAGAAACAATGGATCTGTCCCTTTTTCACACAAAAATATTTGTGTGCAGCTATGTATTTAGATGCATGCGAAGGTCTGTTCATTTTTTTTGTTTTGGCACGGTAATTAAGGCAGCAGGATTCAGATATGGTTTAATGCTGAACTTTCAAAATTTAACGTTAGAGTTCCTGGTTCATCTACAACAGGATGGATACTGTGTTTATAGAGTTCATTCTTGACCTTACCTGAGTAAGTACTTTAAGTTAAAGTATGAGATGCACCTAGAGGGGTAATACATTGAGTTTAATAGGAAGACAGTTAATAACCTTTTTTCATCCTCATGCACTATCAATCATGGCTGTCACCAGTCTGCTGAATCAAAGCAAAAGTGTTCTTCACAGATGACTGATTAGAAACGCAAAATCACAAGATCCATCTTCATGGTCACTTTTATTATAGTCATTTTTAAACTGACAGCAACCTGCTCAGTTTCAGCAGACTGGGCATCACAAATAGTGTCACTCAGTGCAGCTAAGCATGAGAAGATGTTGGCTGGATTATACTTAAAAATAATTAGGCCCAAAGCCTTTTGTGGAAACAAGAAAAAGGATTTTCTTCGTTCCAGCCCCATCTTTTCAACACCAGCAGTAGCCTACGTTTTTACAGTGGGTTACTATCGGAAAATATTTTCATTCTTCCACTTCTAGCGCATTAATCAGTTTTAGGTGGCCCTTGGATACTTTTTGAAAACAATATCTTTGCTGGTAATGCGACCAGTCCGTTTCAGCAAAACCACTCTTAAGCATAGGCTGAACAATTACATACTGTTATTTGTATAGCGCAGTGATGAACTGCTGGTTTCCAGCCTTCTGAGGAATATTGCAAAAGCTAATTATCTTGTTAACTAGATTTGTTTCAATAACATTGTCTCCTGTTCAAATAAACTAGCGAACAGTTCAACAGTTTAAGGTTATTTATAAACTAAATAGGCTCTGGCAAATTTAAAATCAAAATGTTATAGGCGAGAGGTAGAGGGAGAAAGACGGAGACAGGGAACACTGACACTGCAAGGTGGTGTTTCCGAAACACAGTGAAATCTAATATAAGGAAAGGTATTCAGTAATGTTGAAAAATGAAAGTTTTTTTGTAGAAATATGGTAAATACTGAATTTACGTTGTGGCTTACACCCTTTAAGCTTTGTACATACTAAGACAAATTATGTAAATTGCTATTGACTCCAAAGGGTGTTTTTCCTGTGTGAAAACTGTAGGCTTGGTTCCTTAATGTAAATAAAAGCCTTTCACTCTACTTAACGCTGCTTAACATGGGTAAGAAAATAATACATTCTGATTTGGAATTTTGATTCAAGGACTGATGAAGTGAGAAGACAGCCAAGACTAATTTTTGAATTAGGTGGAAGCTGAATAGGCCTTCCGCAAAACTCTTCAAAATCTTTTCCCCTTTTTAAAATTTAAATTCCACTTCATCTTGTGAACACAAAATAACATATTACACCAGCTGAGAATCATTTTAGAATTATCTTCAGAATTCCAATGAAACGGTGCGTCTGTTTTGCCACTTTAAACCCCAAAAGGTAGTCTTATTAGTAAGCCTGATTTGTGGGGCTGTGATCTCTTTAATGTGGCTCAAAAGCCTTTAAGCAGCGTATATCTAAAACTTTCCTTTAAAACACACTTGCTAACTACAAGCGGCTTCAGTGGGCTTCAGCGTTGGACCTTTGTCATGTGTAGTGCCCCTTCCCACCCTCCTCTCTCAAACTGGAGGGCAGGACTTTGGTCAAGGAGGGCTCTTCCAAAAGGCAACGCTGTTCGTTTCCACCCTCAGACCTGCTTTTCTCACTAGGCTATGCACACGCGCGCGCACACGCGCGTACACACACACGGCATGTTACATGCTGCATTTGATAAGATGGTCCCATGTAGAGACTCCATGTTTGTTAAAGTGGTTTTAGCATGCATTTCTATTTTCTGATGAAAAATTGATACACTAATACTGACTGACATCTGTCTAAAAATCAGAGGCTAAGTACGTCTGAATTTAAATTTATGAGCATTAATCAAAAGCTAATCAAGCACAGAAACTAACAATGTCTACTGATAAATAACACAATCATATTTTAATAATGATGCTTTTTGGGGGAAGACAGTGTTATTTAATTAATCCTTTTTTCCCATTAGATGTTTTTAATAGTATATTCTCAACATAAATAGCTAAGGAAACTTGACCGTAAATTATTCATGTGCACCTTTGTGTGTAGTGAGGACCTGTTTTAAAGAATTCCTGAGATCTGAAAGTATAAATGTCTGCCTTACAGAAACGAAATAGTACCTATGTTTGGGCTACAAATACTTACAAGTTTCAAGTAGAAAAGTTGTCCTTTCTCCTAAGTATTAAATAGTACTAATCTGCTTCCTAGGGGTTTTTTCAAGCCCAGTTACCATTTTAAGACTATATGGAAAAGGTGACCAGTATAGCTTAACTTAAGCACATAGTAAATCCATGTATCTCTAATAATGAGCATAAATAGGATGAGCAATGGTAATAGATTTTGTGGTTTTTTTTTTTCCTGTCACAATGAAGGAAAACACAGCTAATAATAACTAAAGATATTTTTAATTCCTTAAGACAACAGCTATGTAAATCTGACTTTGTAAACTTTAAGAATGCATGTGTTGTTTTACTGTACATGCTATCTTCCTAAAAATGCTGTATTGCTCATTGTGTCCTTATTTACTATTTCGCTACACTTGCTTATACAGAATATTTATTACATATTAGTATATAACACAGAGTTAGCTTTAAAAGACTCGTATTTTTAGAAATAGACTTTAAATTACTATATTTCCAACTACAATTCTATCCACCAATCCTTATAAGACATGACTGAAGTTAGTACTAACATATTATCGGTTCATACTATCTTTTCACAGGAAATGTTATAGTAGAACTATTATAACACATTTGTCCTGAATGCATATAAACATATATAAACAAGGTATAATTTGTATAATAAATAAGTAAAATATTTTGCATCTACTTTAGTAATTACTGATGTATTTGAAAGAGAATAATAGTTAATGGGTGGGTACAGGCACAGAAGACAGCAGCTGAAGGACAGCGTAACTTTTTTTTTTTTTTTTTAAAATAAGCAGATCTACCCAAGTAAATAGACCAAAGAGTATCTGGAAGATTTCTCTTTCCAAGTGCACTTATCCTAAACATATTTAGACCCATGGAAAATAGCCTTCAAATCCTTCAGCAGCAAACACAGAGCAGCAGACACAAACACCAGGGATTCCCATACCACACCTGCCTTTTTGCTGCCTGAATATGCAGCTATTTCTGTCCTCACTACATTTTTTTTTTCCTTTGGTTTCTGAAATGTTCTCTGTAGAAGCTTAGAGAAGGGAAAAGGCTTTTCTATGAGCGTCAGGTTGCGATAAATGTGTGTATGTGAGTGAAAGAGAGTGTGTGTGTGTGTGCGCATACGAAGATGTATTAGGAAAGCTAGACTGGTCATCTTTCAGCATCTCTCTCCTACCTGGGGTTCAGAACCTCAGCTACCACTCACGGAGCTTTAAAGGGAAAAGAGCAGGGAGCAGAGGTCATGCAAAATGCTTCTATTTTTATATTCAAATTACCAACATTTAGAATAGAGCCTGTTGCCCGATATCGATATTCCCAGTGGCTAACTAGTTACACAGTTTTTACCTTCCCTCAAAAGCATTTAGATGTGTCTCGGTAAGTCCAGATGACCGCTCGTCAGGACTTAAAACGGATTCTGCATTTTTCCTTTTGCATTTTCTAAAATATCAATCTCATATTATAAAGCAGGGATTTCTGTTTTGTTGTCTTTTTTTTTTTTTTTTTTTTTTTTTTTTTTTTTTATCCCCCTCCCTCTTTTTTTTTTTTTTTTGGCTTTATACTCCCAGACCTCTTTTTTTTGCCTCTTGCAAAAGATAATAGCCATGAATCCTTGCAGGTTGTCTATGCATTTTTGCTTTATAAGACCAACACATTACAGGAAAGATGTAAACATTTCTTTGCCAAATACAGCAAAAACAAGTATTTTTCTTCCAAAAATTAGGAACAATACTTATATTTATCCTGCTGCCGAAGGATGAACATGGAAATTTTAGTATAAACATCATGGATGTGTTAAATGCACTAAAACATATGAATCTAATACAGACTGAAAAACACAGAAAAGCTATCTTGTTCCTCAAGTAACAGATTCAGGGATAAGCACATATACTTTGTTTTTCTTCTACCTTTTAGATGTAGTCTAAATCATAGTTTAGATCATCGTCTGGTAGGCTGAAAGGAAAAGATTATTTTCCTATAAATGTCCAACTAGGGTTTTAGAGCCCTGCTGTGGAATGCAAAAGGGGTAAAAAAAAAAAATTCCCCCAAATTTCCTTGTCCTGATGATAAAAGAATAGTTTCTGTGCTACAGTAAGGGGGTATTTTTTTGGTTGGTTTTTTTTTTTTTTTTAAATATTTGATCTTTCTTTGTAGTTTTTATTCTAACTTAACTGTATTTAGGCCCTGTTTTCATCTTTATAAAGCACTAGACTTTCCTTCTTTGTAAGTTATTCTCCCATAGTGCATCTTAGTTTAATTCATTTTTAGCAAAAGAAACACCCAGGTTCAATCTGGAGACCTCCTTCCAACATAATTTAGCTAGACCTTTTCTTAGTAAAGGTTTTCTGGTTTTCATTTTCACTTCATATTCTCAAATAAAAGATCCTTTGTTGTCTACCATTTGATTGGACTTAATGAAAAACACTCCATTTTAACTTAACAGTATTTCCCTTTGAATTTATTATATTTAAGGACACTGTCAAAAATCAAGCATTTAATCTCAGGTTTTTATACTTAAAATTATATTACTATCATATGGTTCAATGAGGTGATGTAAAAAGTATATTGAATAGATTTCAAAAAGAAAAGTGAAAAACTAGCCTCATTTTAATATGAAACTAAATACTATGGCTAATGTGCAGATTGGGTATGGTAGTTGACTTTAAAGACTAACATGTGACAGGGTGCCAACAGCTGAATTGTGCAGTATTGACTAAATGAGGTTCACTGATTTGTATTGAGGCTAATATCTTCTTTAAACAATTCCGTGTAAATTGTGCGTATAAAGTCATTGGAAGCTATTTCTCAGGACAGCCTCGCTGGCTAGCTACCTGCTGGAGTGAGGAAGATAATCAATAGAAAGAAATAGAGCTGAGCATGAGACTAGGAAGCTTCAGAGCAGTTAGTGCTGATAAAAGTAGATGATGTCAATATTTGGGAATAACACAACTCTAGGATAACAGACAAAAGAGAAGTGCATATGTTGTAGAGTGTTCAAACAGGGGCAGAATTAATGCATAAGTGGCAGATGTTGCCCCAGGCTGCAAAAGACATTATTTATTCCAGGTATTGTTAAATTCCTAGTGAAACACCACTACTCCATATAGGATATTAAAATTATATCTAGCAACGAGAGAGTCAGAATACTTTTTACATGAGTAGAAATTCTCAGATACAAAGAAGCTGATGCACTCTATTGATATAGAGCGTTTTCCACGTCTCCTCAACCTCATAAGAAAGAGCCTCTGTCAGAACTGAATATGACAAAAACAGCGCTCTGTGCTCTCTAATTAAATGAATATTTAGAAGTAATATTTAAAATATTAACAGAACGAAAATGGAACAGAATAGTTTGGCAGAAATCAGTTCTTTACTTGTAAAGGTGTAGACATCCTTGAGTCCACCCTCTTCCCCCCCTTTTTTAGTGTTTAAAGATTATTGAAACAAAAAATTCCCAGTGCTTATTCAGAATTATAATACGGTGAATGCTTTTAGCTGTGGTGTCCTTATTGGTAGTGAAGTATTGGTATATTTTTGCTAATTTAATAGTAGAAATCAGTTTTCCTCTTGCTGTCAGGCGATGAATTTTTGTTCTTCTATGCTGATCTTTCTGTTGATGTATTATGACATAGTCTGTCAACATGAACAGATATGTGAGAGGGAGATTGGGTGACTGAGACATGCAACCTGAATATGGCTCCTCTTGAATTTTAAGCATATTATCATGTTTGGATACAGTCAGTAGAAATGTAGGATTTTTTTTTTTTTCTCTAAAGAAAGCTATTATTTTGATGTAATTTAAGCAAAAGCAAAACAGGTGGACTATGACAAGGTCCTAAAAGCAGAATGAATGAGGTAACTCCAAAACATATGCATGAGAGCTTAAAAAGCTTTCACGTCTAAGTTAATAGCCCTTTAAAACTAGCATTTGCAAAGCGCAAAACTTTTTGTGTAAGAAGAACCAATCCAGGCTTATCTGATTATTAAATATTGCTATCGTTTTTTTTTAAATTAAATAATTCCACAAGCTTTACATGGTTTTGTTGTCACAGATGTTTTTATTGTTTGGTGTTAGATATCTGGATTACATCAAGTAGGTGATTACTATGTCAGCTAAAAAGGTCAAGTTCCATACTTTTTATTTCAAACCATCATAAAGAAACCTTTCTATAATGACACACATGTCTATAATGTAGATCTCTCCATACTCACTTTAAAAAAATCTTCTATCTGACACATGGCCTAACAAGAAAGAATTTCATATTTTGGTACTTAATACATTGTCAATATTCATGTATAAAAGAAACACTTGTGCACTGAAACAATTAACTTTTCCACAGCAAATTTCTCATTAAAATATCCGATTTAATCACTAAATACACAACTTATAGCACTAAAAGTTATTATTAGAGTGATGTGCCATAAAAGCCTTCTTATACAATTTTTTTCAGGTTGCTTTCCTTTACTTGTCATACGTGCCGTCATTCCATCTTAAAATTACAGGAATATATATGATTCCTGTTTAATACTGAACTCTAAAGAAATCTTCATTTCAAATAAAGCATGCATTTTGATTTGGGACATAGTCAAAAAATCTTTAAAGATATATACATCAACTAATTTGTTAATCTTGTGCCACTTTTAGCATTTGTCACACATATAGACCAGGAAATTGGCTCCATCTCATTCTAGCTCTGTGTTGAATTAAAAACCTCTACTGCAAAGAAGAGCATGATGTGGGGAAAGAATAAATTTAGTTCTTTCTTTAGTAATGCACATATATTTCCATACATTTCACATCCTAAGGGAGCCTGTGAACGCATTCAATAAATACAAAACTGTAATTCCAGGAAAAGGGAATTTTTATATTATAAATATCATGTAATATTTTATTCTTAAAAGATCTGAAATTATAAATGTCGTTACGTTTTTATTCTTTTATAAAATACAGGATATAGAAGAAAACGAAGGCACTGAATTTTAGGTCATTGGTATTTCTGAGAGTATTAGGTGGTTTAGAACAAAAACATATATATTCAACAATGGTACTTGAAAATTAAGAAAATATTAGCTATGTCCAGCCAAAGTAGTTCTACCTTACATATCCTAAAATCAAAATCATATATGTAAGCATTTATATGGAACAATTGCCTATCTTCACCTTATATATTAAGGTCAGCGAAAAGAGCAGTTTATGGATAAAGGGCAATAATAAAGAGGTAGCCTTTAAACATGATTAGTTGGTGTCTATTAAAGATGTGTTAAAATGAAATATATACTGCAGGTGAAGGAAATTACTAACTCCTGCTAGGATGATAGACTTGCTATTGGTGTATTTCACTATACCTTTAAAATATTTGTGAATTTGACTGCATTCTGAGGAGACAGCAACGTGGTAGATTTATGAGGGTCTGAAGGAAACAGGGCTAGGAAAGATTATAGCATACTTGTTTAGAAAAACTGAGAACTGAAGGTTCCTGATTTACACTGACATATATCTAGATGAAACTATAGTTTGCAAATTGCCTAGAGGAGCTATCTTTTATTAAGCATTTGATGGGTACAGAAATGTACATATCTATTCTAAAACAGTCTAGGAATACTGATGCAATATTTGAAAATACAATTTTAACATTTTTAGATTTTCTTAAGTCTTTTCATTTTTATGGTCACCCCACCCAACCCTGTTCTGAGCGCCTGTGCTTACTAAACAAGCTGTATGGTTAGAGAAGTTATGTTGCATTATTTGGAATTCTTGGGGTAGCGGTATGCTGAAAGACTCTGAACTGCAGGACTAGGAGAGACCAAACTGTAGCTTAGGCACTTTTTACCTTTTTCAACAGACTACCAACGTATTTGACACATTCTATGTCTTCACAGTTAGAAAAGGGAAGGAGGGTGTTACAATTCCCAGCTTTCACAATTAATGCATTTCCAAAGGCTTTCAACTTTGATACTATGTCGTGATGCCATTACACATGTGTATTATGAAATTATACAAGGTGTAACAGATAAGGCATGCAGTTTTACCAAGCACCGTACGATTTCTTGCAAAGAAAGCCTGAAAGACCGGTAGGTTCTCTACCCAGGTCAATTTTGCTTGTTTTATTCCAACTGATACAAGGTAGATAACTTCCCTAAGGTGGGGGGGCACGCTGGCTTTGCACTATTATTTTCGGTACATTAACTTCCTCTTTCTTTAGGAGCTGTTACTATTTAATCTTATTTTAAATCATTATCATCATAGTGAAAATCTGTATTAGTCAGTACAATCCTACTTTCATAATTCACATTTTATTAATGCAATTAAAATTGGTATTTACTGATGCTTCAGGAACAAAATTATGAATTTAATATCAATTTAACAATGGATGATGTTATGCATTCTAGTTCTGTCAGCATATTTTCAAGCCAGGTGAATGCATTATAGAAATATTAGGCAATATTTTACATAATGATCTACCTATTAGGTGGGAAGTTTTGTCAGGCTCATAGGTACACTTGGTCACCAATTATATAGCGAAAACATTTTTTTCCACATGCAGATGTGGAAACAGGATTAAAATATCAACACTTTTAAAGATTTCACTGGCTTCTAATAATAATATAATAAGCAGTACTGTTAGTGTAAGCTTTTGGCCAGCAAGAGAGAAAACAAAGTTAACAGTCAGACAACTCTTTACGCTTTCGTTATGACTGTATGTTCAGTGCACTGATAACTTTACCAAAGGCTTTCTGTATTATAGTATTATATGAAAAATTGTACATCTGTGATAAGCGACATGCACTGAATCAGTTTCTTCATAGCTAGCATAGTTTTCTTAAATCATTAACTCATCAGATCAGGGCAGGGATACCTGGCTCTTTCTGGATGTTTGGATAGTGCCTAGCATAATATAATGTGTACCAGAATATAAGGAAATAATTGGCACTTGTTAGTTATAAGCAGCACTTGTTAGCATAGGCTTTCTAGCATGCCAACAAGCAATTAACCTCAGCATCAGTCAATCACCTTTTCCTAGTTAACTCGCATTACACTTTGAGGACAGCTGCCATCTTCTTGTGGAAAAATACATGTAACTATGCCCTTAACTGTCATGTGAGTTCTAGACCAGTGTAACTTTATTTTATTCAAAAGAGTTAAAGCTTTCTAAATAGGAGGGTAATCAAGAAAATTATTTTTCTTCCATGACTGTAAATTAAGAGTAAGTGCACTTAATTCATTGGAACTATGTCTGTGTAAAACTGTGGCACTGAAATCGGAATCAATCTTTCCTTTCTGTACCTAAGAGGTGAAAGTGTAGTACTGTACATAAGTCAATCAAAGTAATGATGTTGCTTAGCAATGTAAATGCAAAAGAGTAGATTGCTGATGCCAAGAAATTTGCACCCACGTATTGCACCTGTCAATGGAAGGGAGGTTGCATTGCAACTGCAGTGCAGTGTGGAATTAATGCCCTAATTAGTGACTTCTTCATCTCTATTAGATATGCCTGACAAGACAATATGGTGAGGTTATTTATCAGCTCATCATTGCTATGCATGGCAGGAGTAGCTGGTTTTGTTCTTTTTCATTCTGCTTTTCTAAGGCCTAGTAAATGCTTTCAATCCATTTTTGTTAGGAATAGATGACCCTAAGCGAGTTTATGTTGTTATTTGTGTAGATCAGATAGGTTGACGGTGGGTTAATATAACCGTTTTTTCCTGTTTCCTTACACGTAAGAGTGATTTTCATGGAAGAAAGGTATGGGTGATCTGAACTGTGATTTAAAGCAGATAATTTTATTCCAATAGCAGGAAACAACTTCCATAAATGACAACTTTTTTCCTTTTGATAACTCCAGTGAAATACAGAGATGACACCTGTGTGAAGCATTATTTTTAGAAAGAGGGACTGGGACACTTCTTCTCCCCTGACTATTGAAATGACATATAAATATCATTTCTTTTACTTTTTCTGTGAGTTTTGTGACTTGTGCCTTGGTGTGTGACTGCGATGTGCATTTTTTGTTGACAGATGTGAATAAGGTATAGAGAGTACTAAATAAAAGTGTGCCTGGTCCAAATAGGGAGCAATAGGTAGGATAACTTAGGGAAAAAAGAAAGAAAAAGTGGATTCACTATAAACTTATTTCTTCCTGGTCAGTCCATTTGGGAATAAACAGACCACCATGGAGTATTTTTATAGTGAGTGATGGAAAAAAAAAAGAGAAAATTGAGGCCTGCAAGGTATTTTCATACCATTCTTAAGAGTTTTACATAATAAGTTCTGAATGAATAAATCTTTCAATTATGGATTGGAATCTATCCCACTCAGGTACGAAACCATAAAGTAGGAGTTTCTTTGCTGTTTCACAGAAGTTTAGCTATTATTTTTTAATATTCTCCATCTTTCACAGGAGATAGTCTTTGGGAAATATTTACAGAATTGACTTTTTAGTGGATTTTTTCGGGGGTTCTTTTCAAATAATCACTGTGGGAGTGATCCTGAGGCATATTCTGATCTCAAGTCACTTTACACTGGATTCAGTCCCCCTGTAAAGTTCTTATTACTAGTTGGGCATTACCTTAGTGATGCTCATCACTTTTCAAATATAAAACCATCTATTTGTGAAACAGTCATAGGAAAGCAAAATATAATTATGTTTAATTTGATCCTTGCTAATATATTTTCTTCCAAATATATCTGTGGTAGCTAAAAATTACAGTTTTTGCCTTGCCCTAAGCTTCTGATCACTTTTCTTGGTACCAGAATTTACATTCCCTGAGCTGCTCGTGACTGCAATCCCTAGGCTCTTTGCTGAGTTACTATTTAAATTAGTCGGGCTTACTCTGACTGAGTTGGGTTAGGGAGTGACTATATAAGCGGCTTCACTAGCAGCTCTCGAAGAAGCAGCGACCTCCATCTGGGGTGCGACATTTAGCTAGAACAGCCTAAAACGTCTTCCTTTGCAGCTGACACAGTTATGGTCAGAAAACATAGTTAAGCTGTAAGAATATGAAGCACCCCCTCATGCTAATGCAGAAATACAAGAAGGTACTGTACTTGCTGGAGAGTCATGATACAACTGTTTTTTGAAGAAATGTTAAGTAAACTTCATGGTGCAACTGCAGTAGAATAGGAAGATATATGACGCTCATTCTTGCGTATAACTATGACATGCTTCAAGACAGCAAGATGTTTTGGGCTATATTTCTGCTTAAACTATTAAGTGCACTACTGAAAACAGTACTTGAAGGAAATCTGGATTATTTGGATTAAAATTTTTTTCAGTTAGTGTGATTAATTATGTAAGAACATGAACAAAATTGAGAGGAAGTAGAACCATGTGAAGCAGAAGGAAGTGTCCTCACTGGTAAAGATGAGGTGAGAAAATGTTACGTTTTGGTATGAAACATGTTTCCCGGTAGTACTGCTGAAATCAGCATTATGGGGTGGACCTATGAGGGTCATTACTTAAGTAAACTCATAATGCAAACTCATAGTGTGTTGTGAGCCTGGCAAATTTGTTAACTTTGGTTTTTTTAGACTAACTGGTGTTTTACTCATGTTTAGAGAGAATAGGGTAGTTTGTTTGTTCTGCCTCAATAACAGTTCTATTGCCTTTTTGCCTTGGGAGTTAGAGAGCAGTCTTGGCCATTTAACTCCTATCTTCAGCATGTCCATGCAGTGCAACACATTTTTGCCTCTTGGTTATTAAGACTGGCCATAAAAATCCATTTTAAATGGTGACTTAAGAAATGCATCCTTGTCAATAAACATGAATTTGTAGTCTTAGTCATCTCTGATGATTAAAATATATGGTTGCATAACATAAAATGGTATTAATTATTCAGTCTAAGTGCTCTGTTCTGATATTTTTTTTGTACTTATACACACATTTTCTTTTCCTAGGTACCTTTTTAATGCTGAAATGGGCATACTAATTGTGAACTGTGTGGTAAGAAGCTCCTTCTAGAATATGCAGTAACATTTACTGGAATTTAACAGGCTATGTATTTTAAAGCTTCTCTTGCCTGTAATCACGTGAACAAACCTTGCAAGTCATATTGCCAGCCTGAGATTCGGCACAGTAACGGCAGCGCTGAAGCAGCCCCCGCCATTAGGCAAGGTACAGAAAGGAGCTGGTGACCTGCGACGGGACGACAGACCTTGCTTACTGGGATTTGCTCACGGTTATGCTTCTGGCAACAGATATTTCCATTTTACTCAAAGCTTCTACACCTGTGTCATCAGACAAAGCCCCATGAGTGGTGATAGAGCAAACTGTAGCCTTTATTTGCAAGTTCGAAGACAAAAAATTATTTACATGTCTAAATCCCAGAACCTGCTTTTCAGAGGTCGCTCTTTGTTACCCACTGGTTTAAACCATTAAGGTTTCCAAAAGCTCTATAAAGAACCGGGACACAGTTTGGGGCAGAAAAGTCTTATTGTTTTCATTTTGTTTTGTTTCTTTTTCATTGTATCTTCTGGTTTTCGTCCTACCAGAGGAACATGGAAGATGGGATGTTTCTGTCATTGCTTACAATGACTGACTGCTTAAAACTACTGTCAGAGATTGAAAGACAAATCTTTGACCCTCCTTAAGATTCTTACAAACTGAAGGAGAATGTTTTTTAATTTGTTAGGACTTCAGAGTTTATTTCTAAGGAAAATTATTGATGCATGCAATGACTGCTCCTTTACTGTTTTATCACACTTCCAACTCAATATTTTTATATACTTGTAGTTATAAATTTAGGCAAATGTTTAACTATGTGTTTTAATGTTGCCTTTTCTTTTTTTTTTTTTTCTGTTTTAGACATGTTTTCCTGTATCAGACCCTTGAATTTAGTGACAAGTAGTACAATTTCCAGAAACATCATCAGTAAGAGTGCTGGGTACCAAGATGTGTGAATGTAGATGTTAAGGGAGAGCACAAGTGATAACTTTTTTTTCCATTCACAGAAGAAGCACTAAGAAGTCAAGGTTATTCAACAGAAATTAATAAATGCAGCCTGGAAAGGTATTTATTTTCCAAATTGCAAGAGGATCTCAGAAACAATAAGGATAATGTTAAAACAAAAATCTAAAGAAATTGCTTGATTTTCTTAAAAATATAATTAGAACTGAAAAAAAAAAGTTTAATAATGAAGAAAATCATCAGGCGGGAAAAAAAAAGAGTTGTCTGATACAGTGTTTAGCGTAGATTGAAGGAATCATTCCAGGGGCTGTTCTCTGCTGCTATTGCAGAAGTGTGTAGGGCATTTTAACTGTCTTAGTTGCCCTATCTGTAAATAGAAGATGATGATGCCCACTTCTGTCTAGTGTTGTGCAATCTGCAGACATTTCACAGTGCAACAGAAAAGTCTCTCCTAGTGTACTTAAAAATTACCTGTTGGACCTCATGCTTTTGAGTTAAAAGCCCGTTTGGGCTACACATCCTGAAAGAGCTGATTGGTTAAGGTGGTGGTAGCAACTTTAAGTTTTTGTGGGGTGTTTTTTGTTTGTGGGTTTTTTTTTGTTTTTAACTGTTTAATGGACTGATTTTTGGTATCATTTCTGGAATACACAGGTCTCTGGAGACTGATAGAAAGGAGAGTTGCTGTGAATAAAAAAGCCTCCTTTAGGAGATCCCATGATCTCCAGAATTCTGTCATCCTCACAGAAATATACTTAGTATTAGCATGACCCATGTTTTGTATTTCAGCTACTAATCTTTCAGAGACATCTTTGTCTGGCTAATATCTCAAGACTGTTAAAAGATAACACTGGAAGACCCCTTTCCTTTAGACCAATTCAGATTTGGGCATATCATGGTACGCAAATGCCATGGCTTTTCCCATTAAATAAGCAGGCTGATTTCATTAGTATTTCTTGAAAGAAAAAGATAAAAAAAGGACTTAAATAGTTGTGAATATTCTGTAGAGAATTTTGGTGCCAAAACTGTCGCCGTATGGCTGTGCATGTTTCGTGCTATGTGAAAGGAAATTAGCAGGAAATTAGTGGAACTTGTAGAAAACCTGTATAAAAGTAAAATACAACAAGCAAACAGTCTCTCCACAGATTCTACTGGCAGTACTGTTGGTGTCTACTCTGACAATAGGCATGGAGTATGCTCAGGGTGGTGTGTCTCCTAGGGACACCTGGTCCATGGTGCCAGCCTTTAGCTCTGCTCAGGACTGAGCCATTGGGTCTGCCAACAGCCTGGATTGCTTAACCCATCTGTCTTAGCAACAGGCGATCTCAGGGCTGTCCTAGGACGTGTGACATTGCCAGAAAGGCGAGTGGCTGGTTGCTGCTGCAGAGCTATGCAAGGGGACTGTGAGCACCTGAGATTTCTTCTCTTGCATATCCTAAACTGTGCCCTAAGCTTGACCCTGAGTGTAGGTTTATGCTTCTGCAACCAGCCTTGAAATGTGTTCTGGCCTGGAACACAGGTCCAAGTTTATAAGGTTAGAGACATTAAAAACATGTTCATTCTTGTTTGAAACTTTCAGCATTTAGGGTAGGAAAGACAATTAACCAATCAAACGCAGAATCAAAACGGTTTATCGGCACATCAAGATTAGGACTGTAACGTTTTGCATTTTAGATTATCAGTGAAGTGACAAAGGTGTCTCTTACCTGTTGCTTTGCCAGTGGTAGGCGTGAGCTCACAGCTGAAGCACAGGTGTATGAAATGCCTGTCATATCACTGACACATGCTCACCATAAGCCACCAAAGATATCGGGCCCTACTAGCAAATAGAAAACCATAATTAGCATATGATACAAAAGGTTGTGTTAGGATTGTCGGTAAATTAAAGATTAAAACTGAGATTAACCCTTGAGAATAACTTTTCGTTTATTATCTGTTTTTAATTAAATCCAGAGTGGTTTAAACATATAGGGGCATTTTTTGGGCTTATGTTTTAATTGTGAAAATGGTTAATTTGTGTATAGTTTATTCATGTTGCTATTTCAAGTTACTTTAATTGCAGTACTTACGTAAATTCAGGAAGCAGAATTTCATTCCATCTGGTGATTACTTATTTACTTACATTAATCATACAGTCAGAAAACATAGAATTAAAAAAAAAAAAAACCTACTGAAAACTTGATTGAACATACTAGAGAAATTAATGTGACTAAATGTGTCCACATGGAGCCTGAAAATTTCAACACACTTCAAAAAATTAATGTAGGAAACAAACAGGGAGCTACAAATGCTGCGATTTCCCCAAGAAACCTATTTTTCCTACTGTTTCAACTGGCTTATATATCAAGAGTAGACCTATATAAAACTGCTTTTGAAGCTATTTTTATTTTTATT
Organism: Burhinus bistriatus; assembly: GCA_013397275.1. Classification (NCBI taxonomy): domain Eukaryota; kingdom Metazoa; phylum Chordata; class Aves; order Charadriiformes; family Burhinidae; genus Burhinus; species Burhinus bistriatus. Next base: position 652,956 of record VYXH01009911.1, on the reverse strand, counting down.
TTTTTGAATTCATGTATTATATATACTTACTGAGATTGAAGCTGTTTACTTTCACTCCACTGTGAATCTCTAACCCAAGTTAAATACTCAGGGAGACCTAGTATGTTAACTTAGGGATCAAAAAATATGTTTCCACTTGGTCGTATTAGGTCCAGCAATAAAATATGTTCAGACTTGAGCAGATGCATGACTCACCTGAGGAAGAGGTATGTTAAACTGTTTACAAGTTGGACACTTTCCAGATCATGAGTCCTATCATTCTGATATCTTTAAAATCCACTAAGGTGACCTGCAGACCATTACCCTCTAGCAGATAATTACTCAGGACCCTCTCCTAAATCAACAGCAAGCCTACAAGAGGACCTCTATATGGTGTGACAGAGCCATACTGTCTCCTGTCCTAGACATGGAAGCCATGTGGTGTTCTTAATAATTTAGTTTACCTCTAATATATTGAAAATCAGAGTGACTTATACTGGCACAGTATGTCAGATTACACCACAAAAAAAGTGGTTTTTGCTGTATCGTTATGGACATTTAGACTATGCAAACAACAGGTTGCAATGCTATTCTTTTAAAACTCCAGTGGTATGCGAATGCGCACATGTGCACAGCAGATCACTAGTTATTGCAGTAAAGACAGTCTCTGCTTCTGCTATATATTTTCCCAACTGATATGCTCTTTTTTTTTGAGGTTGTCATATGGTATAACACTTTTACTAGTTGACTCCTCCCACTTTTCTTCAAACCACATCCTGATTTTTGGCCTCAGAAACCAAACATATGCACAACTTGCAGAACAACACATGATATTGTTTCTGTATAACATCATACCAGCTGGGATATAAATTCTTACAGACAATTTTATGCGAATGAAAAATACCTACATTAAGACATTTTCCATAGTTATGCAATACATACCACAGTACAGCATATGGTCTAGAGTCAGAGATCCTCACTTAGAATTATAGCAAAAGCCCCAAGTCAGGCCTCAAATCTTCAGAAAATGTAATTTTGAATAGATCATTCTAATTACTCTCTATTTTATTTCTTCCTTTTTCTATTCTTTTTTGGATTTCTGAAATCCAACATCAGCTAGTTTGCTGGTATGTCAAAGACCCTTAAATATTATCTATTTGATTTATTTGGTGTCAAGTCCAATAAAATTATTATTTAACTAAAGAACAGCGAATATTTGGTGAAATTCTAACTTATATCATGATCTGAAAATATGCCAATAGGAAGAATTCATCATTTTTTGGCAATTTATTTCAACCTTTATTTTCATTAGTAGAAAACTGTTTTGTTTCTGATTTGTCAGTGTTCAGCTTTTTTCTTTTGGGGGACAGTGGGAGTGGTAGGGTGGGGTGGTTGTTATGTTATTCTCCCTTCAGGATAAAGAGTCTTTGGATATGAGGGTTTTCTCCCATGATCTATAAACTTTAATCAAGTCACCATCAGCCCTCCTTTTTGATAATGAAACAGATTGAGTTTATACTTTAACAGCAAATAATTTTCTCCTGCTCTCAAATTAATTTTGAATGCAATTTGGTGAACTCTCAATTTTTTTCCACGATTCCCATTAAAATATGGACAGCAGATCTATGGGAATTATTCCAACAATTGCATCAGGATTCAAGGATTACATTAGCTCTGTTCATGCAGCTTCACAGTGGGAGCTGATGTTGAGTTGCTGGTCCACTATGGCCCGTAAATCCTTGCAGAGTCAAGGCATTCCAAGGCACTGTACCCCATTTTTTGTGGGTGAGATTCCTTTGTATTGATGTGTAACTGTGCATTCAGCTCTCCTAAAATGCTCATTTTTCCAAAGGGTCTAGCTTGTGAAGAGATCTCCTCTTCCTTGATCTCATCATTATGTACTACTCAAGTAATCTTCCTGCCATCCTCAGATCTTTAGCATGATAATTTCTATTTGCACCTCCAAATCACTGCTGGGAATACTGAATGGCATTGGGCCTAGTGCTGATGCCTGCTGGATACCATTAGAAACAATTCAGTATTTTCTTTTTAACATAACTTTTGATCTGCTGGCCAGCTCTTAATTGAAATTGTGAACACTGATGGTATGTAGTAAATATTTTTTTCTTAATAAAAATATCACACAGTATTTACAAGTTTTCATTATATGTTTATCAATTAAATGAACAGAAGATAAACATCCCATAGACAGGCGAAAAAAAATCAGTTGACCACATAGCAAACAAAATGCTCAGGTTTAATATTCTTCAGTTTTCTTTGCACATGTAACTTCATTTCACCATTTCAAAACATTTAATATATAAATAATACTGTTCATGTTTCAGAACTGAAGGGATTCTGATTTGCCTGATATATCTATCTAAAAATGTGTAGGGGCTTTCTGAATTTGTTGAAATCTCCTTTGGGAAGCTTACAGAACTGATGCCAGACACTGGTGCATGCAGTTTCTTCAGTTGTTTTTAACACATTTTGCTAACAGTTTATGTCTCAGATTGTGTAATGTATGCTCTATCATTTGCCACAAAACAAAAAATTCATAAAATTGGAAAAAAGATTCTTAACTAATTCTTAATCCATGCTTTGGCAGACATACCTTGTATTAATTTCTCTCCGTAAAAGAGATAGCATTACATTTGTTATGCTGACAGACAAAGATACAACCACAATCGTCTCAAAACCTTTTTAATGTCACAGCTCCCCTCTTCCCACCCCCCAGTATTTAAGGGAATTTGGTAATGTGCTTGAAAGGTGTTTGAGTGTTTCCAAGTAAAAGGAAAGAAGAAGATGAGCTTTGAGGGGAGAAGACTAATTTAAAATGTCTCCCTTTCTTTTTTTGGACCCTTCTCCCTTCCAGAAGAAAGTTCTAGTGAAGTTTGTTAAACAGAAGTTTCCAAGCAGTTTATTCTTTTTTAAAAAAATCTAAGGCTTTTGAATTTATTGGACTTTTCTGTCTTTGTGTAGGTTGAATATCACAGCTAATAGCACAGTAATAATTGCATGTCATTCTCTTTATCCTCTTTGTGCACTGCCAATCGTCAAAGGTGTCTAATTTCACACATCATTTGCGACGTCCTATGGTAATACTGCTTATTTTGGGGAATAGCTGTTGAATGTAGTCATTAATCTCCATTTTGAGATGTGTAGTTCCAGATTCTGGACCCAATTCTGTAATTATTCTAAGTGCAGAGTTCTTGGTGAAGTCACTGGCCTAGCAAGACTATGCTCACATCCCAAAAGAAAGAGTACAGGTAACTTTAAACTAAACTACAGGTCTGTAGGATTTCCCAGTTCTACAGCCAGGCTGCGCTGGCCAAAACTCAGCGTAGGGAAGCAAGTTTCTCTATTTGTCTGCAGTCAATGACCCATAGGGTCACTGCAACAGGTGGGAATTGGGGTTCATGGGATATTCTGGACAGTCTTCACATTGTGGAGTGAAAGAAAGCTATTCTGACGGTCCTATTCCATTCAAGACAGCTAGCACAAAGGAACACTGTTAATTCCTACTGAGGCAAAGCAGCCACAAGTCAACAGCGATCCAGACCCAACTTCAACACAGAGACAGCTTGTGAAATTGAAAAACAGGAACAAAACAAAAAGTACTATACGTGTCTGAGAAATCTTATCAACCCTGGCAGAGACATTTATTGCTCGCTGATGACTGAGAATCTCGTCTTGCCCAGGGACTAGTTGCGAGTTAGTAATGGAGTAAGAATGTGGGGTGAGCAGAGAATGACAGTCTATGGCTGATTACTCTGATGTCACGCTTTGGGAAAGGCAGCCAGAAATGTGCAACTCATTCCGCCTTTAGAATCAAAGGCACCTAATTACAATCTCATTTTGTTAAAATACAGTGCTAATGACTTGCTTGTGCAGTAGCTGGATACCATATCAACTGTCATATAAGCTAAGTTTTTCCATTTTAACAATCCTACTTACATTATCCAACTGCCTGTGCACAAACACTCGCCAGTTGTTGCTGTGTGTCACTGGAGAGGACAGATACAGCAATTTCCACTAGGCAGTGAAAACTAGAGGAGTCACTGGCAGATAAACTTTGTGCTAAGATGTGCTACCTCACTTTAGAAGAGCTGTTTTGAATCATTCATAAAAACTGGTCTTTTAAAAATCCCACCATGTTTACTCAGGTCAGATTATTCTGTGGCACGTGAACAGAGGTTAAGCCCTGTTCTGTTTTGCAATGTCCTCCTCCCAGTTCTTCTTAATTTTTGTAATCTGTCTTTTTTTTTGCTGGTACTCAGCTGTTTGTACCTTTGAATTCTTTTTATACCTTGGTTGCTTCTGCATGTTTGATATAAGTTACACATCATCTTCCAAAACTTTATTACCAAATGTATATATACACATTTTCAGAGCTCTCATTACTTGCAAAATCTTATTTTGGGTTAAGGGTTACTTCTATTATCTTCCAAGCATCCTGCTGACAGCAACTGTATTGTTAAATATCAAGGGTACCTTGTTTTGTTCCCTACATATGCCTTTCCTTCAACAGATCCCAAATTAAGCACGTGCATGAGTGATACGCATTAACACTTGCTATTATTTGATCTTATTCCCTGAAATCCTCTTCAGCAAATTCTGCACATTTTAATCTGTTAATTATAGCAAAGTCTATACTATTAAATTTTTCTCTGAAAGGAGTTCTCTGAAAGTACATAAATGAGGATAGCTTTCTAAGTAACCGTGTTTTGGCATACAACGAGGACAAACTTTATACCAAGCCACATTTTTCACACGGCATTAGGTGGCTCCAGAGTTCGATACCTTTGGTTTTCTCCTACATGTCTGATGCAATCTATTACATGTGTAATTCTATTTCTGGGTATGTTCTTTCTTCAAATGTGAACTGCAATGATTCTTTCACTGTGGCTGGTACTGTGACAGTGCCCATCCCTCTAAATCTATGTAACTGGCATTTTCTCCAAGTGCATAGCTTTTGTCTCCCTAGGTCTCTGCCTGTTGTTTTCAATAGTCTTTCGTATGAAGTACTGTTACTACAAGCCGTTGTGTCAAAAATCAGATAGGATCTTAAAGAAAGCAACATGTGTATCAAGCTATTCACACTCAAGTAGTATTCAGAGTCTATCAAGAGGAGAACAAGGTCTGTAACCATTATTTTTAAGCAGCATGGAGGGCAGCCAGAAGAGTTGAGGTAGGAACCCTTCCAAATACATATCCTGAAGAAGCAAAAGGGGCAGTAATAAAAATAAACTTCCCCCTGTAACGAGAAAGATTGTTGGAAGGATGGACTCATTAGGTAGGTGCTGGGGGCCAAGTCATTCTCTATTTCCTTCTCATTACTTCCAGGCCATGGCTGTGTTCTAACTATATCCCAGATCAGAACACTACCTGGGAATATTAGTGAACTGAAAAAGAAACCAGTAAAAGAGTTATGGTCCCAAGGTCAGTATGAAAATGAGGACCATAATCTTTTAACTGCTCCAGTAAAAAGTTATGTCAGATGTAATTTGTGCTTCTTGGAGATACCCAGCATTCAAAGAGCTCTCTACAAGTATACATTCAGTTCTGCTGGATTAAAAAAAATCAGAAAAATGCTCTGATAAACTCAGTTTCCATAGGTTGCTTGGGGAGAGATAGTCAAGAAGCCAGCCCACTCCCCAATCTCTGCAAAGAAGGCCTGATCTGCGTGCAGGTTTACTTGTGCAAGTTGGCATCAGTCCTTAAGTTGTTTGTCAGCTGTATGTAGTCAGTGTTTTGGGTATCATTGCTGTCTCCTCCTTCCCTAAGTCTCCAGAAGAGAGTCTGCTGGTGACTTCTTTGCTCTGCTAGACAGCAGAGGGATTCTCTAGCCTCTGTCCTTGGGAGTGGTACAACAGAACGCGGGCAAGCTATAAGAGACTGCCACTCTTATTCCTCCCAACATTACAAATTAAAACAAGAATATGAAAAACCCATATGACTTCATCCTTCAGACCACAAGTGAAGCTGAGTCAGCAAGTGGTGAAGAAAACTACATGTATTTATAGTGAATGAGCAATTATTTCTTTTTCATGAAATGTTTGTAGCTAATCAACTCAAATAGCTGCCTATCTAATAAATACAAGCTGCATACAATCCTGCCAAAACAGTGCACTTGGATGGTATATTTGGCAGTGCTGAACAACTCTCAAAGCACATTAGATGTTCACGGTTTGAGTCAATATGCTAAGATCTGAGTAAGATTTAAAAAATTATTTTGAACTTAGTTTTCATACTATGTGCTACTTTTATTCATACCCAAGCTTAGTTCCACTGATTTCTGTAGAGGTAATGGTAGCAGGAACCGAACCCAAAGCTAGCACTTAACTATTTCTTGTCATATGTCCTAATTATGTTCCTAAGCTTTCTTTGTCTTTTTTTTTCTTCCCTCACACTTTTTTAGGCATATCAAATTGGTTCAGCTTGAATCTGTTTTAGTCTGAAATTCACAGAAACCCAGCAGCTATATTTATATATGTAAGTTAAACTCTAAGTACAACCTCTGAGTATATTTTTGTTGTTTATTGTATAAATGAGCATCTATTTGATACACTTCACTGAAATGTCATACTTCAATATCAATATATATTTCTTACATGATTTAAAAATAAAGATTGTGTATCATGCAAAACACACTGGGACTAAGGAAATTATGCTTTCAAAGGAAATTTTAAGGAGAGTATAATTTCTAAACCACCTTTTCTCGCATTCAATATTGATTACTTATTTCCTACCTTTGAACACATAACATAGACCTCTTAAACTCTGAATGCCTTTGCTTTAATCACTTTTTACTGCTCTGTCCTCTCCTTCCCCCCAGGATCTTTACAGAGGTGCAGGTAGCCAGGCACAAAGTTTCAGAGAGCAAAGTTGGGAACACTAAATTCTATTGACATTAACTTCTCATGAATTTCAGCACACAGATTTATCCATGTAGCTCCCATTAAAATTAATGGGAATCACGTGACTCAAACCTCTGCATATTGAGCATTTTCCTTAGTGTACTGAAGAGTCTGCATCTAGTTTCTGAGTCCCTGAACAAAATGATGAAGGAGTAGTGACAGTATACCATTTAAGTCACATGCATTTAATGTATTATAGAGCTTTGAAGAAACATCTATAAAAGCCAGCTTTGCATGGGAAGTCAAAAGTCCGAGGGAAAGTTTAATTTATATTGTAAATTTTGGTATGATTTTCATCATAATGATAAGACAGACTACTGTATTTGCAATTTACCCTCTATACATTTTTTAACTTAAATAGCCACAAGGAATGCAATAAATGAAACATTTTTTCAGAACAATGGTTTAAGCTTGGTCTTACTTTTTAATCATTTAAACTTATTTTAAATGACAGCCTATTAATAGGCTATTAATATAAACGTTATTTTAAAATGAGATTTCAAGGAAAAGTTAGACTTGAATAAGCTACAGTAAGACTAGGCAGAAGCTGATGAGATGACTTTTATAGAAATAATGCTATAAATAATATTTATGATGTTATGCCCAAGCAATTTGAAAATAAAGGCTATAATTTACCTTTGAATAATATATATATTTCTATGTCAATATTTAGAAATCCACTGAATTAATACAAAGCTATATAAGCATGAGGACATGTGCAGATAATACAGTGGAATAAATGGATATTCTTGTGAGAGTCTAAGTGGCACACAGAGGCTCTCAAGATGTTCCAAAGACACTCTAAATTTGTAGAATATCCCAATTCCTTCCTTTCTTCCTCTTCCTTTCCTTTTCTCCTCCACCTCATGCCAGAGTGTCTTCTGTCTTTACACACCACACACAGCTAACTCTTGTGAATTTGTGAATTTCCTCATGTGTCATTGATCTCTAGGAAAGCTCTCCAGTTGAATCCTCTTCAGGAAACCTGTCTTCGCATTTATTAGGGAGAAGTAAGGAATTATGTTTCTTAAATTTATGCTACAAGACAAGCTAAAAACAATAATCAACATTTTTCCAGTAAGGTGTAAGAGTTGCAGTATTGACCTTTAGGAAATTTAAATGTAGTGCCTTCATTTTGGCTCATACAGCATGTTACTGAATATGAAGAAGTTGGTAAGGATTAAGGTCCTCCAGTGCCAAGCTGTGTACTGTCCTCATAAAAGGTGTAGTAAATGATGTTTATATGCTATAACTGCTTGATAAAAATAAGAATATTTATTTAACACTTTTATTCAAGTTCCTCAAAAGACTTTACAGGTATTAATTACAAAAATTCAGTCCTCTTGTGTGGCAAAAATAGGTAAGTAGGTAGATAAACAGGGAGCATTTGACTTCTCTTGTAATAATTTTCTCTGGATTCGGTGTGGGTGGCATAGAAGAAAGAACAGCAGTGTCACAGCTCTCTTAGTAGTGCATAGGAACTATATACTGTGTTTTATTGCAGGAAGTGAAAGCTGTGGTATTCAACACAAACTTCAGAGGAAATCTCTGCATAATTATAGAATCATGGAATAGTTTGGTTTGCAAGGGACCTTTAAAGATCATGTAGTACAAGCCCCTTGTAATGAGCAGGGACATCTTCAACCAGATGAGGTTGCTCAGACCCCCCTCCAACCTGACCTTGCCTGTTTCCAGGGATGGAGCATCTATCACCTCTCTGGGCAATCTGTGCCAGTATTTCACCACCCTCAGCATAAGATATTTCTTCCTTATATCTAGTCTAAATCTAACCTCTTTCAGTTTAATACCATTACCCCTTATCTTATTGCAACAGGCCCCGTTAAAAAGTCTGTCCCCATCTTTCTTATAAGCCCCCTTTAACTACTGAAAGGCCGTGGTAAGTTCTCCATGAAGCCTTCTATTCTCCAGGCTGAATAATCCCAACTCTTTCAGCCTGTCCTCATAGCAGAATTGTTCCATCCCTCTTATAATTTTTGTGGCCCTCCTCTGGACTGACTCCAGCAGTTCCATGCCTTTCCTCTGCTGAGGGCTCCAGAGCTGGGTACAGTACTCCAGGTGGGGTCTCACCAGAGCAGAGTGGAGGGGCAGAATCACCTCCCTTGACCTGCTGGCCATACTTCTTTTGATGCAGCCCAGGATATGGTTGGCCTTCTGGGCTGCGAGCTCACATCGTCTCACATCCAGCTTTTCATCCATCAGTCCCCCCAAGTCCTCCTCAGCAGGGCTGCTCCCAATTCCTTCATTCTCCAGCCTGTATTGATACAGGGGGTTGCCCTAACCCAGGTGCAGCACCTTGCACTTGGCCTTGTTGAACCTCATGAGGTTCACATGGGCCCACTTCTCAAGCTTGTCCAGGTTCCTCTGGATAGCATCCAATCACTCAGGTCTGTCAACCTCACTACTCAGCTTGGTGTCACCTGCAAACTTGCTGAGGGTGCACCCATTCCCACAGTCTATGTCACAGATGAAGATATTAAACAGTACTGGTCCCAATATGGACCCCTGAGGGACATTACTTGTCACTTATCTCCATCTGGACATTGAGATGTTGACCTCTATCCTCTGGATGCTACCATCCAAACAATTCTGCATTCACCAAACAGTCCACCCATCAAACCTCTATCTCTCCGATTTAGAGAGAAGGATGTTGTGGGGAACCATGTCAAAGGCCTTACAGAACTCCAGATAGATGACATCCATAGCTCTTCCCCTGTCCACTGGTGTAGTCACTACACCATAGAAGGCAACTAGGCTGGTCAGGCAGGACTTGCCCTTGGCGAAGCCATGCTGGCTGTCTTGAATCACCTCCCTGCCCCCCATGGGCCTTAGCCTAGCTTCTAGTAGGATCTGTGCCACAATCTTCCTAGGCACAGAGGTGAGGCTGACAGGTCAGTAGTTCCCAGGATCCTCTTTTCTACCCTTTTTAAAAATGAGTGTGATGTTTCCCTTTATCCAGTCACCAGGGACTTCACCTGAGTGCTGTGACTTTTCAAATATCATGGAGGGTGGCTTGGCAACTACATCAGCCAATTCCCTTAGGACTCTGGGATGCATCTCATTGGGTCCCACAGACTTATGTATGTTTATGTTCCTCAGGCGGTCATGAATGTGATCTTCTCTTACAGTGGGAGGGACTTTGCTCCCTCAGTCCCTGCATTGTGGTCTATCCACTTGAGAGGTGCGGGAAGAGAGGTTGCCAGTGAAGACTGAGGCAAAAAAGCTCTTGAGTACCTCAGCCTTCTCCTCAACTGTTGTTACCAGTTTGCCAGTCTAGCTTATCAGGAGACATATGCCTTCTTTGACCTTGCTTTTCTGGCTGACATACCTATAAAAGCCCTTTTTATTGTTCTTTACGTCCCTTGCCAAGTTCAGCTCCAGCTGTGGCTTGGCCTTACTGACCTATCCCTACACAACCGGCCAGTCCTCTTCCTGAGATACCTGTCCCTGCTTCCACTGCCTGTTCATTTCCTTCTTGCCCTTAAGTTTGACCTTGACTCAACCATGCTGGTCTCTTGCCTTCCTTTCCTGATTTCTTACAGCTGGGGATGGAGAGCTCTTGTGCTTTATGGAAAGCATCCTTAAAGATCTGCCAGTTCTGTTCTGCTTCCTTGTCCCTGAGGGCAGTTTCCCAGGAGTTCCTCTTGACTAACTCGTTGAAGAGCGGGAAGTGTGCTTTCCTAAAAATCAGGGTCTTGACTTTACTCTTCCCCTGATGCACATCTCTCAGGACTGCAAATTCCACCAGTGCATGATTGCTGCAGCCCAGACTGCCTCCAATCTTGACATCACCGATTAGCTCACTAGCGCTGGTGACCATCAGGTCCAGTATCGCATGCCCTGTGGTAGGGCTGTCTATTACCTGGCTTAAGAACTTATCCTCAATGCACTCCAGGAGTCTCCTGGATTGCCTACAACTTGCTATGCTACTTTTCCAGCAGATGTTGGGGAGGTTGAAGTCCCCCAGCACGATGAGAGCCTGTGAGCATGATGCTTCCTGGAACTGGAGTAAGAAGGCTTCCTCAATAAGCTCTCCTTCATCGGGTGGCCTGTAGTAGATACCAACCACAAGGCTCCCTTTGTTGCCTTGTTTTCTATCAGGTTAGATGCAATTTACATTAAATCAGAGTTGAGATGGGTCCTGGCCCTAAAATCCCTTTCACAAAACATTAGCTCTTTCTTAGTAGCCAAAAAACCCCTAATTTTTCTCTCATTTAACAGATAACAGCATCAACTATACAGAACTTACTAAACCAAGCTAGTTTGTTAATTTTTGACTCAAGAAATGCTATCACTTCTTATGCTGTTCAGCAATAGTTTTGTATTCTTCCATAGTTTAATGGGCTGAATGTAGGATCAATTGCTATGAACTTCTGCTGTCTCCATCACTCATATGAAATATAGCCTTGGCTATTTCAACTTCGCCTATGTTTCGTCATTACCATAAACAGCATGTACATATTGGTTTATTAGTGGCACTGAGAAGTGGTTGCTGCAGCTAATGTTTTCATAGTACTTTGACTAGACAAGCATAACAGAAATACTTTCTATTATTGCTAGTATTGTTTTCAATGATATCTTTACTGCGTGGGTTCTCTGCTTTGAGATGCAAATACACAGATGAATGGACTTATTTGGTTCTGCTATTCTTGAAATTACCTGGAAATATGAAGGAGATAGTTTGGGTTGTTTATTTGTTAGATGTCCTTTTTCCTGATACATTTTTTTCTCCTACTGATTCCCAGATACTGTACTATAGATTGTAGTTTGCAATGATCAGAAAAGATGCTGACACAAGGTATTATTGTTGAAAGCAGAAACTGAGATTTTGCTCATCAGCTTGAGACATCTTACAAATAAATTCATTACCATCATAACAACAAAGTCGAACACATTCTTATTCATGTACTGTAGAGGACAGTTCTAAGTTTTGTACTAGCATGTCTTCATTTTTTGTTGCTAAAACATATGATTTTTTTTTAAATCATGAGACTTTTCTGAAAAAGTTCAAGATTTTAATGTCTCTTACAGTCTTCATGATCATGAAAGCAAAATTAAAACTTAGATAAAAAGGAAAATATAATCATGGCTTTGAATGTAATATTTGGGCATTAGCCCCAAATGTTTACTAATTATGCCCTTAAGTAACACCTCAGGATCAGAGAAGCTAAATGGGGGAAAGAATGTGAAGAAAAGCAGCTATTCTTTTTAAAAAATTAAAATTGTTCATTCAATTAAAAAATCCTTAATAAAAGTCCATACTTGAGTTCAAGTTGCCCACGGGAAGGGTCTAATTCATGCTGGCCATTAATGAAAGCTTTATATGACTATTAAGGAAAAACTGACAAGTTACCACAGCAACCTTAGTAATGCTTGTTAACATGTACAAGAAATAAAAGCTGGATACTTTGAATGCAGCCTAAATTCTTCTTTTATAAGGTCAAACTTAGTAAAACATTCATAGGTTTAAAACATCTGTAATTTCAACTGCTGATACATTCCCATGTATGTTTTTAAATGCTGTACTGAAATTTCTTTCTTTTGCAGACGACAAGCCTACTGTTTGATTAAATGTGAACCAATGTCTGGAAATAAGTTTGTCATTGTAATGCTTTTTTGCCCAATTCACTTGCTATAGAGATATTATTTTCTAAACTGGAACTTCTATCACGCATTTGTACAATATAAATCAAATTAATGTCTAGAACTGGTCTTTGAACAAATGAAAATGAGTAAACTCTATTTTTTAAAAAAAGAGGTTGGTGAAAATTAGCAATTTTGAGAACTTACGTATTGCTTTTTGCATTTATAACACTCCAGAGCTTCAGTTATAAAGACAAAGCAAACATCATAATTCCTATTTGGAAAGAAAAACTATTCTGAGATACCAATGCATTTTTTTTAGATATGTTCATTTCTGATGCCTCATTTTTTTTTTTCCTGAAAATTTGCTAATAGACATTCTGAATTACATCCCATGTCACTTAAAATAGTAGATTTACATGTCAGTCAAAGTCATGTAAGAGGATAGTACCAGAATGAGGGAGAAAAAAAAGCTTTTTTTAATTTAGAAGTCTATCCTAACCACTGGATCACAGCTATCTTCATATGAACCAACTCCAATAGCTTTCATATAAAAACATTTCCACTTTTGCCAGAAGACATTTGTAAAGGTTATATAGGATGAACTGGTCTGCAGTGTTGCATGGATGTTTTCTTAAACAGACTATCATAAAAAACAACTGTAGAGCAGAGTTTATTACACAATGACACCAAATTAATGTAGTAGTTTAAAGCAATCACTGTAAACCATTGAAAAGTAGTGCAACCACCAATTTTTCTATTGGTGACTTAACTTTAGCAAGACAGTTGGTAAAAGATTCATTTTGACACTGGTAACATGTCCGTTGCTTTCACATGGAGATGTCAACAGAACAAATATTAAAAACTTCCCAAAACACTTCTTACAAATAAATTAAAATTTTATACTGCATCACTGTCATATTTAATTAAAATTTTAAACTGCATCACTGTCATATTTAACTTATATCTTGGAAAACTCTGAAGTCAGAGTGAGATTAGAGCTTCTGGTCACAGTCAGTAATACTTCTACTGCTTTTAAAAATCATGTGATAGTTCCCTGTTAAGACCCAGGATGTGAACAAACTGAATATCTGTCAACCTAGAACACAGATATCTCTGTCCTTAGAGTTAGGTGGTACTGACTTATATATTCCTCCTCCACCCTCACCCCCCACCCTGACTCTGGGAATCCTGGAATTTCTTCAAGTCTTTTTTGATTGTTTTGTTTTGCACTCCAGTCTGAGAGCTCTCTTTGCCTTATGCTCTCTTTACCAACACACACTTCTCTCAAAAAAATCTCTGAACATCCTGTTTTACACTTCAGAAGCTTCCTTCATTTTCTTTCTTTCCTGATATTTCTTTCTAGGCTTCTTTTCTCCATCAGCATAGCTCTGTTTGCTCTCTATTTTTTTGGAGCGAGTCTTCCTGTTCTTCACAAATATTTGTGGACAGTCTCTTAACTTCCCCTTCTCCCAGCACTACTGTGTTCTTCATTTGCTTTGGTATAAGCAAACTTGGTAAACTTTAAGCCTAATTCTGTTGTCACTTTTGTCACTGGTGGCATACAGGGCTTCCACCTGGCTGATTTCTGCCAGTGTCACCAGTTTTGCTCTTGGCCTGGGGCTGCTGTTGGCAGTAGTGGGCATGTTTGGAGGCTGTTTGACTCAGACAGCCCTGGGGTGGCTCTTTTGTCATTGCTTGTTTTTTGTTCGTTTGTCCATTTCAAAGGTAGCAATCTTATTCCCATATGGACTTTCTTCTTTTAGTGCCATTTTGGCTTGTTTTACTGTGTATGGCTCTCCTGCCTAGCTCTGATAGACACTGATCTACGTAGTCATCTTAACTCTTTATAGTCTATCTGTCTATTGAGTCTATCTATCTATTTAGGTGCCTATCTTGTTTTTAGGGCCTATTTTTCATCCTCAGAATTTATTTTGCCTTTTGCTGGCCTATCTTTGTGGTGCTTACTAATTCAATTTAGTTTCTACAAACCAGTTCTCAGAATGATAGTGCATTCTTCCTGCTATGGTGTAGAACAGGAGCCCTTAAGTTTTCTGGAAACACTGTGCCCATTGTTCATGTTGCCACATGGATGCTGGCATTTTTATCGTGTCTCCGTGAGTTCAGCAGCAGCTATAATCCAACATGTTCTCTGCAAGTTTATGTTCACAAATATATAACAACTCCATCATATTAATTTTGTCACTTTGCAAGCTTTGTTATGTCCAGGCAGTCAAGTCTTTGCAAAAGACAACACTGCCCAATTCTTCCAGAAGTCACAATGTTACTCTTAAATGTGCAGTGCCTGAGATGGTTGGCATAGACCTACAAGTTGTCAGCAATCTACCTCATGTAAAGACAACAATAATTTGCCCCTTGCTAAAAGTTAAAAGTAGAAAGCAGGAAAGGATGCTCATATTTATATACCACCTGCTATATTCCTGACTCTGCATTCCCTAACAGTGAGGTGTCAGACTAAAGCTGAGAAAAAATTGCTTAAGGTCTTTATTTACTTTTTACAGTGGATTATAGGCAGATGGACTACAGAGAAATGACATTATATACTGGTAAGATTCAACTAAGATACAATTTCTTCTATAATCTGCCATGACAGCTTGAAAATTCTAGGTCTTAATTGCTTGCTATATATAATTTCACTTCTTCTCCCAGCCTAAAAATATGCAGTCCAATAGTAGCAGAAAATACAGGACAACAGAGGTGACACAGAATGAAATTATTCTGTTATCATAGAAATATATTTCCCTAAAAAAAAAAAAAAAAAGTTAGCATAAACCATGAAGAAATAGAAATGTCCTAATTATATTTTTCCAAGATCTACCTGAATATGGGAATTCAGGAATAAGAGTGCACTCCTTAGTCAGAAAAACACAGCAACTGCTTAAAAATAACATACTTCACTAGGAAGTCCATACTGTGTACTTCAAAAAGAAAAATGGTGTTAAGTGGACCTCTTGCACATTTCCCATGGATTCTTTGAAATCATTATACTGTGTCCTTTTCTGCATGTTTTCCATACTTCATATTTTCTCATAAATCCAATATAAAAATGTCTTTATATACTGGAGTTTTATCTGTAGTCTAACGGTTGAGGATTTAAAGGAAACGTGTGAGCTTGAAAATGTGTCTTTACACACATTGTATTTCAGATCTTCTCATCTACCATTTCCAAACAAAGGATGTTCAACTGGACTCTTCCCCCTTCAGACCAGGGGCTTTTAATTTTCATTATTCCTTTATGCTGGGTTGAAATTTAGTTCTGCTTTTACATTTATTTTCCCTTTTGTTGGCTTACTTGCTTTTCCACACCCTCCTTATTCCTATAGTCATAAGCACAAAGAATGTTCTTATAGTAGTATTGAAAAACCCTGAATTCCACTGGTTTGAATACTTCATTTTTGGCATAAGATGAGGCACTGTCCCAGGAGCAAGAATTTTGTGCTGCTTCCAAACGCAGATCTTTTCTGTATCAATGAAGTCTTCTTTGCATCCAAGATATCAAACTGTCAGGATGTTGTTTTTTAACGCCAAAATTGAGGAAATACATCTGAATTGACTACATCAGGTTTTTCGAACATGTCTAAAGCAATAGTACAAATATGTCACTGTTTTTCTGCCACTTAATGTGAGTCCAACTAAGTCCTTTGGGCAAAGCATTTTCAAAGACATCTCTGCTTCGTTCATTCATGCTCAGTTAGAAAGACAGGGAATTATTGTAGGATATGCTTATTATAGTCTAGATGTGACATTCTTTTTGTGGTTGTTGTGCACCTTGAAATTGTTGTACTTTGCATAGGTTCATCACTAATCATCCTCTTTGGTACACAGCTACCAGGAGGAAACTATCAGAGAATTTTTCATATTATCCTGGATTTGGTTTCTTCAGTACTTTTAAGAAATGTTAATTGAAAACATTTAGCTGAAGGTGTAGGGTTTTTCAAAAAGTGCGTATTTTGCTACTACCAATGTCTTCATCACAATATCTATACAAATAAATTCACCTAAAATGTTACTTACACATTTATTAAAGCACTTTTCCATTGGCTGAAAATAATTGTATACTGCAGGATATTAACTGAACGCGACTGTCAGCATCAATCATTCCCACTGAACTATGATTTAAAAAAGTTAACTGAAACCCTTCAATAGAGCATGATGGGACTGGCAATGGATTTGAGCCATCCATTTTATTAGTTTCAGTTTAAATGGAGGTGCTAACAGCAAATATTTCTGCCAATAGCCATTTAAGATTTAGGGAAGTAGGAAAGGAAGAAATCCCTGACTATTAGAGTCAAATTCAACATGTAATCTCTTTGTAAACTTCTTGAGCTTGATGTCAAATGCAGATAGTTTTTAGTTCTCATTAGTGCTGTTGCAGAACTTTACACTCATTATATTTATAAGCATTCTGCAAATTTCCATGTCAGTTCATTTATGTTTAGTTAGTTTTCATTCTTGTTTAGCCTAAATAGCTCTCTTTCTGCTGTAAAGTGTATTTACAAAGTACATCTGTATTCTCTCAGCTTGCATTTTGCTAAGCTGAAGAAGTTAAGGTGCTTTTCAGGAGTTGCTTGAGCTTCTTAACATCTCTTTTCTGTTTCTCTGAAGCACTTCTGGTTTGAATGCAACTGTCTTGCATCAGAATTGTATGTGCTATTCCAGAGGCAGTGTTGCCAAGAACTTGTGCAAGTGGTACTGTCTACCAGTACTAGAAAACATCCCAGCACATCCTAGGATTACACTTTCATTTTTTCATGGCAGCTTCACACTGGTAGTGATAATCATCATGTGATTGACTGATTAAACCCGAGTCTTTCTCCTCCTGTACTATTTCCAACTGATGAGCTCCCAGCTTATAGCAGAAATTCTCGTTATTAGTCCCTGAGTGCATGACCTTACACTTTGTACTATTAAATTTCATCTTGCTTCTATTACTACAGTCGTCAAGGTCATCTAATTCTTCCTGTATGATATTCCAGCTCTCCTTGGTATTGGCAACTCCGCCAAAGTTTTTGTCATCAGAAAAATTTCATTAGCACACTGCCTGTATTTGTATCAAAGCTGTTAATGAAGATATCAAATAATACTGGTCCTAAGACCAGCCCCTGAGGAATTCCATTACTGATTCTCCAATCTTATAGACTTCCTTTTAACAGAAGTCATATTTGTCTCTTGTTTAAGCCATTTTTTCAATGTTACAATTCTTTTGTAATTACCCAGTTTAACTGGTAGTTCCCCATGTGATACTGCGCTGAAGTTAAGATGGATTAGAGCGGTTTCACTGTAGAGGAAGAATTATAAACAAAATGTGAAAGTGTGACCTAGGGAAGGCAATTCAATCAAACCAGGTCTGCATATCACCCAAATTGTTTGGAATGTTGGGCAGGAGAAGACAAAATCTAACTGGTTATATAAGGATTAAATCTACTGAGAAACATGCAATGGAAGCTAGAAAATCAGCAGGTAGAAATATCCCTAAAACACTGGTTTGCAAATAACAAAACCTTTGTATACAGCAAATAAGTATTAAGGTACTTCTGGACATAAGTATATTCCTACATCCAAACAGTGCTGCTTTACATTCACTCAGTATAACACCATTATTTAAGCAATAATGATACAACGGTCCATTATCAGTTGGTTGTTCAGTTAATGAAGTGCCTGAGGTGAAGGCCACTGCTTTACTTACCCAACACAAGGTTTTATTAAGAAACAAGCATTCATCTTGATCACGGCACCAATTCAGCTTCTACTAAATTGACAGCTCTATCTGGGAATACATTCCTATCACAAAGAAAATGGTATCTGCTGTCATCTGACAAGTGTACTTCATTCCCCACCTGGATTTAAAAACTGAGACTCCTTTACTGCACAAAAGTATCAGCTCTCTTGCTTTATAGCAGTAAAATATACTCATATTATCAGCAGTTATGTTTGTTGCCCAAAGAAATTTGACTTCTTGATGGCTACCATTCCCAAAGATTAAGCCCCTTCACTGATTGTTGATTCTTATATATGTGTAATTTTTTAGGTTAATTTTAATAAGTAGGATAACTTCACTGATTTGGCTAAGACCATGTCCCCAGAAGCAGTGGTATCTCCATCCAACTGATGTGGCAGTGAATGATGTCCCAGGCCTGGAGCAGGGAGAGGTTCACTCTGGTTTGCTGTCCTTTCCCCTTCCACCACTTCAAAAAGAATTGTGTAGAACCACTTTCTTAAATGTGGGTAATGCAGACATTCATAAAACTCATGTCTGCTGAAGAACAGAGTGCTACAAGTATGGAAAACTCACAGGAGAGAGCAACACTGAAGGAGCTCACCCTCCTGATGTGCTTCTGATATCTGGATGGCTGAGAGGAGAACTAAATGCAGAACAGTCTGTTGAAAAATCTTTCAAGCTTTCAAAGAACTGTTCCTCAATTTTTTAAAAAGAAAATCCATGATGCAGAGGCCAGGCTACTTATTGTTCCTTACTTTTCCATCACATTGCCCAGAAAGGGTTAGACAGGGATACCTTAGTTGGGTAAAGCTCTAGGGATATCATCCACAAGTAACTCAAAGGTTAGGAATTTTCTGTTAGTATGCAAGAGCCACTCAGCAGTGATATCTCCTGGCCAAAGAAAACCAGGAGATATCTAGGTCTGCATTTCAGCCTGAAGATCTAGTGACAATGGTTAGATTCTACCCAAGTGCAGTTAGCTTGGAAGCTGAAGGGAATCAGCACCTGGGGACAAGTTAAACACACTGGATAGTATATTTTGTAACAGAGTTTATGTGGTTCTTGATAATTGCTTTTACATTTTGGTTTATATCACACGTTTTCCTCCAGGTCTCCTCCCCTTTTCCTTAGTATTTAGAAAATTCTTACTTCCACAGCTTTGGTGGATATAATTTTATACCATATTAAAAAGAATTGATTAAAAATTGATGTACTATTGGTCAAAACCATTGTAAATTTAAACTACAGTAAGCCACAGAATTAAGTCAAATCGTGGGTAGAGTTAGGACAGCTTTGCACTACTTCACCAATTGCAAGTTGGTTCTAATACTGATAATTTCTGAATCAATATTGTTAATTTTGATCAACTTCTGCATGAAAACCATGACCTGTGTTTGAACCATTATAAGGAAGAAATGCCTTTCTTGCTCTTCACGATATTTATGAATAATCACAAGTCCGTAGTTGATGACTTCTGTTCTCTTCCATTATCTCTTCTTAGGGAAAACACATATCATATACGGTTGTTACTACATTACCCATTTCTGCTAATTTACCAATGGCTTAAAGCTTCTTTGTATTTGGCAGAATAGTCCTACTCTTTTACCTAATCCTTCAATCCATCAGCTCCACAATGCATCAGTTGTTGCCCCAGTCACAAAGCAGTGCATGTCCCTAACCCATCATCTGAAATCCTTTCTACAGTATGTCAAGTATGTCGGCAATATTTGTTCAAATTGAAATTTAGATGATGCTGTCTTCACATGCATCAAGACATTTTATATTTCTGTGATTTGGAGTTAATGTTTTTTCCAATCCCAGACAGAAAGAGAGTTCTGATTATCTATGGAGGATGATCCACAATTCTTTTTCATTCATCCTGGAATAGCAAATGAGTATGTTTACTCTGTCATCTGAAAAAATGATACCCTGAAACCACACTATTGAGCCTGTCACAGCTGTGTTAGAGGGAGGTGACCCATTTACTGACAGAAAAGACTAGAAAACATAAAGCTAGGCTGAGGTTTTATTTAAACAAAACTAGCCCTGATATGAACTGCTTACTTGCTCAGACAAAGGACTAAGTAATGATACCTTAACTGCTCACCTATTATTACAAGACCGCTACAACTATGAGCACCATTTTAATTTTTAAAAATACTTTTCATCATATTCCTCCTTGCATTCTAATACATCTTCTCTAGAACACGTTTTTGAAAGACATTTTGCTACAGTGTCATTTAAAACTTACTTGAAAATTTAGACTATCTCAGACAGAAGCAGTGCAAGGATTGGTTTTAGACATAACAAACAGCATTTGGGAGATGCACAATGGGGTTAGCATCCCGGTATTTTTTTTCATAGAGGTTAACACCAGGACAGGTCATTATATTATGCTACTGGCTTTCCGTTATGGACCTTCACATTTTATCCCGTTGTTCTGTACTGAGGCTAATAACTTCTGTTTGGGTAAAGCTTATCTTCCAGAAAGAGAATCTGTCTTGATCTGTAGACATTAAAAGATAGGGAAGTGATCATACCGTTTTATAACTTGTTCCAGTGGTTAACCACTCATGGTTAACATGTGGCTTAGTTCAGCTTCCAGCCATTAGTTCTTGTTATCCCTTTCTTTGCCTGATTAAAGAGCACTTTAGTACTCTGTGTTTTCTCATTGTGAGAGTACTTATGCTTTCACAGTTACCTCTCAGTCAAGCCACCACTCAGTCTTCTTTTTGATAGACTGAGCAAACTAAGCTCTCAAAATCTCTCACTGTAGGCATTTTGTCCAACTTTGAATCATTTTGTGGCTCTTTTCTACATCTCCAGATTTAAAAAAAAAACGCAAGAAACCAAAACTCTTTAAACTGTGGACAACAGAAATGGACAAAGTATTCTCTTATCCATCTCATTATTGCCAAATAAAGATATAAAAATTCAAAATCCTGTTTCTCTTTTGTTAATTTATAGGATTCCCATTGCTGTTTTTCAGAGCTGTGCCTGTGTTTGCCTCTCTGCTATGACACTTAGAACTTCCTCAGCCAATATATTCCCAGACAAAGATGCCCATCCTGTTGGACTGGCCTGGATGTTTTTCTTCCATGCATGGCTTTGCATTTGTCTGAGTTGCAACATGGGTTGTTTTTTTAATGATTTTTTTGAATTATCTCATTTTACCAGCAATTCAGAGCACAATGTATGGCTCTGTTGTCCTCATTATTATTTACTGATTCTCCAATCTTTCTGCCACCCACAAATTTTCTAAGAATGATTTATGTTTATGTTTTAACTCATGGGTGAAAATGTTGAATAACACTGAGTCTAATGTTGATCCCTGAGGAGCCTCATAGGATCACTTCCATTTGATGATGATTTACCACTGACTAACTCTTTTTTGAGATCATTCATTTAACAAGTTCTGCATTCATCTGCATTGTGCTCTGATGAATTTGCATTTTGTTATCAGTGATCTGAAACCAGACGCTAAAAGTATGCTAGTTATAGTGACAGGAATTCTAAGTATTCATTGGGACAGAATAAAACACAGGTAGTTGCCCAGGTTGTAAAGTAACACATTCCCCTCATCTGTCGGCTGAAAATCTTTCTATAGTATGTTAAGTATTTCTACAATATTTATTCAAACAGAAATTTAGATGGTGTTTTTTCATACCTGTGAAGATACTGCATATTTTTCTCCATTTACAAATAAATCTAAAAAGATTGAAATGTTGGGCAAGAAATTAAAAAAAAACAAAAAAACAAAAAACAAAAAACCAAAAAACAAAAACACTTTTATTTTTCATTGCGGTTCTAATCTATTTCTTGTGCAGCAGAAGAGGGACAGTAGCTGTGTCAGAAGCTTCAAATCTTAATTATTTTAATTGCTAGTCCCTTCCACTAAAGAATTTGCTTGGAATACCATAGTCATCCTTGAGGTATCTTAATTAAAAAAGATTTAAAAATGCCACAGAAATTGCTGAAAGACTGAGCATTTAGAGTTGACTTTGTCACCTCACCAGGACCATCTTGGATACTGCAACCAATGCAGAGTTACCAAGGATAAGAAGCACAGAATTCCAATTTATGCTGAGGAACTTTTTGTTGAAAGGCGGAAGCTGGTTACCAGCTGCATCATCTGCTGAGATAAAAGCAATGAATAACAGAGGCACAAACAGAGGGAGGGTGAGGTGAAATAGAATTGTATCATTTAGCTCCCATATTTTCTATAGAAACAAAAATGCCAAAACAGGCTAGAGCAAATAATTTTTGAGAACACAAAATTATCATTACTGGACTAACTTGTGTCTCTTTGTAACTGCTCACAGACTTTAAAATATGAGTGCATTATAAAGATATACCTATTTCCATTAGAGAGTATTCCCCCAAAGAACTGAAAATGAATGTGAATTTGCTCTTCTAAATGAACTACCGACAACCAAAAAAGTACAGCAGTTTCTATATTGGGCTTTGCCAGAAGGGTGCCCTTATCGGGACCCTTAAAGATTTGATAGACTGATTGAAAGATGTCCTAGCAAATTGATGTAGTTATTCACTGATTTTTCCTCCAGCCCAAACTTGCCTGAAGACAGCACGGATGTGCTCAAATGGACCAGCTATTATATTCCTAAGTCCTCCTCTAACTTTCTGCCAATTACTTAAGATTGCATATTTGTACTTTGGAACCAGTGCAAAGAACGATAAACCCTTAAAAAAATTCACACAACTTAGCTTTCATCAGATTAAGGTACCTTAGCTGCTAGAGTAGTATTTTATCTATTTTCGTTGGGATTTGGTTCTCTTTATAGCACCCTTGAACTGACCCTGATAGCTGGCGTTTCTATCTTTTATCAGCCCTGAGTCTTTTGAATCACCAGGTTATTGAGTTGTGAGACCTTGTCATCTTCACATGTGTACCTAAACTTGCTTATCCTTGCCACCCAATTTGGGTCTTTAATAAAGTGCCTGGAAAGGTGCATCTAGGTCCTATCTACTGTATTGTGACATCAATCCCATAGGAGACTCATGGTCAAAATCTGATAATGTTAACTTTATTTTCAGCATGAATTTATAACTAAGTGCAGTTTACAGCCTACATGCTGACATGGCATCCTTTTTTTTTTTTCTTTTTCTTTTTTTTTTTCCCCCCTGAGATCTTCTTCAAAATGCATACAGCATTCTCCATCGTTTCCTACTCCGTAGCTGGGATCCTTCTATATAAATGACTCATCATAGAAAAGAGTGGCACTTTTGCCCTTTGTGGTGTACTCCTTCAGTGCAGTAGCTATGGATCTAAATGAAAGGCAGCATGTTTCCAAGCACTTTTTTCTCTCAGGGCTCACTTGCTAAAATAGAAACCCAAGTCCACATGGTGATCATATTTGCTACCTCAGGGACTAATTTTCTTTTACCTCCTTTCCTGTATTCCAAAGCTTCATTGCCATTATCCTCTTGCTCCCCATGCACTAACAAAAAGATTTTAATGTATTCATTATGCAAAATCTTGTCTTTTGTGACCTTTGCCAAGAGTGCCCCCAAAGGACTGGCCTGGCTTAATAAGCTCACAAATAAACTACGATGTCAGCCAAGGGCACTACTGGCCAATTGAGCCTGCACCATTGCCCTCTCCCCAAGCCCCCACTTCACACCTGAGATACCCCGAGGTGGGATCACGGGGGTGTCGTCTGCCCTGGAAAACTGTTAATCCTTTCCGGCGGCTCCCAGCTAAGCAAACAATCCCCTTTGTGAAGGCTGGAACAATCACACAGGCAATATTGCCTTTTGCCGCTTCTGAGATAGACTCTGCCTTCCTTTAAGTTCCTCTTTTTCCTCTCTCCTCGGCTACATTGTTTAATGCTTTCATTCTTCTTATTTCATTTATGTTATGTCCTGTATAAGCTTTGTCATGGGCAAGCCAGCTGGGTCAGTGGAGGAAAGGCACTCTCTCATCAGATCCTTGTGTTTGTCCATTTTCCTCCTGCCCAGAGTTATTGTCTAGGTTCTGTGGGGAAAACGTCCGCTCCCCCATTCAGTCATTGATGCTGTGGCAGATTACAGCAGTTTCTGTCTGCCAAGCAGTCAGGCAAAGAAAGGAGTAAGAGGGATATGGCAGCCTCTTCATTTCACGTATAAAAGATGCAGATAAAGTACATAATATCAGGGAATGACACAGCCAGTAAAAAATCTGAATTTATTGGGGAAGAATATAAACTTTCAAAACTCTAAAACAGATCATGCTCATAAAAGATAGATATTACAAATGTTAATGCAAATTATTAGTAAATCTGACCCCTCTACCCTACTATGACACACATTTAAAATTTATTATGGAACACATTCAGGGGAATAGCTTTAGGGAATTCATTGCTCATCTTTCTCTTTCTTCCTCCATCTCACACACTAGCAGTCTCCAGACAGCTTCTCTGAATTCTTCAGAAATACTGCCACTCTGACCTCTGTACCATAGATCCATTGACTTACTTCATTTGACTGTCTGGAGTGACAGCTAAGGTACTAGTACAACATGTTCTCACAACTTCCATGGCAGTATACACATCTTCTTTCCAGTTCACCTCTATATTATGATGCAGAATATCATGACACAGATTGCTTAAATAAAATTTTTTTGAACTTCTGATGTTTTAATATACATAGTCCAATGGAAAAGAATGAACAAGCCATAGTTTTTAGTTAGTAACAAAATTTTTCTTATAATACTTATAACACATAACACAGTTCTGTTTCTGAGATCATGTCAAATAGGGAAGACTTTCAACATAATGAAAAGGTTTAGGTATCCAACTGCCATTAGCTGCAATGGGGCTTAAATACATAACATTTTTTTGCCTGTGGTTTCCCCCTTCCCCCCCCAAATTTCCAGTCTATTCCAAAATTCCCTCTAGATTTATCTCAATTTAGAGGTTAAAAAAAAAAAGATAACACCCTGAAATGATGACACTGTTTTTTTTGGTGGGTTTTTTTTTTTTTTTTTTCAGAAATCAGCTAGTAAACTTAAGGCCACATTTTCACAGATGCTGAAAATTTAGACAGTACAGTGGGTGCTCATCACTGTTAAAACCCAGTTCTTAAGCTTAAAATTTCCTTGATAACAATCTTATACAACTCTTCTTGATGCCGCAACGCCAAAACACCTCCTCCAGCATTTCAAGGAAAAAACACCAAAACCAAACCCTAAAACCTTCTCACATTTTAACAGGACTTTTACCAGGTTCTATTTGCAAACTTAAATATATATTCATTGTTCTGACAGGGTAAGGCAATATCAGGATAACACATTTACCATATGTGGAACTGGAGTGTAGCCATTTAGTGTTTAATGTGTGCTTCAGACACTCAGGCTGCACACAGTAGGTACAAATTATCTGTCCAGAAGCTCAGGAAGAAAAAAAGTACCTTTCCTTGGCATCTCTGTCTCGGGATAGGAAAAGGCCTCCAAATGCCTTACTAAAATGAAATGAAAGCAAGGGAGCTAGAAAGGCTAGAATGTTCATCAAGATCTGGGTGGAGGAAAAAAAAAAAAAAAGGAAAACAAAAGACATTTGTCAATAAATACAATAAACACCCCCCCTGCATTACTGCGGTTACTAAGTGCTAACAATGAGCCTCTGGCAGGCAGTGAGGTGTGCAGACAAAAGGCCCTTGAGAAGTTGTACCGCCGCATCCTGTATAATAGTTGAAATCTGTGAGTGCTTTTCAAGGTTAGGCACAAATAAAGCAAAATTTCTTTATTAAGGTTCCAAATTACTCATCTTCTCCTACATTTCAGTCCATTGTGGGGCTCTGAGTACTGTAACTGACCTTTGATAAACAGTCATTTCACCACAGTGATGAGACTACATAAAAACTGGTCGGCACAATATAATGCAGATTAACTGAGGGGTATTCCAGCTTTTCTTAAAAATAGGCCAGAATGACACCAGAGAATTTGCTCTTAATCTAGCCGGTTGCACGTGCACATATTCTTTGTGCGTGAAATTTCTTTCCAATGAGATAATTTAAACAATGAAGAAATTACTCTTGATATACATGTATAAGGCAATTCTACAGTATTTCCTTCAAAGGAAAGTCTAGTTAATGCTTTGTCACAGGTGTGAAAGAACCGATGATTCAGTGTTCATACGCTTCACCGTGTAATGAAGCTGAGCACCGACGTTTAAAATACACGGAAAAACCTGCAAATGTGAAGTTGTTACAGGTTGTGTCATGAAGAAGCTTCATCCTTCTGAGCGAAGCCATAGAGTAAGCTGGTACTGTAAAGCTTGCACAGTTATCTAAAGATAAAACCAAGTACTGTTTTGATCGAGAAATCTTTCATCAATAGTTTGTCTAACCTCAGAGATGATTAAAAATATCTGTAAAATACAAATACAAAGAGTTAGCATAGTTTGCGGCACGAAAGATCAAACGGAGTGATCATGTCATGCCGAAGGTAGTCTGAAATATTGACAAGAGACCCTGCTGAATTAATTAGGCTATAAAGTTTCATAAGCAAAGCTGTGTTAACAGTGTGATATTGTTTACTATTTATAAGAAAATATAGCAATATCAATTTGCAAAGGCATTTTAGCACACTAATAAGAAAAGAAAGAGAAATAAGATGAAAAGATTACCGTAAGAACTAGCACTACCATTTTGTTGTGTTGCACTATCCAGTTTCTGTCATTATAGCGGCTCCCAATTTATCCTGTTCTCATTTTACAGGAAAAAATCATAAAAGGCACTAGAGATGAAATGATCAGTATTATTGTCAAGGCATTTTAAACAAGAATGCAGAGTCCTTGGGCCAGAGCTCCAGCAGTTCAAGGCAATCTTTAATCCAGCTTTGTTTCTCTTCCCTGTGTTCTCAATTTGTGTGTCTTGATGCCCATTCGCAATGAAGTCTCTAAATTACCTCACAAAAGGCAGTTGTCTTTTCAGAGGACAAGCTGTAAAATTGAACTAGAATAATACCAGACATTATTACTGAAATGGCAAAATCCAAAAGTCCATGAAAATAAAATCTGCACTTGAGGGTACAGATAATTGATTCACCTAAACAAAATGTTGTGGTCTATAAATAACACTGCAAAAGGCCAAAGTACTGTTCTTGCAGGAAACAAATTTTTGAATTCCACTTTTAATTTTCAGAACTCTTGGATTGCACTTGATAAGGAGCAAAAGCATTTTTAAGAGCTAACTGTTTTTATTTTCTGAATTTCTGAGCATTTACAGCACCCGATAGTTTCAATGCAAACCGGTGGGGCTCAGGAGCACTGGAAAACTTGTCCATATACACATATCTACTATTTATATTGATATTCATATATTAGTTATATTATCTATATACTTAGTCACCATTATTTCAGACTGTGTGTTTGATGTATCGGAAAAACATTTATCATAAAGGCAATATAAAAGTACAACTATTCTGCCAATGCACATACCAACTAGAATTCACTGGTGTGAACATAACATAACATAACATAACATAACATAACATAACATAACATAACATAAATATAACACATTAGAGACGCTTTGTGGTATCGTCCTGCCGTCGGAGTTTTCTCTGCTGATTTCAATAGGATTGAACCATGAATACAAAGTATCTATCAATTCAACCTTTTTTTTTTTTT
>VYXH01009911.1:554362-625045 GCA_013397275.1 Burhinus bistriatus | reverse complement strand
TTTTTTTTGTTTGTTTGTTACTTGGGATAACAGAACAATTAAGTGACATGGAATAAAATATTAAGGAAAATAAAAATACCCCTTTAGTTGCCTTAGGACATTAGGAAAATTGTGGAACTAGTTTGTGGATTGCCAGTGTAACCGGTATGCTGTTCACTTCTAGAGGCTGCTTCTGCTGCTAAGAATAAGCCCCAAAAAACATTCATAGCAATTGCAATTTCTGAGGCATGCAGTACAATTTATTTAGTCAGTCAAATTTACGCAGTTTAACAGATTCCTTGATTCTTGTCTTGCTTTTTCATTAAGCCCTTTAAACTGGACTTCTTTTCAATAAATAAAACTATTGACGTTAAAAGGTCACATCTCTGACCTTTCACATGTTTCTCCTGCTCTGTATCTATATACACTGTATACTTTACCTCGAGAAGAGATTCTTTTATTTAAGCGGGCTTAAACTGTTCAAATTTGTAATGTACTGGGGATTTTGGAATATCTAGAGGGCTTAGTGGATAAAGAACTGACCTTTCATCTCTGAACCCAGTTCCCATCCAACCTAAGATAAGTGGAAGAGTTTTGTGTCAGCTGCCCATGTGATAAAATTAGCTTTACCTTGTATCATTCAACACAATTTGGCATGACTGGCAGTTTTTTCCTCTCAAGAGAAGCGCATTGAATATGGAAAACGAATTGCTTCTGTCTCTAGAGAGGGTGGTCCTCCAGGTTAGGCTTTGAAGTTATAAATGGGAAGTGCTGGAAAGCTCGTATTATTGCTGGTTGCCAGCTCCACATCAAATGTATGGATAAACAGTGGGTCACCGTTTTAAATCAAGGATAGAAGATGATTTACAAACACGAATATGTAACCACTTAATATGACTTTTCCTCACCCAAGTGGAAACTATGCAATGTAGCCCAAAGTCGATAGAAGTAATTCTAAGGTCTACGCTTACTCCTACAGGTAGTAAATTTCTACATATATCACAAGAGAATATGTTTATGCATTTTCCCCCAAGGGGAAAAACTTCTCCGGATTGTCAAAGAACTACGACTCCTTTATTTCCCTCTACGTAAGCCTCCACTTCACAGCAGCCCATACGCTGGTGGGAGGCTGGGGGACCCCACCTCCGCCTGCACGAGAGCCGCTTCTAAGCAAGTGGCTCCGAAAGGCTGCGCTCCCCAGAGCGGCAGAGCTACTCTCTTCTCACAAGCTGAGCGTCGCCGCCTCTGCGGGGAGTGCTCATCTACGAGCGGAGCATCAGACCCAGTAATCAAAGCCAGGTCCCATCGCACGGCACAGTCGTGCCCAAACCACAGTGCCGGGGCTTCATTTTCTGCTGGATACGGTGCTCTTCCGCTGGGAATATTTTTTTAAAAGGAAGAAGTTTTGATTTGTTTTGATTAGAATTACGTACTGTGCCTTTGTGACAAACTTTAAAAAGAAACCAACAACCTGAAATGTGAATTCAGTTCATTTTGTTGCTGAAACTCAGAACCTGCAATCAGTTAACATGCACCCAGTAATTAACTGGATTTTTTCTCTCTAGTGAATGTATTAATTATCTGCAATATAACATAACGCTCCCTCTTCTCTTGCAGTCCTTGGAACTAAGTTTGTTTCATCCAATACTTTTTATGACTTTTTAGTAATATAAAACCATTTTTTAAAATAGCAATAGAAAAGTTCTCCGCAAGTGTTTCTGGAGACAAGATATTTTTATAAACAAGAAAACCCACCTCAGTGGCATTCATTGATTAATTTTATCTTTATGATTTATCTATACATCACATAGATGGAATTTTTCAGAAATGTTGTAAACTGCAATTTGAAACCATGTCCACCTATTCCATGTCTCATGGCTCTGATCTCATGTTAAAAAATCAAGGGAATAAATTTCCTTTAAAGATACTGACATCTTTGGAATGTTAATAGTACAAAACTTTCAAAAGCTAAAATTATTTCTTAGCTGAACTAGCAAAGAAGCAGATTGGCTTAGTCCATTTTGCACCTTTGTGCTAGAGAATGACTGGGTTTAAATTACAGCAGCTTCAGTCTTTGCTTTTCAATCCCTTAATCCTTAAGGAGCAGAGGTTTCAGTTCAAGACAACTTCACACAGAACATAAGAAAAGATTCTGTGAGCCTACCTCAAGTATGATGATCATTTTTTCAGCTGTAATCTTTCCCTTGCATCCCATAGCAAAAAAAAAAAAATGTCTGAGGAAAACCAGTGCCAAATAATTAATGCATTTTCAATGAAGGGCTCTTTTCCACTATGGTTTAATACACGTGCATGAAAAGCGGTAAATGCTTTCATGTGAGCCACTTGCAGATATTCGTACCTATGGTTTTCATCATTGTTTTACTAGTATCCCCCCACATTAGAGAGCCTTTGTGATATGCCCGAGCTCAAATGGAAAGGGAAGCTAGCCTGGGAGGTTTTACATCTGGTAGCCAACACTATTACTTAAACAAGCTACGTCAGTTTTTAAAAAAAGCTACATAGGTCGAATCAGGGCAATTACGTTCTGATCTAAGTCGCATACATTTGTCAATTATTTCCAGGTGTTTTGGGGGTAACATATTTTCCTTATCTATAATTAATATTTTGCTAATAGGACTGAAGTGAAATGTCAGGGGCCTCTCCACTTGTCTTGATTTCATAAAAAAACCAGTTGTGACAGTAATCATTTGACAATGCTTAGGTTTTAAAGCATTATGCTGTTTTGTGTTACAGCTATTATTTCCAGTATAGTTTGCAGCTAACTATGTACTTTACATTTCTCTCTCTATCTCTCTGCATATGTGTATATCTCAAAGAGGGTAGAAAAAACTTACTTGGAAATTAAACAGTAAATGGTTGGAGTGGACAATACAATTACAGAACCATTCTGGAAACAATCATGAAAACATTTATTTAAATTTCTACCTATCATGTTGACCCTGTTGTTACTTCTTAACTTATGGAGGGTTACAGTTGAACATTCTGAAAACTGTATAATTAATCAGTGCATGAATAAGTATTCTTTACTAATACAAAACATTCAGACTAACCTCAAAGGTCCAGAAGCCATTGTGGTTGGCACAAACAAACCACAAAAAATGTTAAAAAAAAAAACCAACCCAAACCCAAGTTTTGAAAATCACAAAGACAGACATTTATGGAGAAACCAAAGTGACAAGTGGGTTTTTTTGGTGACTGTTTCCTCTGAATTATAGGGGCTGCCATATGACATTAGATTTGTAATTTTAGGTGAACATTTTCTTTTTTATCTTTTGTAAGTTTGCGCTAAGAAGTGCTGACATCTCAGAATTACAGAGCTCAGTTCACAGTCTCTTCTGTTTCAGCTGGCTAACGTAATGCATGACACTTTTTGAAGAATGCAAAATGTATGCAGCAACACAGAGTTAAAAATTTTATTTTTTGATCTTCAAACATTGTTTGACCTTAATCAATGTCTTCCAACAAGCTTAATGTGACATAGCCCTGAAACAAAAACACACAGCTCTCGGGTCCGGCTCTGGAATGAAAAAGCTGTGATTATTAGTCCTCTGTGTGATCTTTTCAGATTGCACTGATGAGATGAAGTTTAATCTCGTTTCTCTCCTCTCCAGTACCACAAACCACAGGCAGTTTAAGGCAGCCTGGAAATCTCTTACATCTGGAAGAGCAATAATTCATGGGATTTCACTTGACAGCCATGACAGGCAGCAGGGCAGCCAGAAACAACTGTCTCTTATGTTGTGCTATTTGCAAAAAGTCAGAAGAGGAGGAGCAGGCACAGGACCACATCCTTCTTTAGCATATGTTAGAGGAGGAAACCCTTTTATTTTCTGCCAGATGCTCCATGAATAGGTCCTAAATATTACATAGACAGTAGCTATCACTTCCAAACAAAATTCCTTGGTGTCTGCTAAGCTGCAAAGCATATGAAGGCCTATTGTCTGGCAAAGGGTCATGGTTAAATTTGCACAGATTTTTTTTATAGATATTTCAGATTCTACATTTTGATTTATAGGCATTTGCACACCCTGCTGTGCATGAATATGATACCATCTTCTGAGCAGGATTATTTCATGAAATGTATATGGGATTTAGCTACAGTAACTTTTACTGGGCAGCTTAGAATGGCCAGCAAAGTACTAGAATTTACTGCAGCACAGCTTGTGCTGTCAGGCTCATGGCTGGTGTTTATGATTTCTGCAGAAGCAGAAATAAACAACTTCTCCTTAATGGCTCTCTTTATGTGTAGGCAGCAGTAGCTCTATCTGGTCTCACAACAGTAGCTGGTGCAGTGGTTTGTCCCATTTCATGTGGAACCAATGTCTGAAAATTTGCATTTCTGCTTTTCTGAGTTTTCAGTGGAAGCGACTAGGAATGAATAAATCAACTGCAAATGTCTGAATGAGTAACATTCCATTCTACTGCTTTTTCGTGCTATAAATACATCTGGTTGAAATGGCCAGGTTTCAGAGTAAGAACAAAATGATCAGACTTAATCTTAGTTTGTCTTAGAGTTTATACCCACACTGTAAATACTCTGATATCAACTGAGACTTAACTTGAATTACCTGTCTTAAGGAAGGAGACCCGTTTTCTGAGTGTCTGTGGTTAAGTAGCTTAATCAACATTTTTATAGGCATTTGCATACATATTTAAGTAAACACTAAAAACTGGATAAGTTACACCAACCAGTACACAGATGAATTAAATATCAATTTCCATCATTTATATCTGCATATATATAAAAAACAAAATAGCCAGAATGTAATTGTCTAAGTAAAACTTTTTTGATGTAACAACTGTTTTTGAAGTTCAAAAGAATGTCGACACACACTGTATATATAAGCAGGCAGAAAATACTTTTTTTAAAAGAAATGAGACAACTGCTTTATGCCAAAGAAAAACAATTCCTTTGCCAAACTACACATTGTTAACTTAAAATGTGTTCCATGTGGAAGTAGGAAGACTGATCTGATGGAAAGGCTAGTGATTTAAAGTCAGCTGGCTCTGTGCCTGTCAACTACACATTCTGGCTTCCAGTTTTACAGCTAGAATTGGAATTTTTTTTTTTAAGGGAGGGGTGAGGCATAGTTTTTTATCCTTTTCTGGTGATGCAACGAATTTAACAATAAACTTGCATGTATAATCTTCCAGACTTTAAACAAAGAGGATATAATTTTGGATCCCATGTACAAATCTCATTCTGTGTTTTACAGACTTTGTTTTGTATTGGACTCATTTTCCAAACGGAATTTCTGGCTGCTTTTGTATACTCATCACACTTCTTCTAGGACGAAATTGTATTACCCTATCTTTTCCGTATGGAAAAAGTATAAAGGCAAGTTTAGTCTATATTCTAAGGGAAGTACAATATTTTACAGATTGCAATATTTCACCTTTCATACTGCTAGTATTACCTATGTTGATGAAGCCTTTAATCATTGCTCCCCTCTCCTGCACATAAGACACACAGTACTGTTTCTATACGTGGCCTAAAGGATATTGCAAACACAAAATGTTCAGATAGACATGAATGAAACAGCTACATTACACCTGGTAATATCTTAAAAAGAGGCTATCATCCCATGGTATTTTCTGCAGGATTCTCCAAACTTCATTTGTTATTCACATTAAACTTACATTCATCATCCTATTTTAGTACATATTTTCCAGTACATTCTGCATGGCAATTATGAATACAGAAGGTTCTATTCATTGTGGAGGTTTTTTACATTCTTTAGATATACTGAACACTATGAGGTTGAATTTTGATTACTGTACTGGATTTCTGGGCACACAAAACACACTTAGAGCACATTTGCTCTTATTTGTAATTTTAAAATATGCCTTGAAACATCTAGCAAGTCTGCAGATACTTAAATGGCAGAATTTCAGACACAATTCAGCCAGAGCTGTTTACTGCAAATATGACTGTAGAAAGCTTTTTCTTTTTTTTTTTTTTTTTTTGCGCTAGAATACCCACGTTTTATTTATGATTTTGGATTTTATTTCACAGCATTCCAGTTTAGTTTAGCACGATGTATTTAATAACCATGTCTACTGTCTTAATTACCCTATAAAGCAGGGTTCCATTGGCATTTGACCCTCCACAGCATTCCAGAGAAACTGCAGGACCATGATAATTACCAACTGCCTGTGAGAAAATTAAACAAAAAAGGCCTAACTTTTAAACCACCATTTTAAACGACCTATTACATCTCAGGAATAAATCATTGATGAAATAGCCTGCTTAACAGGAAAATAGCTATTCCATAGCAAAGAATTTCCCCTTGCATGATCATGAAGAGAATATTAAGTATTCTTCAGCTCAAAAGGTTAGGTTTTATGTCTGTCCAATGCCTTTTAATGACACATTTTTGTGTAATTTTACTGTAATCAAAGCCTTTTCCTATGTAGGTTGTAGACTATGACTATTTTGTCAATCTTAAACATTTTACTAGTCAAAGAATAGAAAATCTATTTAAATGTGTACCAAGAAGAAAGCGTTTGTATATGTTGTATCTTTCACCATTAAAAGAACCTGCATTAATGTAGCTTGATTTCCTTTGATTAACATAGCTATTCGCTATATATTTTTCAAAAAATTTCTAATCAATTTAAACTCATAATAGTACAGTGCATTAATTGCTAACACAGTTAAAAAATTCTAATAAATTTTGAAAATCTAAATCATGGCTTGATTAATTTGATCACACTGTCTTTATTCTGTATCTAATGGCAATTACTATACTTATTTCTATTACCATTCTATGCTCCATTTCTTATTGCTATACTTAACAAGAGTTCTATTTCATCTGTCTTTTCCTAAATGTCAGTTTGTATTTTACTAAATAATTAATCTGGGCTGAACACTGGTGATCATTTCCAGATCAGATCAGATCAGATTGGATCAGCACTCCACATAGACAGTGTAATGTTAAGACTATAATCAGAAAAAAGATTTTAAAAATTAAGTCTACCATTAAAAACATTATTTTTCACTTTTCCATGTACAATACAAGGATATAAATCAAGGGAATATCCATTACTTTTAAAATTCAATCCAGAACATTCTCTAAACCTCCTTAAAACATTTCACTTGAAAGCATCTCTGTTTTCAACAGAAGCAGCTAGGAGTTTAATGAACAAAGAGTTTATGGAAGAGCCAAGCCACAAATGAAACTTAAATGATCTTAGAAAGGGAGTTTGAAAAATAATTCTGTATTCAATCAAAAATAGCACAACCCTTCTACTTTGTGCTTTGTGGCTCAAAAGAAGCCTTGTGACATCTATCAGCATGGTTAAAGGGCTCTGGCCACAACTTTTATTTAAATTCCAGTTTAATTTATAATCCAAAACAGAGATTAAATGCATAGCAGGCAACTGAATCCTAGTGGTATATTATAAACTTCTGGGTTTGATGATCCCAGTGCAGTTGTTCCTAGCCCAAATTTGACACTGCTATACTATTGTTCCCATATTACTGTCTGCTGAAGTACCACCTGTGTAATCACTTAGACTAGAGCTGGGGTTACTATTGCACTATTGCAGCCTGGGAACTTCTGGAATAACATGCAGTTTAAAATCATAGGAAAATAAGAACAGCCATAATGGTTCAAACCAAAGGTCTAGCTAGTCTCGTATTCTGTCTCTGAAAACGTCCTGTAGCAGATGTCAGGGGGAGAGGATAAGAACCAGGCAAGCGTGTAATACTCTTTCCCATGTTTGTCCAACCTCTAGCTGTCTGTAATTCAGACTTCTTGAATGAGAGGGGTTTGGGTTTTTTTCCTCCATAAATTGGAACACATGACATTTTCAAACGTTCACAGTATATAGCGATGAGTTCCACAGATTAGCTGTAGAGAAGTATGTACTTTTTTTTGTTTTGAACTTGTCAGCTGCTTCTTTCACCTGGTAGCCCATGTTCTTGTATGGGAAACCACAGGGATCAATAATTCTCCATGTGCATTCCCAAGGGTGGTTAAAGATTTTGTAGACTCTTATCAGTTGCTCCCTTAACTAAACTCTTCTTTGTTATTTTATTTTATTATTTTATTTCATAATATTTCTTTATCTTCCCCACACTGCAGTGTCCTGATCTATTTAATAATTTTTAATGTGTGGAAATATTTCCATATGTGTGATCATTTTTATTGCTCTTCTCTGTTCTTTTTTTCAGTTCCACTGTATGCTTTTCGGATAGAAGAACCAGAAATGTCTACTTTGTTGAGAGAAGCCTTGTTTCATATAATAATTAAATTTAATTATATACCATACCATATTGTGCTGCAGCGATGTGTACAAGAATCCAAAATCACAGGCAGTCATTTTGATTTCTCTGACACTGAATATCAGTGTGGTAGGTTCAAGCCCTAGAAGAAGCTAAAAGTTACAACATTAGAGTGCCCACCACATGCTAAGTAACTTAGTCTTTTTGGAGCCTAAACTCTCATGCTGTAATCCATGCTTCCATAAGGCACGCGTCTGAGCATCTAGCACACACTAAGCCCCTGTTCATTTCTGGTACAAAACCTTGTCACAGAAGCCTACAAAGCCAGTACTTATTATGTACAGCACCAATCTGCTCTCCAACTCAGCTCCACCAATATGTGGTTTATTCACATCAGACCCATCCCTATACCCAGGTGTTGTTGCATGGATCTGATTCTTCATCCTTGGAGATATTCAAAAGTGGTCCGGATATGGTCTTGGGCAACCGGCTCCAGGTAGTCCTGTTTGAGCAGGGGTGTTAGACCAATGACCTCCAGAGGTCCCTGCCTACCTCAGCCATTTTGTGATTCTATCACCTTGCCAAGCAGTTCCTGATGACCTCAGGTTCACATGAGTTAGCTCGTCACATACCAGCTGATTTCAGGAAAGATTTGTTACCAATAAAAAGCTGGCAAAAAACAAGGAGTAAGACAGGAAAACGTTGATTTTCTCTTTTCTGTGGTGCCTTAGTGTCAGATAATCAACAAGAATAAAAACTGTTATTTTCATTGTAATGGTATGAGGTCGTAGTATTGTTTGATGATTCTTATGAAGGGATTGTATATCTCCTTACAATATCTCCATACATGGAAGAAGTCAGATGATAGCCTCCTACATATGCCAAAGTCTGAAGAACTGTATAAGAGGTGAGAGGAGAGAAGAGAAGAAAGTGCATTATGGAAGACTTAAAGTTATGAAGCATGGATGAAGTTTCAGCATATGCAGAGTTAAGAAATTGTACGGGTATGTTGTATATGATAGCAGTGACAGGAATCTCTTCAGAAACAGAAGACTTAAGAGAGGGAGCAGTACAAAAGGTATCTTTAGTTGCTTTTTAAATAAAAACAAATACTATATGGAAGTGAAGATTTATAAGGACACTTGCAGGCCCTAGCAGTAGTGGGAAAGGGACACATACACCTTCTCAGAGCACTCGGGGAAATACAAATTTCACAAGTAGTCAGGATAGTAGTATGGGTATATTAAATAATATGGTAAATTTTGCTAAAATGTCATAGAAAATACTTTGGTCAATCTAGCTATACTAGTAGGGAAATAACAAGGCGAGTGCAGTAATCCTTCAGCTGTAGTTGAAGCTAAAAGCTGAAGCAGTTTACTACTTATCAAGAATAATTCATGTTATCTGGGCTTCAGGCTTACATCTTTCTTCTGCTTGATCTGAGGCAAGAACTTGAACATAGGCTCCACTTCTCAAGATTAAATGGTATAATGGTTTCAGTCTTTCTTGCCATAGCTACCCCATGGTATAATTAATTTTAAATTTGTGGGTAGAGAAGGAGGGAGAATTGGTGGAAGAGACTCTATACCTTTGCACCTAGTCCTCTGAGAAGGGGCATGAGTATTCCTATGAACATAAGTATTTAAGTGTTAAATTTCCTTACATTGCTTTCAACTAGAAATCTTAAATTCAGCCACTCAAAGACTGTCTTTCTGGTTGCCAGTCCCTGAGATTCCTATGTCACCACAGCAGCCCTAATTGCTTTCTGCACCAGAAAACAGTCTTGCCCTCTATGTCTATGTTCAAATGCTAACTAAAAATGTTTTTATGGGTATGCCTTGCAGTTCCAGGATTGTTTCCTTCTTCTGAGGACAAAGAAATGTATCTGTACTGTATCTGTATCTGTACTGGTAATGGTGCACTAAACCCATCCATATGGCTACTAGCTCTTCAGTGCTTATTGACAACTTTGCGTTTAGGCACTATGCACGGTGCTACTATGTTATAACCACTCAGTTAAGTCTATACTGATAAGCAGAAAAATCATTAAAAAAGTCTGTGACTATTTTACCCCATCAGTCTTCCAAAGCAATTCAAGCAACTAGTTCTGTAGACCCTTAGCTAGTCTTTAAAAGACATCTTTCCCTCTATGCTTTCTTATATACTGCAAGTTAATTTTTATGTTATATTCTCAGAGATCTCTGTTGATCAGATGTTATCTGGACGCTTCCAGAAAGTGTATCAGGAAGTCAAAGGGACCAAAATTCTTGTTTTCCCGTGAATTTACTTGCTGCTATAGTATGACCTTCAGTATATGAGCTCTTA
This sequence comes from Burhinus bistriatus, assembly GCA_013397275.1. Classification (NCBI taxonomy): domain Eukaryota; kingdom Metazoa; phylum Chordata; class Aves; order Charadriiformes; family Burhinidae; genus Burhinus; species Burhinus bistriatus. The sequence continues at coordinate 614,490 of VYXH01009911.1, read as the reverse complement.
TAAGCCTGTCTAATAAGAAAAGATTTTCAACAAGACAACTTTTGTATTTTTAGTTTCATCTTTTAATAGCTATGAAAAGAAAAGGATTGTCAGGAGATAAAGATAGACATAGGCAAAATGAAATTATTTGGTACAGCTCTGGAACCATAATTGTCTGAAACTGGTTTTCAAACAAACACCATGTAATTAGGAGATGCACCTGCTCAGGGCTTGAGGCATGGCTATTTTTTATATCCAGACTGACTGCAGCACAGAATGCCAGGACTTCTGGTTCACAATGTTGATATAATATTCCTGAAGGGAACCAGAGCTTTTACATGTGGATGCAAGACACGTTAAAAATCTTTTTTGGAGTTCAAGTTACTTTTCTAGATAGCCTTAAGTGATCCATAACAGCTTCTTTAAAACAAAGCATTATTTGTTTGCTCAAAGCTACATAGCAAGCATAGCAAGTGGATGAAGCAACAAGAGCTCTATATCCTTACTGTTTAACCATATATATATTTTTTTTAATTTGTGTACTGTCAATAAGTTCCACTCAGTTGATACACTTAATTCAATAGGCGAGGGTTATTGCCAGTTCTTATGGAAAAAAATGCGTGTCTTCTTCTGGCAGTTTTCTTCAGCTGCTGATACCTCTACTGTTTTTAGACTATAGATTACTGTCCCCTTGGATCCCAGATATGAGCTGGGCAGACAAAACCTGGTTAACCTTGTTTGATTTCTTTTAATAGCCAGGTATAGGGAATACAGGTGGAGTTTCCAGGTTCTCTCTTGTTTCCACAAGATTTCTTCATAATCTGTCTAATAATTTATTTTGTTCATCATTGTTTGTCTTCTTTAAATATTCCCTAAAAGTTTTCCTGGAACTACACAGCCAGGCAGGATAAGATCAATGAAATAAAGTCCAGAGCCACAGTTGGTATTCATAAAAAATAATGCCGATGTCTCATTCTCTTCAGCAACTCATGAATATTATTCACATGATTCTTCAGTGGTTCAAAGAGGTAAAGTTGCATTGCCGTCAAAGTTGCTTCCATTTACAAGAGCAGTTAATTTTGCACAGCACAACATAATGGAGGAAACAGCAGTGTTGGCACCAGAGCCTATGCAGCAGGTTATATTGTGTATGAGCAAGAGATGGAGGTCTTTGATAAGAGATGATGTAGGGGGGTGGCTTTAATGCTCCAATTCATTTTCTGTGTGAGGGGGAGGGATGGCCTATTGAAAGTTTCATTTTAGGCCAGTTAACTAATACTACCCCTTACTGATTCTCCAGCCATGCTCAATTAGAGAGACTCCTTTGTCCTGACACTAGTCAGGATTACTACAATTCATCAACTTTACCCTGAAGAGTGCTTTTATACCAGTTAGACCTTTCAGCTCTAGCTGTGAAATGCCTAGTCACGAGGTTGCCGGTAGATATTTTTCCTTGTCCCTGTAAATAGTAGGCCGCTATAGGTACATATCCAAAGCTAACTAATAATAGGCAATCTAAATATGTAGCAAGTGTTACGTATTTGGAAATTAATTTAGAGTAGTTGTCAGCACATGTACTAAGCTGTACCAGAAGTGTAGAAATACATCGAATAGCAAGGGAAGATTTTGTTAAAGATATTAACAACTTCAGTGCAAGGAGTAGTTGAGCTTGTCAGATGAGAAAGCTGCTATACCCCCAAAATAGCTTTGCAACAGTTTGGACAAAGGCTCCAAAAAAACCTCATTGGCTTCAGAGTCAGGAACAAGCAACCACAGACAACGCAATATATCAGTTGTTGTAGCTGAAAGAAAGCCAGGCTTTGCCAGCACAGCTTGTAAACTACAGAAGGTCAAATCACAGTGATTCAAAACATTTGCATACACTACTATGAATACCAAATGTTTTCCCTTTAATTCAAATGAACAGGAAAATTAAACTAACAATAGAGTTGAAAAGAAAATTCTGGGGAATATGTTGACATGCAGCAAAAATAAGGTTTCTCTGCAACATTAATTAAAGTGTGAGTCATAGTGGAAAGCTATCTCATTGCAACCATTTGTAACTAGTGGTGATGTGCTAGCCTTCAGTTAGACCAACAGGTATTGTCAAGATATTAGCTATCTTTTCATGAGTATAGTTGAGCAAACTGTTGGTCACCAATTATAACTTGCTATAGAAAAGGCCTGAACCAATCTAAATAGCTCCCATTTAACACTTACTATGACTGTTTTTTTTTTCTATTGAAAATAGAGTTTAATGTCAGTAAGATTTTCACAGGTTGAATGAGCCCTGCCAGAGAAATAGCATCTAAAAAATTCTAATTTTTAATCTTTTGATTTACCTTAAGAAAGTTTTTTGTAGTTTTATAGTTTGCTTTAAAAAAATACCTGATATGGATAGAAAACCAATAATAAAAGCACTTTCGAACTACAGGGCAAAGTACGGCCATGATACGTAGACAATGTTATACCATCTAACTAAAAGTGTGGGAGCAGCAAAAAATGGTTATAGCAGTTTTATTTTCAGGAAGGGACTAAATTTTAGGTGAAGAATTGGAACAAGCAATGAATATCAATTGCAGGAGAAAAAAAAATTCCAAAATTTAAATTTGTTTTTACTGAAACCGGTGTGGCCTTTGTATTGATTGAAATAGAAGCACAAAATATCCGACAGTTAGCACATTAGTAAATATTATAAAAAATCATAACCCTAAGCCAAAGCTAACAGAAAAATAAATTAATTCTCTAAGCCAAGCTCTGGACGTTGTTGAAACAATTATTGAATATATATGGTTATTCTGTTTAGTAAGTCTCTTTTAGACCTATTGTTTCTACCCACTGCAGATGGATATAACTATCAAAAGTTATTTAAGAAAAAGGTGGGAATGAACAGAAAAATGGGTCCTGGCAGGAGCAGTGAAATTGGGGAAGTAAGCTCCTGGGATACTTGGCTCCTGCTGCCCACTGTAGGCTGATTAGTATTCAATGAGCATGTTGATCACAATCCCACTCCCGTAAACTTAAATGCCACCTTTCCAGCAAGGAATGATCAAAATGTTTTCCATGTCTTTGGCAAATTTTGAATTTCAGTAGAAAAATGAGTTAACAATTTTGATGGATTCTGGTATATAAAAACACGGACCCTCTATTTCTTGGAAAAGTAAGGGGAAATTATTGAAATCACAACACTTTTCACCTCCATTTTGAATTTTGTCTGGAACCAGAAATATCTACACACAGCTTAAATAAAAAAATAAAGAATGCACCTCACTTTTCAAGAATCTTTGCTTTTCACTGCCAGCTCTCTCCCCTGCAGTATTTTTGTGACAACTCATTCAGGGTGGCTTTCCTCTGAGCTGAAGGTGGAGGAAAGTCAGAATTAGGTCATGGACATACAGACTCACACATGTATCTATACAAAAGTCTCTGTACTTATGAAAAGTTTGGGACAAATCCAATCTCGGGTGTCAGTGAGTCAATTAACCTTCAAATCCTGTATTTCTTAGGCATTCAGGTGCGAGTATGTATTGCCTCTTACATACTGCATTAGTAACAAAGACATACAGTTCTTATCTGATACTCTATGTCTGTTCTGTCTCAAAAATAAAAATTTTAAATAATTAAAAAATAAAAAAGCTAGAAGTTCAATTATCCCACGTGATGTATATTTTAGATAGAAAAGTGCTCATTTGATGTGTTTCATTTAATTTACTTTAACAACAAACCAAGATCCTAGGGAGAGCCAGAATTTTGCACGTAGCATTCTGGAAACTCAAATGTTTCTAATGTACTAGATACAATTTCTGAACTGAAGAGAATTTTCTGAGTGTCATTACTGTTTCTGCCTTCTCAGCAATCATAGAAGCTCACATCTATCATTTCCTTTGTTCTGTGAGAGACAGACTTCTTCCAAGGAGGCGTGAAAAAACAAAAAAAGAAAAGAAAAAAAAAGCACTAAAAATATTTATTGTGATGCAATGGAAAAATAATAATTAAAGATCCAGTCAAAATACTCCCTGCACTTTATATTTTTGAGGTTTAAATATATATTGGTAGTTACACTATATATAATATATATGAATTATACTGAAGATATGAATAATTTATATATTTAAGCTATCCATAGAATATTAATATAATAAATAATTTTATAATATAATTTATTCTATGTTATTGTTCTTATATATGATTTCAAAATCTATGTACTTTTAAATTAATAGTTAGATGAAGTATTTCAGATTATAGCAAAGTCCTCTTCTGTGTTTTAATTTACATTTATGCATTTCTATAGTTATTCAAATTAATCATCTTAAATGGAACATATATTAGTTGTTTTGCGGATCTTTTTAGTGAAGCTTTCAGTGTGTTGTATTATTGGTTTTTTGATCAGATTTTCTTTGGAGTCAGCCAAATTTCTTTAATGTGCCATATCACATTGGATGTATGCAAAAGGGATCTACATTCTTCAAAAGAGACAGTCAATTAGAAAATTAGGCTTAAAAACTTTACCCTAACTGAAAATTTTGTAATGAACTGGCAGCAGGGAAAAATGCTTTCTGTGTTTTTATTTTTTTAATGCATTTTCCAGCATTTGGGACAGTCAGCTGCACAGTTTTGTTGCATTTGTTGCATGTTGCTGCCATTCTCATGCACCATTCTGCAGCGAAGCAGGTAGCTCACCTGCATACGCACTTTCTCGGCCCCAACTTAGCGTCCCAGCAGATCAGATATACTGGTGTATGAATTTGAGACAAAAACGGGTTTCTCTTTTTTTTTTTTTTTCGTCTGGGGCATTTTCCTGGAGCATTTTTAATGGGACTGAACAACACCCTGGGAACCCTCAACCCATTTCTTCACTTTCTAGATGACTGTATATTCTCCTTCTTCCCATATATGGTTTACTTACTTAGCTAGGTGGTGCACAGTAATAAACAGAGCCTACCCTTGGGCATGGGTGGTGCTGAGGGTGCTGACCACCCTGGGATTTCAGGTCTGCTGACCCTTAACTCCTGAGCAAAACAAAAGATGGAGATTATTTTAGTCTCCCTAAATCCCTGCAGCATGAAAGGGTTAGGCAAACTAAAGTACTACACTAAGTACGACTCTAGGAAGTTGTTTCTTCAGAATCATATTAAACTAATTCAGAAATATTCTCAAAAAGGCAATGAGGGACTTCATTTTGCAACTTAATTTAACTGCTGCTAAAAAGATGAAGGTAAGTACCAAATTATTTCTGCAAAAGTATACCAAATAATAGTAATAATGTGAAGATATTAATGCAACTCTTCTATCTATGCTTTAACAAGTTTTAAGAAGCATTCTATAGAATGAGAGCAGATCCATCCTGAATTTTTTTCCTAAAATCTTTCTGTATTTTAGGAAGTAATCCACCACTGTTCCTTAGGTGTCAGTACCAGCTGCCAAATATGTCTTTTCCTTTTTTTAATACTAAGTATCTCCAGGTCATTCTTAAAAATATAATTCTCCTTGTCCCACAAGTACATGCTTCATGGACAGAATAACCATTGACATTCCCTGTCACGGCTGACCACAAATCATTCTTAAAATTATTCTTCCTCAGACTTTTTTCCAGGTTAAATCTCCACTGTGACACAAGTGAGAAACCACAGCTACTGGGTATATGTTGAAGTCAATTACCTCACTTTTTTTGCAAATACTAATAAGGTACAGGAATGAGGGTGGCTCCCCCCCCCCCAATTAAAACTATAATTTCTAAAAAGTCATCAATTAAGAACTTTTTCTAATACATTCCCTTCTCTTTTCAGTTCCTCATAATCACCTCTTCTGTATGAAAAGCAGAAGCCAACGTTAGCATTGAGATGAAGTGGATCGATTCTGAGTTGTGATAAACCTGTGTGCTGCTGTCTGAATTGATACAGTCCAGCCCTGTGAATCTTTAAGAGATGCACTGACGCTAGAGTGAGATCATCTACCTGAAATTATCTATCTTGAGATTCAATGACTGCAAAAAGCAGGTCAGAATCTTCATGAATACTTGCTCCAGGAAAAGAAAGTATGGTGAGCAGAAGTGGAAGAGCAAGCCATGGCTTTTCAATGTGATACATAGATCCATTACAACCTACAGGAACAGCCACCGGTAGCAGCAAAAATGCGGGCAGCTTTAAGTAACTGGGCTGCACAAGCAATAATATTTTCAACCAAGTAAAGGAGTTGTCTAGAAAACTAGCCCTTGTCTTTCTGCTTTTGTCCTCCATCCTTTTCAGCATCTCCTTCTTTGCTTCTGCTGCTAAGCCAGAACGTGGTCCTTCCTTCTTTACAACTCATCTGTCATCTGTACAATTTTGTGATGGACCAGATAACCCACAATGCAGCTAGACACTGATCTTTTATCTCACACATTTAGTTTTAACAGTGTTACCTTCTGTGCTCCATTGTCTGCTTCAGCTCAGAAGGTGACATGAGCCTGCCTCTCTGAACAACGTTAACTGGCAACGCTCAGTTATTTGATAATTGGTGTTTTATTAACTTCTATATCCCTCTCACCCTGAAAACCCAGCCCCCTGTCTGGGGTCACTTCACCATTTGCATTGCGTAAGGCCCCATTTTGAATTCGGTGCAAAGCTCTGCTGCTTTTATACATACCATTTTCTATCCCGTTCACTGCTGGCTGCTTCTTAGAGCTATCAGTGCTCTGAGAGAACATTTAGAAGGACATGAAGTCAGTGTGTTTGCTGACCCATGTAAGACAGGACTAGATGTTTACAGTGCTCCTTTAGGGCGAATACATGGGGCGGAGCTCTAAGTCTCTCTTCTGATGCCAGGCATTATGTTTTATATACAATTTGGTTTCTAGTCCCCTATTTGTGCTCGGGACCCCATCGTGATCTGGGTGTGGTACATAGGAGATTCAATCTTTTCCTACTTCTCTGTTTCCTAGCTCCCACACTTCCTCTTCTCCTTAGCCATCAGGCAATGAAAATGCTCTGGCAGGGTACTTTAAATATATTATTTCTTATGGGCTTTTCGCTGATTGGAAGGTGTCGTACAGTAAAAAGGTGCAGAGATGTTTGCGTGATAAATGGGAAGATATAGACTAGGATGCTTGGCAGGGCAGAAAAAAATAGTCATGTGCACGCAAGATGGAATTGAAAGGAGGGGAGGGGAGGGAGACATGAGCTGTTAAAGTGAGTGGCAGCCACCTACAAACCTAATCCAAATAAAAGGCCTCGGAGAAGAGGGGGACTAACAGGAGGTACCCCTCCGGTTTGCACCACCACAGGATGATCAAACAGAATAGCAGTCCTTGCTCAGGCTGTACGAGCCTCTGCCACAGATTCCCTCCTCAGTGGGAGCAGGCCTGGGAGGGGACCGGGTCACCTCGCCATCCCCTCTGCCCTGCACAGCAGGTCTGGCTGGGGGTAGGCAGGAGCAACACGCTGCAGCCTCAAAGGCTGGAGCAGCCAATGCACTTCTCCACGCGCCGCCGCGGAGCTTCAGGAGACACTGTGCCTGCCTGAGGCACCATGCCTCCTGGAGCTCCTGCTGAGCGGCGCAGCTCTGCATCCCAATGCAGGTCTGCAAATATGATATACGACCCAGCCCTGAGTAAAGGGAAGGAGGCTGGTTGCCACATTATTATGCATCCTCCTTGAGACTCCAGGGGAGGCACTGCGTTCGGTTGTACTTCTACTGGATGAAAACTGAAAATATCTGTAAATGATTAAAATGGTAGGAGAGAAACAATCATAAATATTCATCATCTATCACTACCGATTTATTTTCCTAATGCTGTTGTTACTCATAGGACCAGATCTGGCTTGTTTTGGCTTCAGTAGCACGTGTACAGCACACTGGAATTTAGCAATAATTATGTTTGCATAAATTCAAAACATCACACAGTTAAATTAAAGGGAATTACATGTATGACCTTTGTGGCACGCTGTCAGATTTTTTACATCGTCTTCCAAATGTAATAAACAAATGCACATGCTATTTAGAAAGTTGTGTACTTTTCAAACACACCTTTACGAGTAGCGCTAAGTGAATATGAAGCTTTAAGAATTAATGTAACAGCTTGACCTGTTCCTGAAATTCCAAGCACTGCCTAATTATTATTTTAATGCTATTTCAGCAAGATAAGTCTTTATTTTTCTTTGCAAATGAAAGGAGCAGCATTTATTACTCTCATATATCCAGCATGATTTCAGCTTAAATTATTTTATTGGAACATATAGAGCTCTGTTTAAGAGAGAGATGAATAGAGATATACTTGATGTACATGAAATTAAGAGAAAAGCAATGTAACACGCCAGCAGGCCTTGAACAAATCTATGGTTCATTTGATATTATTGCTTTCTTTAAAAACCTCCTCCAGTTTGCAGTCAAATCCTCTTTTCAGGTCTGTTTTGATGTAACATTTTGCGGAGAAACCATTCATCATACAATCTATATGGCAATAAGTAGGAAACAGTTGCAGTTGTTCACACAACAAACCAAACACTGTCCTATTATTTACTAAACTGGATGAGTTTTCTAAAACATAGGGACTTTTTTTAATAGTTATGTGGCTCAGATCCAGCAGGCAAACCTGCTTTACTGATGGGGTCTCTACTTATCCAGTGTTTCTGTCATCAGCCTGACCTTGCAGCTTTCTACAGTGCCATTATACCCTGGGTGCTGGCTTATTTTCATACAGCAGCCCCCAACTACTTGATCCCACTTCATCTACTTCACGGACACAGACATTTGTTGGGCTTATTAGCTCAGCAGGAGCCTTATCATATTTTGTATCTGAGGCTGTTGGAGATGTCAAGAGATGGAAATGCTGTGTAGCTTTTTATCCTCCCTTCTTGCACTTTCTCTGAGAGCCCAACAGTGCATTTGGATTCAATGCTCTCCTGCCACTAGCTGCTGAGATCTCTTTAAATATGTCTAGCTTTGCCATCTGTACCAATAACACTGCAAAGGCTTAGCCATGATTAGGCTGTCAAGATTTATTAAGTTAAAAAGTATCAAAGTTTCTTGCTGCAACCCCAGACCTTTTAAGAGTCCACCTTCTGTAGAAACCCTTCCCCCTCCTGACTAACACTACAGTCAATGTGCTTCGCTTGACCTTGACCAACATATGCACCCGGGGAACACTAATGAATTTGGGCCAATTCATCTTGGAACTCCAAATTTAATCAAGCTGACATGCCAGGGAAAGCAGGCTGTAATTAACTCTTAGCATTTTAGGTAATCTGTAAATTTCATAAATTTAGCTCAATCTGTTTTTGTGGTATTAAGCATTTTTTGTGGATTTGTTTAACAGACTACAATTGTTAAAATAGTATGATAATAGCAATTAAAAAGTAAGCATTTTCTCATAGGATTAAATCCCTTTAAAAATTACTATTTGTCCAGGAGAATAGGATGCCACAAAACAATGTATGCATAGCAGCCTGTCTAGTAAAACCAAGTGAATCCAGTGTTATCATTTCTTTTTGAAAATGAGTCATGCACTCATTTCATGATGTATGTGTTATGAAAATGTACAATCAGTCAAAAAAAAAAAAAATCCCCTGCTCAGTGTTATCTTTCAATTGGTTTAATTTTGATGAAGAAGAGATAGGAGCATTAAAAACTAGCCCATAGGGCTCCTGTTTTGTTCCGCTTCATTTTATTATTATTTGTATAATGGTAGCACTCAGAGGTCCCGGTCAGGATCAAGGTCCCACTGTGTGAAGCGTTGTATGGATGCAAGGTTCTAGCCCTGAGGGGAAAAAAAGGAAATACAGTAAAATCTTGATTAAAATTAAAAAAAAAAAAAAAAGAAAGAAAAAAACCCCACCACCCTAAATCAGACTGCTCTGAGACTGCTACTCAAATCTCCAAGCTGAAGCAGGTCCTCTGACTACTTTTTTCTTTTCATATCTGCATGGAGCATCAACAGCATGCTTAAGTCCTAGCCTTTCCACAGTGGTCCTGGTAGGTGAGAGATTCTGGGTGGCAATGAATAGAAGAACAAAGTCAGAGCTCAAGAAACCGAATTCTTATATGCTGATATAAAAGAAAAAAACCACAGCTATTAGAGACTGAAACCGTGGCTACACTTACAGCGTATGATCTCAACAATTATAAGTCTTTGATATTTTGTATGTAGGACAATAAAAATATTAAAAGTAGGACCATGCCAAAGATGGAACCATATACATACATATATACATATAGTATTGTATACTTATATTTACTGCAGACTTTGTTAAAGGAAAGCAATCAAATAACACCAGATATTGCTTCAATCAAATAAATGTCATTTATTTAACAGCAGAGGCAGAGAAGTGCCAGAGCCATTAATTTAAACTTGCTTGTTAAATATGGGTTTTGTAAAAACCTCACATTTTGGAGTTGTGCTCTGTTGTTTTGTAACCCAAAAATTAATGGATGAAATTTTTTAAGGCAGACAGCAGTACAAAGAACCACAGTGAACAAAAAGTTCACCCAGTCTTGTTGACCTTTGTACTCTTCCTTTTCAAAGAGAAGGATGAACAGTATTTTACTGATAACTAATTATTGATGACAAATTCTTCAATTTTGCAGTGTGCACATATTTAAATAAACACATACAGAAATAAACGTATAGTGAGTGACAAAAGGAAGCATGTGCCTTCACGTTTCCACACTGATTCTGGTGGCTGCCGCTAGAAAGGAAGAACAAGGTCTGAGCTCAAGCATAGTATGCAAACACACACACTATATTTACACACCCAACAATCATATACAGAAATATATGTATATTCTATAGGATGAGATTTTTGACTCTGTTCTAAATAGTTTATGCCACTTTAGATGGACAAATCTGGCATGCCATGTCTTTCATGAAAATTTTCCTCCTAGTGAAGAAACCACAGTGTAACAGTATCAGCTGCTTTAACATCCTCAGTCCTGTGGTCATTAGTCTTTGGTTTCTAAATGCACTGGACCAAGGGGAATAAAAGCAATTCAAGGCTTCCTTCCTTTACCAGGCTGGAAAAGCTAGGCATAAATTGCTCATTCTGTCTGTTGGTTTATGACTGTACACATGCATGGGTCTCCATCACAAAAACATTTTTGCATTTTTGTCCAAACTCAGAAAGCTGAAAAACGAATCTTACCTGCCCTCAGCCTATATAAAAAAATCTATGCAGACCTCTTCCTTAATGTATTGAGTACCCAGGACTTTATTTTGAAAAATGCACAAACACAATTCAAATACTCAATAAAAAAAGGTGGAGTCTACATAGACATGGACAATAATGTGCTGTATACTTTAAGAAATGTAAAATGTGTCTTCACATAGGCTATTATGATTTATTAAGAAAATTCCTGACCCTAATAGCTAGTAAAAGCTAACAAAGTGCAACTGGCTACTTTAATGACCGGAAACATAAATGCTTGTTCACAGAAAGTAATCTCCCAACCATCATAATGTGCAATAGATCTTTCAAGACACTAAACACTTGACCAGAGTGATCTCACCTGTTGTTGAATACTCTCTAAAATCGTTTTCTTGACTGGTCAATGAGAATGTTGTGGTGCAGAGATATGACATATCAACATATTGGAGCCCTCATTATCAGGCTATGTGCGGGAATAGACAATGCAGACTGCTTGGGTGGTGGTGATGGGTGGCCTCCAGTGACCTAGTTAAGGAATACCCAAGGTGGTGTAGAACCATTTTTAAGTAGATCTCAGTGAACTGTGAGATAGCTGGCCATCTAGAGGTTATCTATATGAAGCCCTGTAAGGATTTATCTCTCCCCTCCTTTTTGGAGACAACTAGATCTGTGGAGATATTTGCAACACCACAATTTTGCTGAACTTTCACCAGTTCCACCACCTCCATCTTAGCCTCTACAATCAATGTTATGACTCAAAGAAGGGAAAATAAAATTAAGAAAAAAAAGCTTAAATTATGCAAGGACCTGAGTAGCTAAAAGGCCACTGATAGCTGAACAAGATGCTTAAAATTTTTAAAGCAACCTCCTAAAGGGAAAAGCAAGTTAAGGCAAAACACTGAAAGGAGAAATCAGTAATGTTGACTACCTTCAACAGAGGATATCACCCCAGTAACTGAAAATGGAGAACGATCTTGAGGCTGTATTAGATTCACTGATAGTCCTGACTTACAGAGATAATCGTGGTAAGAAATGGTTGCACTTCCACTTTCCCGGGAGACAGTGCCCATTCCTGTCAAAGGAAGATCTGGAAAGTGTGATTCATGTTTTTATCATCTCCATGTTGCTAACTAGGGCTAAGGGCTCCACAGAAGTTTCATCTTGTGCAACACTCAGCAGGCCACCTCTTAAGCAGGAAAACCTGCCAAGAGATCATAATGGAAATCTGCACACTCTAATGGATTTCTGCATTCATTATCCAGATACAAATCAACTTCCTGGTCCTTATATTTAAGACCTTAACATTTTAGATACTGGCTTCTATCCAAGATCCACCAATGCAACTGTGCTTATTGAAAATGCTAAAGTGTATGGAACCCATGTTCAAATGCTCACAAGCATTTCTTTCCTGTATTAGGTTCCTGACTCTGGAAGGAAAATTTAACAGACTTCAAGACATAATGTAAACCACATCTTTTCACAAGCGAATCTTCTCATAATAGTGCAGCTTCAGGAGGAGTAACAAGGAGCGAAGAAAAAAAGGAAGGAGAAGTAAAGTGGGAAGAAAAAAAAGGAAAAAAAAGCATATGCCTTCAAAACCTCTTAAACTTAAGCATAGCTATAGGTAGAACCTTTCTATAGACATCCATAATTTATTTTTGAGCATGAGAGTTATGGACATATTACATGTATCGATGGAATTAGTGACACTTGAAAATTTTCTGCCCAAGAAGCTTACAGTTTGAGGGGTCCTCGTATGATATGCTGAGCAGGAGTAAAAGGAGAGAGAGATGATTTAGGATGGAGACGAAACTTATACAACTGCAAGGAAAACAGGGCATCACTTATTTGTGTACCAGTACACCCACATACTCAACTCCTTTTTTGGCTACTGAAAACTGATTTATCAAATGTTTTCTTTACAGTAATCACGGAAAGAAATGGAAGAAGAATGAGGAAAAGAGAGCAGAATATCAGTTAACAGGAGTTAGAACCTTAATTTTAGTGTTTTTACATGTATTATGTTGCAGCACTAAGTTGCATATATTTTGAGCATATCTAGGAACTATCTGAACATAGGATCCACATTTTACCTAGTTCTAAGAATGTACTGTGCGTAACTGCTACTACAGTTAAAGCTTACTCTGGTGTTTTTGGTAATATTTAGAGGAAAATGCACATCAAAATAAAAACACATTCCTAGGTCTAAATGCCAGCATAAATAATTACTACAAATAAAAATTATTTTATTGTATTTTGAAGTTTTCAAGTTAATATATTTTCCAAGCACACAGAAACAAAGTCCTAGTGTTTAAAAAAGAGGGAGGCTGCATCAAGATCCAAAATCAGCAATTTTTCATCAGCATCAGTGTTCCCCCAATTTGAACTTTTATTGCTCTAAACTAGTTATGTTCAAAGTAAAGAACTTTGAAACTGAGAACATGGAAAATATTAATTCTGCTGCATTATAACAGTATGGTAGGCTTGTTGACTGGCTGGTTTCCAGCTGGTCTGCCTAGTTTTATTCTAGTTCATCCAGCTCTGCCACAGCTACTAAGCATGGACACATTCATCAGTGCATAAGCAGCAGTCACTAGTCTGAAGTGGTCATTAAAAATATGCTGTGGTGGAATCTCTACACAAACTAGCAGGCGCTTTCTGTCCCATCAGGGGATGTGGCTTTCTCCATGTTACTCTACATCTGAGTTTCACAAACACAGAGGCTCAGGGATGAGGCTCCAGTGGAATCATAAAACATTTGCTAGTCTGTCATTACCACTAACATGGTTGTTAGTGGGGTGGGGTGCTCCATCTACTTTTTGGCAGTAGCCTCAAGACTGCTGACAGATTTATGTGAAGCAGAACACATACACGCTTCTAGCTTCTGCCCAAAGTGGTGAAGGTCTTCATTTTTTTCCTACAGCTGGACAACCCCAAAGTGCAGCTAATACTGTCTCGTTAAGTGACTCCAATATTGTAAAGTTGACAATAGGTAAAATGAATAAATGTTTTTGGAAATTTATCCAAATACTGTAACAATTTATTTGTGTAGTGCAAACAGTAGGCTAGGCTATTAAGGCAGGGAAGAAGCCAGAGTATTTTCCTCTAAGACCTTGTAACCTAAGTGGCATACAAACAAAGAACCTGGTCTTGGGAGATGCTGAGCTCATACATACTACACTGATAGGTACTATATAACAGCCTAGGTTAGATTCCTAGAACATCCTAAATTTACTCTGAGGAGGTGAGAGAAGGTTAGTGTTGGATCATGTTTGATGCAAGGGATAAGACAAAGCCAAACTGTTAAGAGGTGTAAGAGTTTAGAGCAACAAATCTAAGAATATAGTTTTCTGGAGGTTTTTAGAGACTACAGGATGCTGTTGCTGAAAGGAGTAGTAGTGAGTTCTAGATTTCATTAATGAGGTGTAAGCCAGCAAGACTGATGCCCCTGTACATTTTTAAGATTTTTCTTGCTTTTGATTGCTGTTTAAAAATCACTGCTCCCACGGTATTGCGCCAACTCCACTGAGTTTGGGATTAGCCTGGGGTTATAACTGGGGATAGTCTCAGGCTTGTGTATAAAGGAATGTCTTTCAGGTCCTGCTTTAGGCTCTGTCACCATTTGGCTGGTGTTGTCTAGATGGAGAAGGCAGATACTAGTAAGAATTAATGTGAATTTGTAATGCTCTGGCTACACTGCACAGGGTCAGCCTTTAGTAGAAAGCAGAGTGGGTAGCACCAAACAATACATACTAGGAATATCCATATAAAAAGGTACTTGTTTAGACAAGAATGAAGATAGAGTACCTTCCTTAAAGAACTTATTAACTAAACAGCATATAAACAAAGAGCCCAGTCCTGTGAGGTGCTGTAGTTAGTGCTCTGTTAATTCACACCCTTACTTACTGCATACTACCTTCTTGTATAGACAAGCAGAATTTAAACCTTGCAAAACTGTGCACAGTTAAAGTGATCTCATATATCCTCTCTAATGGGACATCGTGCAGGTAGTGTCACCAGTAATCAAACTGTTAGGCTTTGGAGAGTTCCCTCTTACATCGCTGCTGCTCACAGGTGGAACAGGAACTCTTGCAACCACATCTGATAAACTTTCACTGAGTGTGGTAGTGATTCTGCTGCTACAAATGGCAATGGGGAGACTGGGAGACAGGAGTCATGAAAATATATTTTGCTCGTGGCATCTCCTCACTGCCTAAGAGTCCTCCTAGGTGTTGGGCGCGTCCTTAATTGTTGGGTGCTGCCCTCCTCAGCACACCAGCTAGCCTTCTTGGCTCCTACCAGTAGGCATTATCTGTTGATATTTTTCTGTGGGGGCAGCAGCAGCTAGAAATGCTCAGGCACATCAGAGGGACCCCAGAGAGAATGTTTCCCTTGCCTCTTCTAGAGCTGCTTGGCCTCATAAGATGGCACACACTGCAATGTCGTTTAGAGGCTTAGAAAAATCTGCCTGGCCCATAAAACATTACCAACTCAGAATTTCCTAGGTGTATCCAGTACAAAATTTATATTTCATAATTCACCAAACACATGAGCAATTTCTGGAATTGAACAGTTCTGTTCAGTCCTTTACTCTTTATAAATTTATGAGTGGGTTTGTGGCCTGTCACTAATAGGTCTCTAAATTAATAAGCTGATGTGTATTGCAACACTCTCTAGGGCAAGCTTCCTTCAAGTTTAGAGTCTAGCAATCTGCCTTATGTCATACTATGGATTCACCCTTAGCAAAGGACTGAATTTTCAGCCTGCCTTTCTTTCTGTGGTAGTTTACAATAAGTCAGCTTCTCCTTCCATGTCATCAGGTAATGTTAAATGCGGAAAAAATAATAATCACTGTCTTCTAGCACTGAACAAGAAGATTAATCTCTTCTTTCAGTGGAATTCTGGAAAGACAGGAAGAGAGAATGGAGCTTTTTTGCTTTACAGAGTCTTTACAAGGAGGGCAAATACACCACCATTTCATTATGTACAGGCTGTGGTCAAAGACTGTAAAGTCCATAGCTGCCTAGCGTTGAGTCAGCAGTTTGGGGTGTCCATGTGGGCATACAGAGCTGCGTACTTGCTCACCGCCTCCAGTATGGCCAACTTAACAACACACAGCAGAAGGACAGGAGGCTGCATTAACCATGCCACAGCTGGGCCCATAGGATAACACTGTGGTTGCCCAGAGATTGCAGATTTTCTAGGCACGAGAGGCAGGAGGTGTACCCCGTACAAAGAGGCTAGCCCAGGATAGTTTTTATACTGTTTTCATCTCTTCCTGCCCACTCAAGACATTTCTATGAGCCTATGGTCAAAGAAATGCCTAATCTCGCTATGATAACAAGCAAAAAAGAACCGGGAATTATATCGCTAGCTCATTGTGTAACTGTACTTTTTACCTCCTAAAGAGCTTTGTGATCCCTGTCTGCAAACAGGTAAGTTTCCCACCCCTCACACCCCCACACGCACCAAGCTGATCTGTGAAACTGTGTGAGCTGGTGCACATTTGTCTTATCTGCACTGGAAGATGTGTATTGTGGGTTTAACTGGGCCTATGAAAAGAACAGCATGTGACGAGATATAGTCACAAAAGTATATCACGCTATTAGTTATTTAAAAATGGTCAAAAAGATAAAAAATCAGTTTGAGGGAGGAGGGTGGTGGACAGAAATAATGGAGTAAGCACTGCAATACACCCATCTTCTCTGCATTTAACTGTTCATTCACCACATCTCTAGAAGGAAAGCACACTAAACGAGACCTTCAGCTGGCATAAATCAGGAAATCTGTGGTTTTAAATGTGTGCATCAGCTAAGCACCCTGTTGCAGAGTTTTCATCATTTCTTGAAGACCAAATGAGTATGATCGCTGCATATTATACAAGGATTATTTAGTAGGCAAAGGCTAGCTCTCCTACTAAGCAGAAACCTATTACAGAGGGAATGCACTCATATATAGCAGCAAAGTGCCTTCAGTTCTGATTAAATAAAAAGAAAGGCACAAAATCAAAGAAAATAGTATTTATGTAAAGCATAAAAGTAAGCACAAGCTTTTTAACAATTTCTATAGGCATTCTATAAAACAGCACAACTATATATGTGGGAAGGAGAGAAAGAAAAAGAGAGAGACAGAGGGAGAGAGAGAAACAGAGAGACAGAAAGGGAGAAAAATGTTTGGGATGTATGCTGCAAAAAAGTACTTTGGGCAGGAGTAAAAATAAAGATCAGAGTTCAAATTAAACTGCCACACAGTCTCTGTACGTGATCTGCTCATTATATATTTATTGTTTCTTGACTATTGAAAAATGATCATTATCACCATTATTTTCACCTGGCTTTAAAAAAAAAAAAGAATACATGTTATCATTTGCATCATCTCAGTAGGCTAGGTTATATACTGTACATAGTTGAACACACAAGGATGAAACAGTCATATAGGCTGCTCTCATTTCCCAGCTTCTCGTTTTCACACAGAGCAGTTAGGTGTGCCAGAATCCTTTTCTTTCCTCCTTTGGCAATAGGGCAAGCAAGCAGTCGTTTCAGAAACTGGTGCCAGTGCCACCTATGAGTCAGCGTGATGTATTTAATGCTCCATTTGTTAGAGGCTAAGTACATTACCCCTACAGTGCCCTAACCTCTAATGGCTCGGTGCCAAGGAGCCCAAGTCTGGTCCTGAACCTGAATTACTACTCCACATTTTACTGCAGTGTCACTTGTCATTAATACATACATTAGATGTAGGCATCACAGTGCATCATTTTAGCATTAGAGTCTGGTGTTATGAAATGTATCTTTTTCAGAATATTTCTCGTTTCCCTGTAATGCATGAAAAATGGGAATGAAAAATTAGACATGAATTTGCAGTGCAAAAATTTTATGTTTTCATCATTTTGTACTAAAGCTGGAGTAAAAATATAGGTGTTTGTAATATGGTGCACAGTTCTGACATATAGCTCTTGATGTTCAGGGTTAAATTTAAATCTACATTGCCTGGTTACCAATCTCCACAGTTGCACCCAGGCAGGACTAGGAAAGATTGATGATTGTGATTGTGAGATTAATCCTGTAATGTTTACAAGACTCCTGAGCTGAAACCTGGTTGGTCATATCATGCTATCCAGAGAAGGCCGCTTGGCTTGCCAGGGTAATTTCTTCTGATGCAGTAAATAACTAGGCATAATGAAAATACTCTGATGTATTCTACTGCCTGATTGATGCTCTGCATGCGATACGGCAAAGCAGTGCACTTCCTATCACAAATTTACATATACAAACCAGCAGAAGAAGCATGATAATGTCAGCATCCTCCAGAAGCCCTAGGATGCTACACAATTTTATAGCAGTTATGAATTACTGTTGACCTTTCTGGCCTCTTATACCAGTATGCTAGACTCAAGCATATTGAAAGTCATCAGTCTGAAGCAGTCATTCTTTACATAATTATGGCTATTTGTGTGTGGGAGGATAGTGTTTCTTTTATTGTTAAAAATTAGCATTAAAGAATCTCACTGCTGTGATTCAATGGCCACTCTGTTTTAAACATATATTTTAATAGAAAGAGAGAAAAGGATGATTTGAATTCTGCAAACTATTTTTATAATCCAAGCAATACCAAAACATGGACTTTTACAATTCAGTACTTAATGAAAGAGTGTAGCTGGTGTCCTGGTTTCAACACAGGGTTTTTTTTGTTTTGTTTTTGTTTTTGTTTTAAGCAGGCTAAAAGGTCTTAGCACTTAGCACTATCATTTAAACTAAATTTCTTGCTGGATTTTGCAAGTCTAAAATTAACGGGAAATATTCAGTAGTGGTATAAAAGTCTTTCAAGTACAAATATAGATTAAATCTTTGAAATCATGTAGATGCATTAGTTAAAGGAGCTTCCATATTTCATACTAAATATTTGAATAATCAGGCTTTCAGAACATCACTAAAACACAGCTCCTCATTATCATTTGCATTTTAATGTCCTTAAAATTATTACACTAAGGGAAATGTTTTTGATACATTACAGCATTTCCTCTAAATGTGTGATTATGTTAATGGGTTTTCAATCAGGATCCTAGCCTGACACCATAGGAAAATTTATGCAAAGTTCATACCCTGTCAGGGCCTTTAATCAGGACCATTTATTAGACCCCTGCCTTCTTTGATGGTTGCTGCTCCCTTTATTAAATATACTGACTTGGCCATCTGAAGAAAAGGACAATAAAAGGTTACTGGGGATGAAAGCATGAATGCTATTTGCTCATGTTTCCTTTACAGACACTTCTTCAATAATTAAGGAAGGGCTTTCTTTGGCCTTTTAGGCTTTTGAAGTGCATATCAAACATAACACTTAGTTCTTGTTTTTATGGAATGTTTAATGCCCAGATTTAGGCTTAAGCACAAGTAAACTAACTCAGTGGTTGCTAACAGAATTAATTTAAATAATTTTCACAAAAATCACAGCAGTCACATGTGTCTACTGACTAGTCGAGCTTTATTGAACTGAGGCAATTAAACTTAGTGTAATTTAGGAGAAATATTAAAAACAATGGCTCCCCCCCCTCCCCCCCCAGCCCCCTTTCTTTTTTCCTTACACTGGTCATTTTTCTAGCTTCTTTCTAGGCAAACCTTAGTGTAGCAAAGGCATCGCTGAATCTGATAAAAGAGCTTTCAATATGAGAACTGTTTCCTAGAGCCTTCAACGTGTATGTTAGTTGCTTTATAAAATTAGTTAATACACTGCTTAAGGATTTATAGGAGGGTTGAAGCTAGCATGAGTGACACTATTTTTTCCCCTGGATCACATGCAGAGAAAAACACAACAAACAGCGGATCTAACTAAGTAGTATTGACAACCTGGGGTTTGGATACAAATTCAATATGAGAAAACAGACTCACTTCAATGAAATACAAATAAACAACGAATTCTGTTTTAACATGTCTAAATAGGTAGTAGGTGACTGACAGGCTTGGGTCTCATAGGAAAGCCATTAGTAGAGCATTTGATAGGAAAACGTTTGATTTGAATGCAAGTTGCGTTTCCCCTCAGGGGGTGATCTGAGTGGTATACTGGGGATTCACAGGCGCCCTTTTCACTAGAAAATGCCTGCTGGGCTGTATCTTGGTAAATGAAATTTGTAGGATCTTCTAATACTAACAAGTATATAACTATATCATCTATTTAGAAGGCATGCTAATTATATTGGTTCACTGATGTTCATTTTCTCATTCTGCAAAAATATATTAAAAAGTTTTAATAATGAGCACCTGGGTCAATTCTATGTCCAGCCTGGAAAAAATAATAATACTTCATTAGTTTAATTACCAATATTTATTGCTCTGAAAAAAGGAATTCATTATTTTTCCCCACAAGCAATTGGTAAATGTTCAGTGAAAAGATAGGATTACAACAAGAAATTAGTTACGTAAATGTTACTGACCTGATCTAGAGCAAAGTTTTAAGCTAAGAAACTTTAAACTGAACAGTAATCTGGCATTTTTTTGCCAGAAACTGAATTATCACACAGAAACAATATCCTAAATATTATCATAGCCATCATAAGTATTCATATAATGAATAATCTCTAACAAGTTACTCAGGTGAAACCCAGCACATCCTTATTAGTGTTTAGATGCCTACACACCTTTCTGTACGTCTTTAGATGGTGGATGCCTTCACAGCAAATGAAACTGGTACCTAAATTGCACTGTAAAATCCAGTGATATATTCTAGAAAACAAGGGGAGATTTGACCTTTTTCTCACATCAGAATCTTATAGAAAAACAGTTTAAGGTGTTATTTTATACACTAATATGTGACCAACCCATACATTCTCTAAATTTCAATTTGTTTCAATCACAAAGCAAGAATATTCAAAGAATACAGGGCCAGGCTCAAAATAAATGAACAAGGCACTAAGGAGTTAATGTTCAGAGATGAAGCTTGGAATTAGGGATTGTTTATGACGCAAAAAATGCTGCTGAGGGTAATCTTAGTAAAACAACCCTTCAAAATTAGTATTATGTTTAATTGCATGCATGTGTTTCTGATATATCTCATCAGCGTTAAGCATCATTTTATCTTTCTGTTTGTCCACACAAAGAAGCAGGCAGACTAAATGAAGCCGGTAATGCCTGATAGTTTGAAAGCAGAGAATGCACGGTATGCAGCTTAAAGCACATCAAAGAAAACGTAACAGGACCTCAGTATGTCTTCCTATTAGACAACACGTTGTTATTAAGTAGAAATACTATTTCTTGTATTTATGCCATTTAGTAGATCAGAAGGTACCTTTCAGAATTAGTAATTAGTAAAAAGAAATAAAAAAAACAACACACCAAACCGTTCTCCCTTTCAGTGCAGTAGACAAATGAAAAAAGAAATTTTATACTTCCCCAAAAAAGGAAATCAGGAGGATACTAATTCATATAAAACACAGTTTACTGGTTTATGCTGTAGTAAGATCTCCTGATTAGCTGAATGGATCGGTGTAAGGACATTAAAGAGGATAAGGTGGCTTGTGAACATGTAAGAATATACAATGTATCATATAAATATATATCTGTATTTGTCTACGTTGCTCATGCGCATGCACACACATTCTGCATATGTTAGGCCTTTTTGAGAAAGAGGCAAACAATATAGATGAAAATCAGCATCTGCAAAAGGCAGCAATCCCATGATTCCATCTGAGCCAATCACTTAACATATCATTCATAATGCTAGCCTGCTCCCATCATCCTCACCCTGTCACTGGCATCTTTCTTCATTTTCTTCTGCTTCTCAGTTCCAAGAAAGTGGAACCACTGTATCATTTACTGTCCACAACCTAAGCTGCTGATTTAAAGGCTGATCCTTTATTTTCCATAATGTCATATAACTATCCTTTCTGCTTTCTATAACAGTTTAAGATCAGAAAAATCTCAGGTAATTTTAACACTGAAAACCATGCAGGGAGCTCAATTTTCTCCTTTACTCTCCCACATTCTCTTTCTTTCATTATAAATTTTATAATTACAAGCTTTTAAAAAATATGATATGTAGTTCCCCCCCTCCTTTTTTTTTTGTCTTCCAGAGATATATAACTAAGTCACATAGGAAAACTTAAGTAGTAGCTTTTATTTATGCTCAAGAAAATTTCTAAATTAATTAAAAAATGTTGCTATCATTTTTTTCTTTAAAGACAACACAAAAGCAAATACACTGCATTTTTTCCTCCTGGTTTTTCATTATTATTATTATTATTATTATTATTATTATTATTATTATTATTATTATTATTATTATTATTATTATTATTATTGTTACACTGGACAGTGATGAGACTGTGTCTTAAAACCTAATCACTAGTGCCTATTAAATTTGGGTTTCATATGTTGCTGGAGGTAGAACTGATTATCATAGTGAATGAAATACTTGTTTGGCGTATTCCCAGAGGGCAAAAAGTCATTCTTCAAGGTGATGCATCTCATTTGAGGAATACATTAACAATTGAAGGCAGTTAAAAATACATGTGAACTCCCAGTGAGGCAAATCTGAGGTTGACCACATATATTTACTGACTGACTCTTGCCTCATTCAGGGGAGAAAACTGTGATATGGAAGGCTGGTTTCTGCAACACATGAGACCTTAATTTACAACTCTAATGTGGCAAGTAGATCATAGCTGCTTAGAAAATATTTAGGATTTAACGCTCTGTATGGGTTTTAGATGCCTTTTGTATCTTCGAAGGTTAAAGAAAAAGTATGAGAAAAGATAAGGCTCAACAGCATTAAAGGTCAAGTTTGTGATAGAAATTAACTTCTTATTTCAAGGTTGTGTGATAAAATAAAGAATAAGACAGATGCATTTTTGAAACCATGCTGAGATCCACAGTGAAAAGTTTTATACAATAGAAAACAGGAGACAGGCTACATAAAGGCCAGTATTATTGCTATGAAAGGCCAGGTTACAGAATGATTGCATTAATTGCAGCAGCACCCTGAATGGACAGAGTGATACAGAGGATATCCTATACAATGATGAAATATATTACTGTAACAAATGTAATTTTTCCTCCAAAATCATTTTCAAAACATTTGATATTTTAGTGGGAAGTAGTGCAGAAATAGAAACAAAGTCATGGTACCTAAATTGCTCAGCTAGAGCTGAGCACTAACCACGTGAAA
Organism: Burhinus bistriatus; assembly: GCA_013397275.1. NCBI lineage: Eukaryota > Metazoa > Chordata > Aves > Charadriiformes > Burhinidae > Burhinus > Burhinus bistriatus. Next base: position 591,238 of record VYXH01009911.1, on the reverse strand, counting down.
TATGAAATGTAGAGCAACACTATGTAATAAAAACCAAACCAAAACAATGCAGTATTTGAGCTTGTTTTGTCATCAAATTAAAAGTTATATTTTACCATGTAGCTTTTTATTTATTTGGAAAAAAGACATTTTTCGAAAGGTATAAATATTATCATTTTGATTCACAAAGAAGCACTACTAAATTATCCACCTCTCTTCCAGCAAGTAGAGTGAGGCAAACATGAAGGTTTGCAGAAAGGAAAAGGAATGGAAGGCTGGAATGTTTTTCATCCCTAAATGGTATCTTCCCCCAAATTCAAGAAACAGTAATTTTTACTGCACAATATATTAATATATAACTGCATTCATATATTTCACACCCTTACACAACCACCATCAGAGTGAGGACATGTGTGTATTTGTCTGAGACAGGATAATATAGCTGACAAATATGTTACCATCAAAAAAGTTTCAAGATAAAAACCAAATAGTAATATTCTCCCTCCGCCCCCCAAATGTTAACACTTAAATTATGACAGCAGCTCTGTGCCACAACCCAAACCGTTTTCAGTTACCGGGTACATTATGGCTGAAAATTCTTGAGATCAGCTCCTTGGTATAGGGAAGATATCACGACATTTTACTGCAGTCTATCAATCTGAACTTTTCTTGAAACATAGTTAGAACTGCCATAAGGTTTCAGGATATGTATTTTCCGAGGCAGCAGCTGAAAGCAGACCGGAAGGTAGGGAAACAGGAATAGGATAAGGATGAAAAGGGACAGAACTTTGTTAGAAAACACCCCTGTCACAAAAGGAATCATTTATGCAGTCCGTAATCCAAATTGTTACACAAGAAATCCTGTGCTGAGCCTTGGGATCTAACGTTACATATAAAGCAAAATTGCATGGCGCTCGGGAAGCCAGCAGCTACATGAGAAATATGGGCCTGGAAAGCCAGAGGATTCTGCACTGACACTGATGAGTTAGGATTTACATGGGGAGCTCTGTCTGTAAGTTTGATTAGCCAGACGTGTGAAAAGGAACCTAATGCTTAGTCAGAAATTCCTAAAAGGTGCTGTTGGAGAATCAGCAGATGTGGTAGGAGGAAAGCAACAGCCCAGCTCTGCCTTTGAGGATAGTGAAAGCCCTTGTAACTCCTACCAGTGGCTTGCTGAAAGCCAAGGGTAGGTTTGGTTAAAATTGCCATCACATTGTGGAGTTACAAATCTAATAGCACCTGACCTGCAACCACAGGATCCAGAGCCATGAAGGACCATCAGAGAGGCATGGGCCACAGAGTCAGTGAGCTTTACTCGTAGGTTGGAAGTGTGCATGTTTCTTAAAAGGATGTATGATCTTCCCTTCAAGACTTCAATGGTAAATCTACCTTATGTTTTGATGTTTAATTATCATCAGGATTTGGAATTATTCTGGGAGAGATTAACACTCCACTCTGTTTATTTTACAAAATAAGTAACTGAGGAACCTTAACCCTTACATTCTAACACCTATTTCCTCTGTCTTCCCCCAAATCCCTTTTTAATTCTTTTCATCTCTCTCTCTACTGTTTCCTGTGTTCTTCCTGAAGTATGGGTTGATACGTATCCTACGCACAGTTTTCCTGTGCTATGTACAGGGTGAAAATGAGTTCCACTCTGCTACCTGGTATTGGCTTTATTTTCATACCAAAGGGACGTGTGAGCCATGGAGGCAGATCCTGCAGGAAGAGCTCAGATCAGCAGTTGTGTCTGACTGACTCACTATTATGTTTTAATACTGAGTTACTGCTGCCCAATATTATCCAGTCCTCTAGGCAGAGTCTACTTTTTTTTCATTATCTATTGTTTTATTGTGTTATATCAAAAAGTGCAAAACTGTACCCATTTTAACAAGCCATTCAAATCACTCATGTCCTCATCATTTACTACCCTACCAACCTTTGCGTCATCTGCAAGCTGGAAAGATGTGATATTCGCACCTACATTCTTGATAAAGAGGTTGGCTAACACTAGATCAAGATTTGAAACTCAGGGTCTGACTGAAAAAGTCCCTTTGGCCTATCTCAGCATAAACAACTAATTTCTGTGATCTGTAAGCCAAGTTTGTATGGCCTGTTAACCCCATAGAGCTCAAGATTTTAACTATATCTTTTAGTAGTAAGTCAGTTGGCTGGAAGAAGTCCTCGCTACCTGCAGAATGTTTTCATCACCAGAGTCTTTAATCCTATTAAAAGACTCAAACAAAAGAACCCATACAACTTGATAACAATTGCTGTCTTTCAGAAAGTAATGCTGAGTGGCATTGACTATATTTTTGCCTCTTCTTATAGTTACATTTCTACCTACTTTGTGAGTAATGGCTTAAATTAACTGTTCCATTTTTTACTTAAAATTAACATCATTCTGTCCTGTTAGTAACTCTCTGGTTAATCTTCTGTACCCTTTGAAATATTTGGAAATCATTTACAGTCTTTTAGTCTTTTGGAATTTACCCTGTTTTCCATTTCTTTATAGTTAACATTTATGGTTTAGAGAGATTCTGAGTCGTTCCTGAGTGTAAGATATCTTGGCCAGTTAACTTAAAAATGTTTAATTCCAGCAAAAACCTTTACTACAGAGGGTAAAGTTTCAATTACAACAGTATCACATGGGACAGATACATCTCTCTGTTTTATTTCAAATAAATAACTAAAATATCTGCTGAACATTCCTGTCTTTATACATCAGTATTTGATCAAACAAACCTAGCAGTAAACCTATACATGTTACCAATAAGATTTTTAAAGCATTCTTACCAGTTTTAATTCTATGGACGATTGATATTTCATTGAAACCTTTGGCTTTCCTTTACTTCTCCTAGAGGTTTTAACTTGCAGCTTATATCCACTTCCATTTGCTTTCCCATTTTTCCTTCCATCATATATTATTTGTTTTATTGTTGTGCCTATATCAGCTTAAAGCCAAGAAATCCAATATAACATTTTTTTCTTGTCTCTCAAGTTCTAATTTCATTGATATCTATCAGGATATCCTTGAGAAATTTTCACTTGTTAGCACTTCATAAGTTAAATGGGCATGCCAGGCCTACCAACAGGTATTGTAGATTTGGGAAAATCAGCTTGCTATAATATAACAGTGATTATAATGGTCACCAATACTGCTGCATTTGCATTTTGAAAATTTTGAAGTCAGAAAATCACTTTATTTATCAAAAAAGATCATAGAATATCTGAAGTTGGAAGGGACCCATAAGGACCATCTAGTCCAACTCCCTGGTCTTCGCAGGAGGAGGTGTGCGTTCAGATGCCTCATATCAAATTATCCATCTCTGATGAAACATTTTCTCTATTGTCTTTAGAAACTCAGATAGCTTTAAAATTGGCTGCATGAAATGGCAATCAAACAACTATGTTACATTCCAATGAAACAATTTTTCCCATGAGTGAATACTTACAGAGTCCTCAATGCTGCTTCCTGGTGTGAACAGGTATTTTGTGTCAGGTGCCCACCTGCAACACAATCAAAACTTTGTAGCAGGCACACCTTAAATCCATAAATGACTTTGTGACTTTGAGTAATATCTGACCCGAATGATCTTGGATGTAATGTGTCACCTTGTGTATTCTGTTACATTATATCCTTACAAAATCGGTTTTAACTGCTAGTTTTAATTGTCTGTTCATATGACAAATCCTATCAATTTTAAGTGAACCACTTCATATTTTTCTCATGCATTATCTTCTCTCATTAATAAATACTCAATAGAAATGCCTCTGTGTTTGGATTTATCATATGTGGGATCCCAAGATAAGTTCCTGGACATGTATGTTTTGGATCAGCGGTGGTGGAAGCCTCTACTTGGAATCAAAAGGAAAATTTTGTGAACTCTGACTAAACCACTTCTTGAAGATGAACTATTACATGTTAGTTTTAAATTAAGCTAAACAATTGTATTTAATTAAGAAAACACTTAAAATAACTTTAATATTCAAGCATTCATCCATTCTTCCTTTTGATCTGTATTCTACCAAACAGAGAGAGTTGTCTTTTTTGCTTACCCACCACCCTGGTGACCATTCACCTCACATTATGCTCTCTGCTCCTCACTTGTTTTACTGTGCTCACATTCCCAGGAAGGATATATCCAGAGGAAGGAAGACTGACAGCTTCGTCACTGTCTTTGTTGAAGGGAGATTTTTGCAGCAAACTTGTATTTCATAACATTGTTTTAAAGTATAAATATGTCTTTGCCATCTACAATTTGACTCAAGGGCTGCTGCCCCACTTTCTTCCGATGGATGCTTAAAATAAAAAAAAAAAAGCTTTCTTCCAAAATTGCTGTGTATTTTGTTTATCACTTCAAAAATATAATCCCTACTGTTACAACAAAGGTTTATATGACTATTCTTTTCTAGCCTCCAAATGCTGAAGTACTTGTGTGTGTACAGGTGTCTGTGCGCAGTTTGCAAGCTTTCACAGATGACAATTTCACATGTCATAAACATTCCTATCCCACAGTGCCTGATCTATGACTGTCCCAAAAAGATACACTCCTGCCAACTTCTTCAAAGCTGCCACATATTCAGAGAGCACTCGTCCTTTTAGCTGATTTCCCTAGTGTAGTTTGTATCATTCTGCAATAATGTTTGTTCTAAGAACAATATATGTCCTCAAAACATCAAGCTTTTAACCCAGTTTTTGTGGTGTCTGTCAATACTCAGTCAACTTTTCTCCTAACTCTGGTCACAGACACTACCTTATGTTTTTGCTCAGTAGAAACTCATGAGAAAACAAGCCTTGAAGTTTTTTATTTTTACCAAATAAAGCTATTTTCATTGTTTTTCTTTCAGACAGGTTGATTCTTCCTTTTGTAGACTCTCCCTGATGTGATTCTTTGGGAGGCAGAAAAACCCAAACCTGCAGAGCTCTTAACTGATTCAGACCAGTGCTGGATTCCTCACCAAGTATTCCCTTTTGTATATGGAGGGGAATCTTAAAACTCCCACTGAGTGTTCCTTAGCAAAATGCTAACTTAAAAGAGAGTTGTTCCTAGGAGAGATCGAACATAATTCAAGCACAGGAAAACAGCTCTGGACACAGCTCTGTAAACACAGCCTGACTTAATTAGAAGCATCACAAGTTGCAGCAAAGTTTCATTTCTAGATTTGTAGTGTTCTGAATAACTCAAGCACTGGCAGGAGCACAGACACAAATTCCACCTAATATGTTCCTTCAATTTCACCCAACAGTTTCCTAAGCCAAACTTTCTCATCGTGTATCTCCCTGGAAATGCAAATTGCTTTTTTTAGATCCCTAAAGAGCATTCACCCAGCCTCCCTTCCCCTTTCCCTCCTTTCCTAAGCACTCCTGCCTTTCTTAGCCAAAGTCTGCACACAGACCTTTAGAGATTTTAGAATCAAGAGTAATTAATTTACATTTGGTTGCTTTGAAATCCATCAACAATTCACATACTGTGTTTGTGATACAAATATACAGGAGAAAATCTGAAGAGGCTAAGAAGCATCTGCAGAGAAGCTAACAGCACTCTGATTTTGAAACATGCTGAGTTTCAGATGTCTTGGCTGTTCTTGTGACATACCACTTAAAAATACCATCTCATGGGTGGCATGACAAGGACTGCCTCTAAACAGGCTAGAAAGCCTTATTCACATTGAGGATCTCAGAAGAACCTTGTCCATTCCACCCATCCAATTCCCTCTAGTGTTGTCGTACAAATCTTTAAATTCCACATGCAGAAATTACAAATACTCCAGATACAAAGATAATGTTGTGCAAACATCATATTCTGTTTGGGATGTCACAGTTCCTGTTGCACAAGCTCTATAAGGGAACTTTCTTTAGCATGAAACCTACTGTTTCATTATGCCATGCAGTCTGAGCAATTTTTTTTTATTATTGGCTGACTCTCTTGTATCCTTTTAGAAGCTGAACAGATCAAGGGGCACAGCTAAAATAATTCTGCCAAATGTGGGGAAAGATTAATTCTTTCTCAGTAAGAAAAGACATGGCAACTTTACCTAGGAAAAGGTGCAATCCCACACCACGACATTTCTGGTGAAACTGCCCTAATCATTTTTTATGAACGGAGCTTTTTTATTTGATAGTAATAAAAAAACCAATTAGAAATAAAATCTTGGTCTCCTCACAGACTAGATGTGACAGGCTAGATAGGTAATATTTATACCACACATGCGCAAGCACTGACACACTTTCATAAGGCATTCTGGATATTTTACAACTGGCCTATTATTTTCAAAATAATTTGCAATTTTGAATCATATATTCCTATTTATAACAATTTTTTTGTGCACACACTGACAAAATCTCCACAAGAAACCCACTGTAAAACTTAGAAGTGTAAAAAGAAATATTTCTCTTCGTACAGATTCAATAAATAGACTAGCATTTCTTTCCACTGTTGAATATTGTGATTAATGCTGAAGTATTCTGGGTAATCGTGAAGGTGAAAAATCTGAAGCTTTGCAGCATTGCAAATTACTTAAGAATAATTCAACTTGAGTAAATTATCCATATGTTATTTTCAAATGACAGAGATATCCAAATCATCTACAACACTGACATCTTTAATGAGTCAAGGTTATTTTACCATTTAGCTTACATGTGAAAATCAATAGATAAGCTTTCTCTTTAGCTTTCAGTCAAGTTCAGACATGTTAGAAATTGGGGAACTTAAAGTTTATTTGTGGTCCTATCATACACAATAAAAATCTCAAGAGGGTTATTCCGATTTTACCTTTGCTTGACCTCAAAGTTTTACTAGTTTGAGGTTTTAGGATGTCAAATATATGTCACACCCGACCTTCTGTTGTCAAACAGTTTTCGAGATATTGTACGTAAACTTGTCTTTTAAGGTGAGTAGTAACACATTTTCCAAGTCTTATGGTATGAAATGAAATGCAGATTTTTGATTTAGCTGATATAGCTGTTCAAGCTCATATTTGGAACAGGGACACAAAATGTATAGCTTAAACATGTAAGACCTACATCTTTTTTTCTTCCTTGCCCAGTGAAAGGAGTTACTATATTCTCCTTTTAAGACCTTAATCTCAATAGAGCACATTCTTCACCATTGGTTATGTTGCTTCAGTATAACCCATAGACAAGGAGTGGCATGACACTGGTTGGTGTGCCATGCTACGTTTGAACCTTCCCAGCTTAGCAGTAAGAAGTATCTTCCCTAGCCTGAGGGGAATCCTTGGTTTCTGAAAAGGATGGAAGACATTCCCTATTAATGACTCTTCATAAAGCATATACTTCTTGGGAAGACCAGAAGCATAAATAAATGCATCCTTGCAAGAATACAGCTTATTTATACTTCCAGTAGCTATGGATGTAATGCAACCAATCAACCATTGACTTGCCAATGTGACACCCATCTACAAGAAGGGCCAGAAGGAGGATCCAGGCAACTATAGGCCTGTCAGCCTGACCTCAGTGCCAGGAGAGATCATGGAACGGTTCATCCTGAGTGCACTCACATGGCATGTGAAGGACAACCAGGCCCAGTCAGCATGGGTTCATGAAAGGCAGGTCCTGTTTGACCAACCTGATCTCCTTTTATGACCAGGTGACCCGCCTGGTGGATGAAGGAAAGACTGTGGATGTTGTCTACTTGGACTTTAGTAAGGCCTTGGACACAGTCTCCCACATCATTCTGCTAGAGAAGCTGGCAGCCCGTGAAGTATACAGGTGTACTTTTCACTGGATTAAAAACTGGCTGGATGGCCGAGCCCAGAGAGTTGTGGTGGATGGCGTTAAATCCAGCTAGTGGCAGGTCTCAAGCGGTGTTCCTCAGGGCTCAGTTTTGGGGGCAGCCTTGTTTAATATCTTTATTGATGATCTGGATGAGGGTATTGAGTGCACCCTCAGTAAGTTTGCAGATGACACCAAATTAAGCAGCAGTGTTGATCTGCTTGAGGGTAGGAAGGCTCTGCAGAGAGATCTGGACAGACTGGATTGATGGGTTGAAGCCAACTGCATGAGGTTTAACAAGGCCAAGTGCTGGGTCCTGCACTTCAGTCACAACAACCCCAGGCAACACTACAGGCTTGGGCCTGTATAAAGAATAGTGTGGCCAGCAGGAGCAGGGAAGTGATTGTGCCCCTCTACTCAGCGCTGGCGAGGCCGCAGCTTGGGTCTTGTGTTCAGTTTTGGGCGCCACAGTATAGGAGGGACATTGAGGCACTGGAGCGTGTCCAGAGAAGGGCAGCAGGGCTGCTGAGGGGTCTGGAGAACATGTCTTATGAGGAGCAGCTGAAGGAATTAGGATTGTTTAGTCTGGAGAAGAGCAGGTTGAGGGGAGACCTTATTGCTCTCTACAATACCTGAAAGGAGGTTGTAGTGAGATGGGACCTGATCTCTTCTCCCAAGTAACTAGGACAAGAGGAAATGGGTTCAAGTTGCGCCAGGGGAGGTTTAAGCTGGACATTAGGAAAAAGTTTTTCACTGCAAGAGTTATCAAACCTTGGGACAGGCTGCCCAGGGACGTGGTTGAGTCACCATCCCTAGATGTGTTTAAAAGTCACGTAGATGTGGTGCTTGGAGACATGGTTTAGTGGCAGACCTGGTAGAGGAGGGTCAACGGTTGGACTAGATGATCTTAAAGGTCTTTTCCAATCTAAACGATTCTGTGATTCTATGATTTGCAACCAACTACTATTAGCCTGCTGTTCTTGGAAGCAAAAGAGAACAATTACCAAAGATAGCTAACAAACTCTCTTTTGACACACACACAAGTCCAATAAGCATATAGAAAAGAAAGCATGGTGTGATTCAACAGATACAGACTAGTGTCAAGTTTTAATCCCACAGTTCAGACTGAGCTAACTGAAAATGTGGGGAAAAAAATCTGCAACACTGTTTGTCAGCTGGTGCATTTTAAATCACGTATATTTGATGTCTAGTCTGTACATGACACACATAGGCTACACTTGTGGCTCTGGATGATGTCCCTCTTTTGCTCATACACAAAAGTAGGACACCTGTTATTCAGTCCTGTGCATTCTTGTGTTTTTTCAGGTTGTTTGTTCATTTTTACTTTTCCTTTATCAGCTAGGCAGTAATAATAAGGCTCAAATGATGCCTTTCCACTGCTTTTTCTCTCTTAAACAACTTCATTACTTTATTTATTTAAACATACTTTTGAGCTACGTCTTTCATTATGATGTTCACCCAGAGCATTCATGTCTCTCCTCTGGCTTTTTGTCCTGGTAAATATCATCATAAATGACATCCTATCCAGACACTTCTGGACATCCAAAGAAATGACCATAATAGCGTTTCTAAACTTTGTTAATTCTTGCTCTTATGTTTTTCTTTATAATTGCATTTTGATTTTTATTCCTTTCAACCAGCTCACTTCTGCAGTTAATATTCTTTGTTTGACAGCTTTGGTCGTTTTCCACCATTCTGACCCAAGCCACAGTTAGTAGCATGACAATGGTCAGATATATGTTGCAGTTGCTATCACTGACTGTCCCTGCTCTTCCGCCCAAAAGTGCTATAATCACTGACTAGAAATACTTGAGAGAGACTGAGATAGAGAATAGTTTTTGTATTTGTACGATTAGGAGCAGTGTGCTGTTCTAGGCTTGTTATTCCTTAACTACCAAAATCTTGTGTGAGAACGTGGTGATATAATACAGATAAAAGTGGCAGCAGCATGCAGCAGACTCTGTCTTTTCCAGCCCAATCTTCCATGCTTTGCTTATTCCACGGAGGAAAGATGTTCTAGGGGTGATGACTTCAAGACATGATGAGATAAATATCTCTGGAACTCAAAGTGCTGAGGTCCATAGGATTTATATCAAAGCCTGTTGTTTTTTCTAAAGCACAGAAAATAAGAAAAATATTTTATATCCATGTATATGATTTCTTTGTTATTTAAGCAGTTGCTGAGAGAGGATATAAGGATGCTCAAAGAAAGCAAAGATAATTACAATTTAGAGTATTAGACTTCAGTATTCTTAAAATGTATTAGCAGTGCCTTAGGTGAAAAGACAGATGACATCACTAAAGACTGCAACTGTATCTGACCAACACATACAGATACAGAAGCATTTCTTGGCTTTTCTAAGAGGAATTTTTTCCATATGGTTTCAAACCCTCTTTGTCTATATCTTCAGGCATTCTAAATTATGATATGTGGCTTCAGTACATGACTTGAGTCAGGATGAGCTTGATTAACACAACTGAACTAGTCACACAACCAAAGAAGCTAATTGAATATGCTTGGCTTGGAATGTAGCAGTTTTCCCTTTTTTTGCATTTTTGGCTTTAGAGAGGGAGATGGCAAAAGAAGCTCAGATAGTACCTGCAAAGGAGGCACAGATTCATGTGTCTGTCTCCCTTGGCTTTTTCTCTTTGCTAGCCGTACCACAAAAGGCATAGTTCAGAGGCACTTTCCCCAGTTAAAGTCTAAAATCTGTGTATGTTACCTTTGGATTGCAATGATCAAAGCAGCTGTGATCAACTCAAACGAGTATAAAACAGAGTCAGATTTCTATTTCCAACTCTGCCAATAACCGTGTGATATTGTCCCTTTACCTTTGTCTTCTTTAACCATCTAAAACCAATATGGTTTGAAAAGTGCTTTTATCTATACATAAAGGGGAAACAGTGTAATATTTATGGGAAGCCTTTTAATCCAGTTTATATAGCCCATCAGCAGGTTGTGCAATATAAGATTTTATCTTCACACAGATATATTTTAATAATTATCTTTGGTGCCTTTAGATGAAGAATGACAAAAACTGGTCTACTGTCTCAATATTAATGTTAAAAATAATATAGGCTATAAGATATCATATGACAGGACTGCAGGAATATTCTGCAGTGATGGCGAAATTTGTGGTATCTCTGACAGAAATGGTATTAAAGAAAGCCCATTGTGAATCCATTCATTGCTTGTCACATTGTAGAGAAAATGATTAACTATACAGGCACAGATATTTACTTGGTCAGTGTTTTTAGAGTCTTCCATTATATTAACAGTAGCTATATGGACTTTGAATGTATTACTTGGGAAAGAGACTTTGCCTTCAAGGCTGGCAAACCAACTGGCCTGTTGCACCCAGTTTCAGCTGTGAGGTATAAGGTGCCAGAATCTGAGAAGCAGGAAGCACTGACTCATACCACCTCTTTCATGCGTTTGGATCTCGCTACCTCTCGCCAGAGACCAAGTGAGTACCACTCTGCTGGGAGGCACCAGCACCCCTTAGCTGAGTACTTGGAGTCACTGAAGCCCACTGGGGAAGTGGAAGGGAGGAGGAAAAAAAACCCCAAACCACTCAAAAAGCCAGCACCAATATCCCTTGATAGGTAGCAATTAGTAGTGCTACGAAAAGCGCCTGTTATCTTCCAGTATCGTGGGACCCTAGTCTCAGTGGAGAAGCAGCAACTAACGGTATGAGCGCCCAGCTATGAGTGCTCATCTTTTGCTCTGGGAGAAGGCAGGTAGCAGCATACCACCCATGTGAATTGGGTGCTTGTTTCTTCCCAAGACTGGAAGAGAAAAGGCGTGCACTTGTATTTGGGTTTCTGCCTCGGCTGGAAGGGTATGTAGCTAATTGCTACTTACTGTGTGAGACCAGAGCCCAATTGTACAAGGGCTCCTCCCTGCCTCTGTTCCTGGGATGCAGCAAGCACCAGTCTCAGCTTGCAGGCAGCCCTGTAAACTCATACTTCCCAAGGATGGGAACAGATCTCAGCCGCTCATCCCTGCAGTGCAGTTAGGAGAAGCTCCCCACACAACCTTGTCTACGCTGTACAGTTTGTCTCCGTGCCTGAGAGGCACCAAGGACTGAGCTGGGTGGCTCCACGCCTGGGACTGGAGGTTTGACCATGTCAATGGCAAGTGAGGGCTCTGACAGGGATTTAACTGTGTAGCCACTGGGAAACGTGATAGTGCTCTAAAGTCTTATGCCTCCTTGGTTTTACCTTGTGGTGGATTTGTTTGGTTTTCTCTTTTAACAGTCAGGTTGCTTTGTTTGTGGCCACAGGAAAATTTAGGGAGTTCAGCCATGTTTTCAGGGGTGATTTTTAAGCAGCTGGATTTGCCCATAATACATAGTTCTGTAACAAGTTAATGGTGGCCAGTAAAAAACCTTGATTTTATTGAAAGCTGAAGTAGGCACAATAGAAGTGCTATAAAAGGAAGAGAAGTCAGATTTCCTCTGAAGGTCTATGTAGAATTGGGTTTTGTAGCATTCATATCATTTTCCCTAGCAACACACAAGGAAAACTTGCCTATTTCAGTACGGACAGTGTTGAAAGTCTATACAGTTACACTGTAAATGCTATATTCCTTTTTTATTGGGTAGGAGGCTGTTTTTTCTCCGTCCTGGGAATTTTTTTATGGGTTTTTTATTTGGTTGATTGTTTTGGGTTTTGGTTTGTTTGTTTGTTTTTATATTTTTTTAAATTTTTTTTGTTTGTTCTGAGAGACATTTCCATTCCCCTTAATTTGTGTCGCTATTTAGAAGAATGAAATTATTTTCCTTAGCTCTACTTATATCCTAACATATGTATTTTGATAGATCATAGAGGCTTCATCTTTGGACAGATAAGCATCCAGGGCTTTGTAGCTCCTGCTTTGAATATCTTGCAGCCTGATGAACAGTAAAGGGTCATGGAGACAGAATGGAAAACTATCATCACTGACTCACTGATGAAGAACCAAAACATTAAGGTATTAAATATTTTTTCCAAGAAGAACAAAAAGAAAGCCTTCTAAAATGTGGCAGAGACAGGAGTTTATAAACTGGAACTTGCCAGTCTCAGTCTTGTACCTTCCTCCCATCCCAGTGAGATCTGGTTTTAATCCCGATCTCTGCACCAGAATTCCAGTGGGAATGAGATCTTTCTGGGAGTCAGAGTTAAAGATGTATTCCAGCAGCATGCTGTGCTAAGTTGTGGTCAGCCAATCGAATATCAAAGGGATTAAGTCTGTGAATCATTTAACGGGAAATTTCTCCTGCCTCAGTAACATTGATGTTTTAAGGTGTGAAATTCAAGAACGGCTTAGTTCTCCTTTGGTCAGACAACTGCTCTGTAGCCTGCGTTATCAAGAGGCAGTCAAGAAGATCCCCTTGGGTCATGTGGCTGGTGTACATTTTTGTATTACCATAGTAGGCTAGTTTTAACCTGCAGGATGTAATCCTATTTACCTCACACGTGGTCTGTGCCCAAGGAGCATGTGCTCCGCTTATATATATTATTTACATTAGCAAAGCACCTGGCAGCCCAAATCATGGACTAGGACACTATTGTGCTGAGTGCTATGTAAATATATAGCAAAACAATGCCCTCCTCTTCATCAAACAGTCTTATAATAAAGCACAGCAGATAAGAGTTACACGAAGAGGGGTGGGGAACAGAATTTGCTGACATAATAGACTATGACCTTAGGATACTTGCAGGCTGTTGTCAATATTTTTGTTTGTATTGCTGAAAATTTTGAAAGAGAACTTTCAAAGACATTTGGAAGTTACTTATGGCCAGGGGAAGCATCTCCCATGTAGCAGGAATAGGTGGAAGAGTAGATGGCATAAAATGTAACAAATAGGCAATGCGAACAAGTATCATGGGCTGGTGAGAAGTCAGTCTCTCATTACTGAATAGGAGAAGTCAGGTAGGAAAGGGATAGTCCAGAGAAAGAGTTTTGAGACCAGTAACACCTTATATTTAATTGAAATACAGAAGGGAGGGGTGATGTTGTTAGGATGTAGTCTAGCCTCCTTGGTTACAAGTTGAACAAGAATGCATTCATCAGGTTTTGAGAACAACAACAGAATGAGGCTTGGAGAAGGTTTTTTGGTGTTTTGTTTTGGTTTTTCTTTTTTTTTTTTGGGGGGGGGATAAGAAATAACATTTTAGAGGTCAATCTGAAAATATACAGTTGGGGAAAAAAATCTAAAACAAGGCTGGAGCTGGTGAATATGGCCAGATTATGAGCATGAGTTGCAGCCAAGAAGGTTATCTTGTTCAGAGTCACAAAGAAAGAAAGCAACAGGAGAAGTTTCAGATGGGATTATGAAATGCCTTTTAATAGGCAGTTTATGCTTGAGAATCACAGGGTCGGAATGAAAGACTAAGTATGGGCAAAAGAATCCAGGTCTACAAATGAATAAGGTCTATACATTATCAGCAGAAAAATTACTGGTTCAATGCAATTTTGTGAATGAAACTGTCAGAAAACGTAGAGTGAAAAATGTTTAAATATAGGTTCCATACTGGGCTGAAGTAGTGAGCTGGTAAGAGACAGTCTCAAATAATAAAACGATGTCTGAGACTATTCAGGTCTGCTTTCCCATCTCAGTAACAGCAATTCCCATTATGGGTTTCACAGCATAGCAATGAGGCGAACGGACCCATATCTATGAAATATTTTCCAAAGCAGGATCTTCAGCACCACATTTATTTTAATTCACAAAATAACGATCGAAATGTTAACAGGTCTTGAAGCTGCCAGTGTCATATCCAAACACATAGACCTCAGTGATCCTGTAACCCATGAATGAGAAGTATTGTTTATTTTTTTAAGTTAAGGTGATAATTTTCAGCCATTGGTCATTCTGAATGTAGAGTGTTTCAAAACCATAGCCCCCCTGGAGTATCCAAAATGAAATAAAAGCAAATGTTGGAAATCCTCCAGTTCTTATGAAATGGAACAGCTTTCTCGTCAGCTCTATTTATTACACAGCTCAGGAGCAAGCCTGGATTTCTTATAATTCCTCAATTAAAACAAAAATCGGTGTTAAAAATATTCTTAGTCAAGCATAAGGTACATAACCTTGTAAAAGGGATCTGCCAGTTCTTAAATAGCTGCTGTTTCTCCTGCCTTTGTCATGATGTAGTTAAATAAATGTTTGCTTTTTTCTCTTCATGTTAGTGATTTTCTAAGGGGCCGTCTCTTTATAGTGTTTCCGTAGGTTAGCTGGAATAGCAAATCCTTACTGCACGTACAGTAAGTTTTGAACCTGGTTATAGAGACACATAAAAGTGAACCCTGCTAGGAACTCCACTGCTCATGCTGAGGTTTAAACACTGGAATTGGGTTCCCAGTGGATTTTCACTTTCACAAGTACTTAATGCAGCTTTAGGTGTCCCTAGGGCAATCTGAACTGGCCACTGAATATCCTTTTTAAGGGGAGTGAACAATGGCTTAGTTCCACCTCTCTTGAAATACAGGATTCATGTTTTCCTCTCTTAAAATTTAGTGTTCCTGGAGGCAGTCAGTAGCATTAGAGAATGAGACTGTATTTATCTATCCCAAGGCTAGGTACAATGTAGGTAAGGGCAATCCAAGCTTCCCTATGGTGCTTTGTCAAAGCTTTTTAACCCTAAGCTGAAAGAATAACCACTCTAGAGTATGATTACAATTGAGACTCCAGGCCTATTAAAAAGTTGGGCCTTTAAGATTGGCAAAAGCTTTTGATTACAGAAAATTCTGTGTTACTTTTTATGATGTGCATCTCTGTACTGGGGGCTATACTGAGAAAACCAAGCAGATTTCACCTTGAACTGATTCTCAGACTGGAACTCAGATCTCTGGAGATTTTCTTTTCTTGAAAAACAGTGATTTTATTTTTCACAAGAAAATGAGATAAAACAGACTTTCTAGAAAAAGAAAAACCAAACACACAAAAAAGTCATAGTAAACAGACCATTTCTAAAAGAATTGAAATCAAACAATAAGTCAAATAAGAATAGCAACAAGGAAAAAATGAAAGTACTCGGATAAAAAAATATTGCTCTTACAAAATTAAAAAAAAATATAAGCTTTAGTGGTGATTTAAGTATTGTGATGAATACATTAATGCTTTAAATGACTTAGAGGTACTAAGCACCTCCGTTCTATTGAGTGTCCTCGACTCCTATTGACCTCAGAAGGAGCTGAAGGCATATCTGAATATGAACAAGGAGGCAAACAAAAGGAATAGAAAAAAAAATATTATTAACTTGATGATATTCAAGTACCTGTTCATAAAATCAATGATATTCTTTTTATGAAAACCACAAAAATCTGCATATCTATAGAGTACTGTATTTCATTAAATATTCAAATAACATTTCAATATTTAAACAAAATCCATAGGCTAATTTCATTATTGTCACAGGCAGAATATTATAGTACCTGAAAAGTGCTCAATAAGATTGATTTGTGTTGCTCTGTAAAATATAGTCTCCACTGACCACTTGCCAGGTTGGGTTACAAGAGCCTTTCAAACCACAAACTGTGCTGTGGTCTTTACAATGCATTGCCTGGAATTCTCAGACTGCGCTTTGAAACCCTACAAAATATCAATGACCACCTTACATCTAATCACTAACTAGGCAGAGGCTCTTCTCTGAAGATCTTTTGAAGTATCTATTAGTGTAAATCAAAGGTTTAGTGTGTTCTTATCTTTTTTCCTCACTCAACTAGAATATTCATAAATGATTTGTACAGTTCTGCAACCTACTTAAAAAAAACAATAAACCTTTAAATGTTATAATTTAATGTCTTCCGTGTTTTTTTATGAACCCCATCAATCCCTTTCATAATTAATGAAATGTAGGATGATTCCTGGATGAAATAAGTTTTCGTCCTCATTGCTAATCAATATTTCTGACCATGTCTGTTTCATTATTGACAACATCTAGCCACATTTACTCTTATAATTAAGTTATAGTTCAAGTCCTAACTTTTCCTGAGTGTTTGAAACGGCCGTATGGTGTTCTTAATTTCAGTTGCTGTTTCATCTCTCTCAGTAGGTGCCTATTTTATTGTTAAAGGTCATACTCATTTGTCTGCTCCAACAAAGGCAGCCCTTAAAGTTGGCTGTGGTTTTGACAGACAGTGGTCCCTATAAGTGATGGCCTTAAGGACAGACCTGGCACTGGGAGACAGTCACCACAGCAAGGGAAATAACAGATAACAAATCATGCCACTATTTTTCCTCCTGGCGTGATTGACGACATCACAGCAGGTGTAACTTTTCAGTGTCTCCAGATTAAAAACCCCTCAAACAAATGAGTTCTTAAAATACTGTCTGGGGGCGTCAAAAGGTTGCTGCTGAACGCAAATGCATTTTTAAAAACAGTTTCCATATTCTTTTAAAAGTAAAGTGCATAATTTAAGAATACTGAGTGCAATTATCTAGTGTTCAGACATCTTTCCACTCTGATAGCACAAAGCTCCTTTAAAAATGGAGAAGGTATTGTATTAGACGGGTAAATATTTATTTTATAAATACACCCAGAGGAAGCAAAATTTTCCATGAGTAATACGACACTTGTCAATATGTAACACTAATCTTTCGATACTACAGACAGCAGAAAAACTCTTTGGGTGTGGTCTTTTATTAAATTCCCTCAGGGAAAAAAAGAAAAAAAGCAGCAAAAAATAGAAACTGGGGCTGTGAGAGTAGCAGCATTTGTCCACCTTTTATGAATATACCAAAGAAGAGCAACATAAAAACTTTCCTCTTTCACATTCAACATGTTGATTTGAGCCTTGTCTTTTTTCCCAATGCTAACTCTCACAAAAAGAAAGTTCTGGGGTTTTTTTTGAGTAGTATAGAAACTGCATAATCTCACATAGTTGATGTTTAGAGCTGTTTCCTAATTCGGTTGATCAATATTTTGGTAAGCAGGCTTGATGGTTTGGTTTTTTTTTTCCCCAAAGTCTGCTATGCTTATTTTTGGAATCTGGACTTCAATTTCTTTACAAGTTACCGTACACAGACACTCATAGTAACTGCGAATATAAGAAATGGTATTATTTTTTCTGCAACTTCTACACACAAACAGCATATCCTACATAAATATCATGCCTTTTAATACAAGGTAACCCTACCTTTGCAGAGCGTATGAGTGAACAAAATAGAGCAGATCTTTATTATAGAAAACAGGTGAAAGAGTTAAAGCATTTCACGGCACAGAGCACTATGCTTACAGAAGAGAAAATACATCAGAGTGTTTCTGACTGATTCAAGCCTTAATCTGTTCAGTTTCAATGCAAAATACCAGTTTTTGGTATATCTAAATTCATTGTAAAACAAAATGTGCATGTATGCATCTGCAGATATTAACCTAAAACACATGGGGAGTGTACGTATCAGTCAGTCAAGGGCATCTTGTTTGCAATGTGCCTTGGCTGTTCTGCTAGCTGCTAACTCCATGAAGAGTCTACATAGAGCAAGCTCTACAAAAAGCACTGTCTCACCCCTGGTGTGTAAAAGCACATGTGCTAAGTCACCAGTAACATGCAGTTCTCACCGTGATGCTAAATCTTTGTTCTGAGTTCATCAGCATTAACATCTATTTCCCGTAGGCATATGCGTAATGATTAGGTGTAGGATGTGGTGTGCTGCAAGGTCTCTAGCCATGTCGTGTGACCCCTTCCAGTCCCCAGAGCATAAGGGGGTCATTAATCATAAATAACAATGGGATAGATGCATGCCAGTTCCAAATTCCCACTTAAACTCCCTGTCCCTTCCATCCCAGTCTTTTTCCTGACTGAACACTTCTGTATTTCAACCCTCCACCCCTTTTCTTGTCCCCTCATACCTCTTAACAATGTCTGCACTCTCTCTGTAATGTCTTCTGACTCTGGTGAAAAGTGCTTCCCAACACAACTGACAATCTAGGTCTGACAGACTAAGGAGTCCCTGGTGGCAAACTACAAGTGCTTACCAGCACGGAAAGCTGTCTGAGCAGCAGCACACTTGGCTCTGAAGACAGCATAGTTTCCAGCTGAGTTACCAGCTTTACTGCAAAGCCTTCTCTTGATGGCAAACTTTCTATGGAGTTCATTGCTAAGAAATATTGGGATGTTGAACTGTTTCTGGTCAGACATCATAGTGATACGGATAGTGAGGAAACAGGGATAATCCAGAATGAATGTAAGGAGGGAATGGCATCTGCAGACCCATTCCACTGGGGAGAATAAGAGAGAGAATAATTTCTTCTATTTCCTCCACAACTGCTTTTCCACCCAAAGTGTACTGTAACTTTCAGTCTATGCTGCAGAACTATGCAACTGAAACGTGCAATGAACTTGTGTGGGCATCTGTGCATTTGTGTAACAGATACCATCTTGGATAACCCACTGTAGATTACACCAGGCACCTCCAGAGCTAACAGCATGAGCTACTACAGCTTGAGAAAACAAACCAATCCCCTGTAGCTGTGGCTATAACAGACATATATTTCCTGTGGATCCAGCACAGAGGGGGACCTGTAGCACATACTCGTCACTCGTTTATACATGCACATTCATGCATGAGATTTTTGTGCTTATTGGAACAGGATTCTTTACTTAGTAGAATCCAAGAAAAGACAAACCAAAAACTTAAATAGAATAACATTTACAAAAAGATAAGGCTACTAACATTACTGAGGTTTCCAAAGACGGAGTAGGAAATCAGGTTGTAAGAATCAGCCTGTAATAACAGAAAAAACCAGTCAATCTTTGAAGCAGAATTTTCCAATATAAGGTGTAATTTTTGAAAGGGGTTGGGCATAGACACAGGTCAACATTCTTCAGGAAAGGAGGTATAGTTGTGAAAAAACAAAATGAAACAAACAACATACCTTACATGTGACTTCCATACGAATGGCTGCCTGAATTTGTTGATAGCCTTAATGTATGAAGTGTACTATTTCTTTGAATAGTTTCTGAAGCAAATATTCACAGCAATACCTTTAAAGCAATCATCCATAGCTTTTAGATATTAGTTTCAAATTTCAATTTTTTTTTTTTTAAATATGAACAAATGTTCAGTTTGGGGAAAATATAATATGCATTATTGTCTTGGTTTTAAATGGTCTAGGTAAAAGAAATTCCAAAAATACTAGAAGAGTTTTTTGTTTGTCTTGGTCTCTGAGTAGTGTTGATTTGTTGAAAAAGGAGAACTGCTGTTTTGGATAAATGTTTTAGTGTTGGACTGAAAGAATGGCCTATTGTCTTCAACCATTATTTTGCAGAGCTGGTGTACCTGTAAAATAAAACAATACTGAATGTCTTGATTCCCCACCCCTGATTTCTTCTTAACCGGGAATTTGGATGATAATGTTCTGAATATTTGTTATTTTCTGGAGTGGAGCTAAGCTCTCAAATAGACAAGAAAAAATGGTATTCTTTTGTGTTACTAGTCTTTTTAAATCACACAGGACTGTAGCTGAAGCATTGGAAGAAAGCTAAGACAAATACTTTTAAAATATGCCCAAACCGAAATGTTTCATTTTTTTTCTTTTTCTACATGATTTATACTCCAATATGGCCCCGATATGAGGAGTTCAAAAGTAACAGGAAGCACACCCACTATCTTAAATATAGTTATTGGGAAGTTTACTTGAGTCAACTCAAACAATCAATTGCAACAGAAGTGTTCCTAACAAATGAACACTAACTTTCCATGAAGAAAATTGTAAGGCATAATAAACCAGTTCAGTTTTGAACTGACCGCTAGACTAAGACTCAACTCAATTGAAAAACCAATGTGACATGACATTCACCTCAATGAGAGCGCTACCACATGACATGAAGCGCCTTAACACTTTCATTTAGTTTGTATAATCAATATCCACTGTGTACCATTTCCATAGACTACTCCTCAAAGTGTTCTATAAAAGGAGTGATATATTAGTACTTTTGAGATATTTTATTTGCTAAAGACTAGATCATCCATTTAGCCACCATCCTGAACAGTGTGCAAAGCAGAGCACTGTGCATGTATACACATGAGAAAAAGTTCCACATCAGAATTATTCCCTGAATTATAAATTTAGATTAAAGACATACAAAAATCTCTTGAAAACAGATGTGATTTACTTACAGTTTTTGAGGACTCTGTTTATTCCTGAAAGCATATGGAATATATTAGTTATGAAATTAGTTATGAAATTAGCTCCTAGTATTCAAGAAGTATGCCTAGTAGATGATATCTGAAGTTAAAATCTCCCATTTTTGGCCAGTTGTCTTCAGGTGAGCACAAATAAACTGTATTAATCTCTAACATAGCACATTTAAAGATTACAGTATCTAGACGCTGTTGCAGTTTTGTGATTGTGTTCCAGTGGCTGTCCTGCAGTGTGGTTTGTTTTTATATGGTAAGTATTGGGATATCTGAAAGAAAAAATGGTTCCGTTCTGAAAAATGCTAAAATGCCCTCAACTTTCTCTAATCTCAGTGAGGACAACAACAGTGGGAATAATGCAGTGGAATTCTAGAACTGGGTCATTACTAAGCGTTGAAATAGCTATGTTCTGCAGCTTCATTTGTAAGAGTCGTGAACTCCAACACAAACCAAGGGCACTCAATCCACTACCTGTGTTCTTGTTGATTTTTAACTTCAATTTTTGGTGCCATTAAAAATAATCAGGAACTTATCATGGAAATAATGACAGTTGACAGGAACTCATAATCCTTTGGAAGCCAGAAATTCATCAAAATAGGTTTTAGCAGGAACAGCACAATATTTTTTGTATGAATAAATAAAATTCCTTGTAAAGACACAAGAGATTATTCTATTTTGCATGATACAAGTAAAACTGTCCTCACAAAATTGTAATCTTACACAGTTTATGGTAGTTTCCCATAAATTACATGAGTATATTGGAAGCTTGTTAATATTTAAAAGTCTTTTACTTTTTCAACTCTCAAATAAGTATTAGAGTAAATAATTTCCAGTCTTCATCTGACATGACATCTAACCAATACAGGCATCACAAAATAAATAATTTATGAAAAATATTTATTTAAAGAGCTGTAATTTACCTTGCATTTACCATATGCCATTCATCCAAGTATCAATATAAAATATTCATTAGAGAAACTCATTAAAACAAACTTCTATACAATGAGGTGACGGGCCAACAAAAAACATCAATCATCACAGGGGTTTAAGTTGTTATTAGTCCATATACATAAACTAATATTTCAAAGTAAAAAATTATTAATATCTTTACATTTACCCTGGAATCACCAGGGCTATGTTCAGGCTTTTTCTTCACCTGTTTCATAAGGCCCAAGCGGTCTGTGACAGAACACAGAGATCTAATTTATTAATGATGAATAAATCTGATGTAATAATTAATGGGAAATCTATAGCTAATCTTAATGGAAGAATTGCTAGCTACGTGATGATATTTAAGTCTGGCATAAAAGATCTTAGTACATGCATTGCAAGCAGGGCAATTACTTGTGAATATATGCAACTTGTGAATAATGCAGGCATTAAAATAGTGCAAGACTCCCCACACTCAAAGATAAGGAATCTCCTATAATTCCTAGAATACTGTTTTTAAACCCTACCTTAGGTTAGTGAGGTGATATATATACACATATGTGGGTAAACATCAGGAAGAGTATATGTTATCAATATCCTCCAATCAAAAATAACTATCATCTTGTGCGAAAATTCTTTTAGGTAAGCAAATAAAATTACTTCAGGTCTAAATTCAGAAAACGTAGCATGCCACATCAATACATTTATGGGATTCCCCAACAAAACCGTGTAGCTTGCTCCCATATATAGATTCCTCCACATTAGGAAGTTCTGTTAAATATCTGCTTCACATAGACTGCGTTTCTATTATGCTGTTGATCTGTGATTAAATGTTCTAATAAAATTAACTGGCTTTGCTACAAACAGAACATCTGGAGCAATGTTTAATCTCATGTCAAACATATACAGGAAACACCTGTCTAGGTGAAGTAATTTTTAAAAAAATGACATTAATCCATCTGTTGTGGAAATGCATGTCACAGTTGTCACATTAAAAAGCAATATCAACAAACACAGAAACCTTAAATTACTTTGGAAGGTAAGTCTTCTAAAATTAACAAAAAATTAATTAATCCAAATGTTACTATGTCAGTCTGATTTCATACTGAATAAGATCCCCTTTTTCTCTCCAGATCAAAAATGTCTTTCAATTATTGCATGGTAAAACTTCCAGATGTGAAATTAAGCTACATAATTAGAAGATTAAAAGTATTGATGTGACTCTTCCTAAGCACCTGTACAAAATAGTGCCTTAAAAGACTCTTAAGATAAAAAAAATCCATTGTATATAAAAGGAAAAAACACAGAAATGAAGTTAAATATAGCTGGTATTTAGAATTGGGACCCTTGTAAGTTCATACAAGACACAATGAGTAGGATAGTATATTTGTTCAGAAGTGTAAAAAATTCTTATGACAGAAATGTTCCTATTTTGTGGGATTTTTCCAGTATTTATTTTCTCTAAGATACTAGTACAACATGTACTATATATTTTTAAATACCTGTTTGGAAGACAAGACCAAAAGAAACAAAAAAGAAATAATTCCAATATCTAAGAAGGACATGTGGTCTTTATGACAGAGTTGTTCTGCCTTACACTTCTCTGTGACGTTACTAACTTTGAATTAACTTTCCAACTAAAAAAAGCCTTTCAAGGCTACAAGCAAGGCTGCTTCCTCAATTGAGGTAAAATTTATTAAAGCGATAAAAAAAAAAGAAAAAGATTAAGATTAAAAAAAAAGTAAGAGATTCCTGCTTCAAGGAATATTATGATAGAGGCTATAAAGAAACTTCATATGAACAAGGTTTAATAATTATACATCACAGTGTCTTGAAGTGTCCTCTGCCTCATCTGGTACTGTCCACGGTTAGAGACAAAACAAGTGACCAGCTAAAAGCTTATTTGGCCGCTTTACCAATTTGTATGCTCTTCTGCTTCCCATTTCATCTACTTTTGATCACAGATAATATTAGGTGCTGTTTTGTTGAGTCATTTCTACTGCATCTCAAAACAAAATATTTTATATCTTCTTAAGTATGTTCTGAATTACAGAGTCATCTGATGGAATGGCCCTTTGAGATTGGTCAAGAAGAAAATTAATCAGGAAATGTACAAAGAAAACACAAATATTTTTTTGAGTATCCTCAAAGTACTCTGGAAATGATTTTGGGAATGAAGCTTCTAGATCTTCCTATATCATTACCAGCAATGTGAGGACAAGAGAATGGGGACGGGTTTGCGAAGGTCTACTTGGACAGCCAAAGTCATGTTGAGGCCTACAAAGCCAAAAGTAGGGATAAGAAGATAAGTAACTATAGCAATCTCTGCTTGCATGTCAAGGGGTCTCAGAAGAGACCGTGGGGCTTACGCCTTACATGCTCCTGTTTGCAGGAGGGTGAGAGAACTCCTTGATCTCGCAAGGGACAAGCAGAAAATCATGCTGGAAGCATCAGAGGAGTCAGTAGTACCATATGTACTGGACTTCCACAAGAGAGCAAGTGGGTTTATGGCCTTAGCGCGCCATAATAACCTTGCTGAAACACAGCAAAAGCAGAAAATCTGGTATGATTGACAAGTTAAGGCTTAGACATATGAGGTGGGGCAAAAGGTCATAGTTCTGATCCCAGCTTGGCAGGAAAACTGTAAACAGACTAGGAGGGACCATTTAACAGCATTAGACAGGTCAACAATATTATCTACATCATACAGCTTCCAGAGAGATAGTGGAAGCACGGACTCCACAGTTTTAAGACTAGCAAGCTCTAGCCAGTAGAAGAATTTCTTCACTATATGTGGGCACAGCGTGAAATGGAGGTAAAATTCATAATGGATTTAATAGGGAAAGCAAAAAAATACCACGGTAGAGGGAATGATTTCCCCACTTCAAGGGAGCTCAGAGGTCAGTGGTGCCAAGTTCTGTCGCTGATGTGCTCCAGACAAGCTTGGGCAGAACTCAGCAGTAAAGCCTCGCATGAGGCTTGACTCTTCAGAGGTACAATTACAAAGGTGTAACAGTCATATGAAAGGGAAGCACTGTGTAGCTGCATCTTATGGGCTGGACCTAATGTCTTAACCCTTTTGACTTCTCATAGGTGTTTTGTGAGGGCATTTACAGCTATTCACTTTGCCGTAGCATGGTTATTGGTATAGGGACTCAGGAGAGTGAATTGAGGTTTTTATATTAATGTCAGAAAAAGTGAAAATAACCCATCAAAGATAAAAATAATTTTATAAAAGAAAATAATCTAACAGCTCTCTCAGACCTTTTAAATGTTGGATGACCATTAAAAGATTGTTACTTATAATCTCCCTAGACATTTCCAATCCTCCTCATGTCACTAGCAAGACCAAATATACAGTTCCAGCACATCAGAACAACAAATTTTGCTTTTCTAGTGAATTCTTTTCATTCTTAATGCCTTATCTTCACAGACGTCAGTCAGCTTAGTTAGTCTGCAGCTACCACAGATTGGGAATGACAGTGTGACCTCAGTTGGACTTAGGAGAGGTGGAAGTAAGAAAAAATTGAGGATCACACTCTTTGAGTGGTAAAGCTAAACAACTCAGAAGTAGACAATAAATCTAACTCTGAAGCCTCTGTGATGGCAGCATGTGGTTCTGATGGTGAAATAAAGTATGCCTATTGCTTGGGCCACAGTTGGTGGCCACACACCCCTAGTGTTACCATGCCCCTTCTCAGAAGAGCACTGCACAGCCATTGGGGCTCTCCCTTTCTGCAGGTAATGCCGCTCCCCAGAAAGAGTTGGAGAATATAGAATCATAGAATCATTTATGTTGGCAACAACTTTTAACATCATCAAATCCAACCATAAACCTAACGCTGCCTTGTCCACCACTAAACCATGTCCCTAAGTGCCACACCTTTTACAGACCTCCAGGGATGGTGACTCACCCACTTCCCTGGGCAGCCTGTTCCAACGCTTAACAACCCTTTTGGTGAAGAAATTTTTTCTAGTATCCAACCTAAACCTCCCCTGGCACGGCTTGAGGCAGTTTCCTCTCATCCTATCACTTGTAACCTGGGAAAAGAGACTGACATCCACCTCGATACAACCTGCTTTCAGGTAGCTGTAGAGAGCAATAAGGTCTCCCCTAAGCCTCCTTTTCTCCTGGCTAAACAACCCCAGTTCCCTCAGTTGCTCCTCATAAGACTTGTTCTCTAGACCCTTCACCAGCTTCATTGCTCTTCTTTGGGCACGCTCCAGTGCCTCAATGTCTTTTGTGTAGTGAAGGGCCCAAAACCAACAGGAGGCTGTCACAAAGCTTTTCAGAATAAAGAGAGTGGGGTAATCTGACTACACATCTGATCAGAGGGCAAATCCTCAGTCAGGCACCAAGATTTACAGTGTAGGACACAGGTTCCTGCTGTCTCTCAGGTTTGCCAAAGCCCATGCTCGAGTGCAAACATACCATGCCCAATTAATTTTGATGCCAAGTTAATTTGGACTCAAGAGCAGGTTTGGACTTGTGTGTGTGTATATATATATGTATACATACATATGCAGGGTATATTACATATATCTATATTATTACATACCCATACATAAGTAATATACCCTGAGATACATTGGCTCAACCAAACAAAACTTTTAGTATTAGAAAAAGGACCTTGAAACAGGACCTCAGCACTGGAAAGAGAAACACTAACTAATGCAAAGATCTTTTCAGTCTCATATACTTAACAAGCTGCTGAAGAAGAGTCATTGAGAATTTCTTTGTGGCTCCCTGTTAGACCCAGATCACACAGTTTAGTTTAGATAAAGGCATGGACCAGTGTGACTAGCTGCACTTCTGAGCAGAAAATCTATTGCTTCTTGAACATGAAAGCGGAAAAATCACCTTTGCTATATAGATATCACCTTTGCTATATCTTTGCTATATCTTAAACATATGTATGAATCATCGAGAAATTCAGTCTCCTGCCTGTGTCTGCCCCTGAGACTGAACCAGTGATATCAACATTTCTTTTATGAATTTTAGCAGTTTCACCTTTATCCCTGCAAGCTCTCTCTTGAGAATTAGAGTTTAACATCATTAATGGATTATGAATTAAGAAATAATTGTTAAAAAAAAAATTAAGTTTCCTAACTGATAAAAAATGAGACCTCATGACAGGTGTCATGACATTACCTTCAAAAGCAAAGGAGGAGAAAGACTTTTTCTGATAACTGACCTTTCTCAGACGTGCAGAGTAAGCTCTGTATTTGTGATGCCTGTGTCTAATTCAGCACTATACTCTAAACATCCCTCAGAAGCCTCAGCTTATGAAAGCAGTTCAATGTATTGTCCATGTCTGAAATGGACTGTAATGAGACAGAAAATAATGAATATTTCCTTGAAAAAAATCCACGTTTCATTATCTACACACAAATTTCTATGTTTTTCTTAAATAAGAGTGTTGTATGAGGACAAACTTACAGTCTTTGGCCTACATCATTTTCCAAAGAGTTTAACACAATTATAAGGACCTTTCCTTCTCTCCTGGACTTTTTTGTTTTCAGAATCCATAGCCTCTTGCATAAGGCTGTGGTTTCGATCCATTCTTCTATGTCTGCCTCCTTCAAACACAATGTTACAAAAGGCATAATGCTTTTATTAAATGTGCATTCAAATCTCTTCTCACATTTAGATCTCTTCTCAAAAGATTAATATATGAGAACAATTTTTAGCCATTCCTTAATTCTATAAGGAATCTATAACAAATGTTCTTTCAAGAGTTGATGTCTGCTGTCATTCTACTGTCATGAATAAATTAAATAAAGCCTCATTTATCTAGTAGTTTTAGTTCCTTCTTTTCTAACAGCCATTAATAATGTTGGGAAGGATTCACAAGATGCAAAAATAATTTTAACCTGATGGAAACATTTTTTTTAACTGTAAGAAGCATCTTCACATATGAAGACAGAGTTGAATATTTACACAGGTCTTTCAGTTTCTGCCACTGCAGCAGTACAACCAATCACTGTGCTAACAATGATGGCTTTGATGACCCTGTTTGTTTCTTCCTACAAGTGAATCCTTAAAGTGCTGTCTTTTTGATGCAACACAGTTATAGACAGTCAGTGATCAGTACCAGATAAGGCTAGAGGACATGAAGGAAGGTTATAACATGGCCCAAGAATATATCCAGGGAAGACAAGACTGAACCATCCACAGCTATGAGCTGTTTTTCTTTGTTGCAAGACCACAGTCCAGCTGAGACAACCACTAATCAGGTCAATATAACACTAATCCCACAGCTGCAGACTACCTCTCCCTAGAAGATTCAGCTATCACCATTTGGCAATAAGGTATTGGCGCTTGACTGTGAGCCAGTTCTGTAGCTTGACTGTGTACCCCTGTTACCTGAGCTAATATGGAGGAGAGCATGGCCTTCCTTGGGACCTGCTCCAAGAACTAAGCTGAGTCTCTTTGGACATCCAGTCACAAGCAGTGGCAAAACTTCAGAGAATCTGACTGTAGTGCTTAGTGCGGCCAAGGAGGATCGAGGGGACTAAGAACAGCACTCAAATGCTAACGACGGAAAAGAAGTCAAGGGCATCGGCAGGAAACATTCCTCAGGTTGGACCTTACTCATTATCTCACATTAGCGTTCTCATTCCTCACAGACTCTTAGAGTAGTTATGTGCTTTCTGGCTTCCCATACCATGTTGCAACCTATGCAAGTGATTCCAGTCACACAGGCAAAATATATCTGCCCAGTGACTCATTTTGGTTTTCTGTTCTGTCAGTGCCCATGGGCTAGGAGTGCTCATTTAATCCTAAATGTTCTTCACAGGTGCTGCACAAACCAACAACCCAAAGTGGTATAGGCTATGCTCTATCTTCCTTCAATGGTTCGGCCTTATTGTGATTTCTGCCAGGCTAAGGAAGAGCTCACCTGGAACTACAACAAGTGGGTAGAGCATTAGAGGCTGTGGATAATGATGTGAGAAAAGGGAGAATGGCCCCACTGGGATGTTGCAAGGAAGCCAAGCTGTTAGCCTGAGAGATGTCATGTGCTTTTGCTGAAGAGCAGAATCTTGAATTCCACTTGCAAAGAGATTTTCAGTGTGCGTCAGACTGTTTTCATTACAGTCATCTTCATGCTTTTTCCAGGCAGGTAGGGGCCCAAACCCCTCCAGACCTCCAGGTAACTTGGCAAGCTCTCTGCTTCCCCAGTCTGGGGATGCTAGTTAGGCAGCTATAAGTGCACTGATGGGTTAAAGGCAGCCTTTGCAACATCTGCAGGGGGGACCCTCCTGGGGTAATTGCCTCAGCAGTAGCAGACTGGAGAGAGAGAAATTTAAAGAGCAACCAAGTGTGAGGAAATACACAAAGGTATCAAAAAGAGATAGAGTACTCTACAACTTTTCCTTGGTGTATTTTGGTTTTGGTTTTGGTTTTGTATTTCTCTTTTGGTTCTGCTAATTGTAAGGCAGGATGCCCCCTCCATATCCTTTTTCACAGCTGCCTCTAAGCACCAGACAAGTACTTTTTTAATGTTATTTTTTTCCTGTATAACCTTCCCCAGAGTGTATCTTGAAGAAGACATCACGTGCACTTGATCTGAGTACATTTTTGAGGCATTTCAAGCCTGGTACTTTGCAGCTTTGGCTTCTCCATACTGTGTGCTGGACTAGCCTTTCCCAGATTTTCTGACCGCGCTTTTAGAAATGTGTTTTGGCCTCATAAAAAAGAAAGGGATTCATATAAGTACTGTCCCTTGTTTTTTAATTTTCCAGTGGGGCAGAGTGCCTTGCAACGTCATTTGGTTTTCAAACTCATCTCTTGTCCCACTGAGAGATCTTTGTTTATATTTCACACTAGCATTTTTACACTCAAAAGCAATGAAGGATGCTGCTCTTTGGGAAGGCTCTTATGTTCTTCGATCAACTAGAAAGAAGGCATGAAAATTTGGTACTTGAAAAAAATCTTTAAAAGAAAAATCTGTTTCTATATTCTCTTCTTCGAAACAGCTTGCTAACAGTCACACAGAATTAAGAGGACCTTAAGCCAAAGCAAATGAGAGCGAAACTGCAATGTGTTGGTAATGTGAATAAATGTAAAAGATTCTTCTGCAGAATCTGTAAGCTTGCAATTTCGTGACAGACCACAGAATCATTTTGGTTCAGGAACCCACATTATGATACAAAAACTGTTTTCTAACCTAAAAATAATATATTTTCAGCTAGGAATCAACGTTTCATATTTAGGCATAATATATTGTCACACTGTGTGATGTTGCTAATGATGTGCTGTGCAAAACTGATGAGATACTGGCTATTTGCAAAAAATGTAAAGTGACATTCTCTGCACCTACCTTCAGCAGGAACAGTCCTTGTAACATATGTCATGTACTAACAATGATACATCCAACTGACACCAATTAAAAAGTCACAAATGGTTGCTTTTCTCCAATGTTCAAGAGAAAAGCTCAAAGAATTTAGATGTGTACATTAAGGATCAGATGCTCGGTTGCATATTCTACAAACTATGTTTTAAACAAATCAGCATACAGATGGCTGTGACAATAACTACCAGAAAAAAGTGAAGGGTGAACTGTCACAAAGTTTGACAGGCTATTGCATATTAAGGGTCTTCTTTTCCTATTGCCATTTGAACAGTCCCATAGTATTTCTATACTCTGTTTTGCAGGCAGATGGAGGGTAGGTAGGTATTCTGATTAAGGCATGGGACTGGAGATACAAGAAAACTGCAGTAAATATTTTTTATACTTTTGTACAAACTTCCAGTATGACCTTGGATAAACATTTAATCAATCTGCCTTGGTTTTCCGTATCTGAAAATTTTGGATGCAATTAGGTTCCTATCTCAAGGCTCTCCTTTTCTGCATGTTAGTGAGACGCTGAGGTACCATGGCAGTTGAATTACTATCATAAGCCTATTTTAATTTTTTTTTTAGCTCATTTTACAGAATAGTTTTTATGGTTTTTGAATTAGTCTTAAATGCCAGGAACCTGTATAACAAAGTAGAGAATCCTGAACTAGTGACAGAGAACAGGAAACAGGCTTTTGGGGACAGAAGAAACTTGGTTGATAGTTCCCTGGAGAAGAAAACAGGTATGAAATACAGCTCTGGGCTTATCCAGAAATACAGACAGAAAGGGAAAAAATGGCAGAAAAACACTGCATATGATAAAATATAAATTAAAGAAAAATAAAAGAAGAAATAGGCATGTACTAAAAGGGATCTTCCAGGGCCAAAGTAACTTTTTGGAAGGCTAGTGAAATTCCATTGGCATAGTTAATGATAGAAGTCCTCTCTGCACCCGGGGAATCAGATGTGGATGTTTCTATTGATAGAGTTATCTGTAAAATTAACGGAGAGAAACACTATTCTCAGTAGTTATGACACTGAGAAATTTTAATTCTCAGCATATACGTTGGAGAATAAATGCAACTAATAGCCAAAGGAACTCTGTATTCCTAGATGTGTTTAGCTGACATGTTTCTTATTCAAATAGTGCTTTTCAAGTACTTAATCAAGAAGTACTTTTGGAGAAAATAAGTAATTAATTAACATGGAGTTAATTAAAAAGTTGATTCAATTTAAATTAAAGGGAAAATATACAAAAGTAGGACAGTAGGTAAGGTTTGGGATTTCAGAAGGATCTATTTGATATGGGAATTAAGTAGTAAAGTCAGTTGGGTTGAAAACCTTGAATATGCTTAACCTGAGCTCAAGAACTTGAGACCTGAAGCTTTTCCAAGTCAAAAGTGTTAAATCTAATAGTAATCTGTGTCACAGATAAAGACAATAGACCTTCCAAAAAGGAGATTAACGCATGCATAACCACTTCAAAATCTGTATAATCAGAGGCATATAAATAATGGGAAAAGGTATCATAATAAAGAAGATAGTGTTTTAAAGTCAACCTGGGATGGAGTTTGCCAGAAGATATAAAGTGTCTGAAGTGTCTTAAAAGCAGGTTAATTTCCACCCTACTGCTCCAACTAGAAGAATGTTCAGAGTTTTCTGTGACCAACCAATTCAGAACTTCCTTTTTTCCCCGACTTGAAGACACTCAGGACCAATTTCACATTGCTGTTACTCGGACCTTTTAGTTTAACTCTCTCTTCCCCCTTTCTGATGTTCTCAGGAAAAGCAGATCATCCTTGCTGTTTTTCCTCTGCTTTTGCTTCCTTTAGTATACTTCTTTTTGTTTCATTTAATCGTTGAATGATGGCAACAGGAACTGTAGCCATTACCAAGCTGTACAGTTATGGATGATTCCCTATTGCTGACTCTGACCCCTCACTTTGTAAATTTGCCTTTTCATGGCTCCAAAACAGTGGTGATCCCATGGTCATCAACTAATACTCCTCCTACCAGCCCTTCTTCAGTTGCTTTCCTCGGATGATTTCCCAAAATAGATATGTCTATCAATAAACCATTAGTAATATTAGGAAGAAAGAAGACGCTGTATTGATTACGCCCAGCTGAGGAACTGGAAATAAGTTGTCAGTTACTACATTTTTCTGGAAACTGGAAGAACATTCCTAACTCACAGCTCTACCAAGCAGCAAGACTCTGATGGCCTCCTAAACAGACTTACAGTAAAAATTACCCTAAATGGTTTTCAGATAGAGCTCAATATCTCTATAAAAGGGATTATATGATGTGCTGACTGTGAGTTTGAATAGAAGACCCAAAATGTCTTCTCCAGTCCTATGTTTCTAAATGATCTTTACTTTCTTTCCATAATTAGATTTCTCTCCATATTTGTCAAATAAAAGCAGTTTTCATCTTGCAGCTTCTTCATCTTTAGTCTTTGGTTTACTTTGCAAAATACAGTAAAGCTGTCTTTTGACCTTTCTTCTTTTTTTTTTTTTTTTTGTTGTCACTTGCTTGTTTGTTTTTGCTTTGTGTGTTGTTTTCTTTTTCCAACAGAGAAAGGCCAATCCTACTGTTGATGCATTGTCTCTATTCATCTTGAATACACGGTTCAGTTTTAAGCTGCAGTTTGGAAAAGACAATGGTATTTCCAGATTTGAACCCTGATAAGCATGACACAGAGGGAGAAGGAGTAAAATGCCTGGAAAATTAAGACTTATGGCAATATAATGACCCAAGAAGAAAGCACTTCCACTGTAGAGAATTCCCTACAGTAATTTTGGAAATCTCATTACAGACAGATCTTCTGTTACCTCAAGGATAGTCTCAAATACAATTCTCCTTCATTTCTGTGTAATAATAAGAAGCTCTATCTGCCGATTAAGCTCCAACTCTTGACCGTCTGTAATTTAGGACATTTGTAGAAAAAATAAAGAGTGTAGTACGCCAATTAAATCTCCCAGAAGACTGGATTACCACAGTTTTGTTTGATCATAGCCTTGTTTAGTGTTTGGCAGGGTAATAAATAGCAGAGAGAGATGTAATATTCCTGTTTCTTCAAGTTCAAGTGTTACAGTTTCATTTGGAAAGCCAATATTAGCTATTTCATGTACTTAGGGAGGAAGAGAAAATGCAAGAAAGACCTTGTTCAAAATGGCTCAACAGCTGGCCTTTCCTTTTGAATGAAAATGAAGGGGAAAAAAGGAATCAAGACATTATAATCATACTCCTAGCTATATGATCCTCTTCTCAAATCTTGCTTCCTTTAGCAGCTGAAACTAGATGCTGTGCCTTATTTTTATCTGTCTAGAGATGGCTGGTCTTACTAGTTTGACGACAGAAGAGCAGAGGACAAACATCCTGCTTGATGCAAAACATTTAAGGGAAAAAATGGCTGGTGACTGAATGGTATGAGCCATTCAAAATTGTCCTCACAGATGCTAAAATATACATTATAGAGTAATTTTTCTGAAGCTGTTTCTGTACACACACTGCATCAGTAATTAAAAAAGACCCCAAACCCTATATAAATGTTACCAATATGTATTTAATAACATCTTTACTATTTTCTTATTCATTTTTTTTTTCCTCCTTAAGTATATATTAAAACCTCTATAAAACTGTTATTGCTCTTTCTAAAAGATTTCTGCTGACCAGTCTGTTATTTCACAGGATTAATTCAGGAAAAAGAAAAAGCTACCACTCTCTGATTGTTTCTCTTGAGTGCAGATGTCACCCTTCCTTTAAGTTAATAATTTCATAACTGGTGATATGGCTGATTTGCTCATAAAAATAAAGACACTCTGGTCCTATATGTTATTTATCATTTGGTTTCACAAAGAAAGCACATTTTGATGTACAAATCCATTCTCAAACAAATCTGATTCCTTGCTAATCCATAGCATATTTTGGTCTTTACTGGGTAATGAAGTCTTCATTTTTATGTATAAAAAATTCTCATGTATAATACAAACAACATTATCTCTAAAACTGTGATACATCATCATACATGCAAAACCAAAGCCTTGGGTAAGACAGCCTGGCAAGTTAGATGAACCACTTCAATTTTCCATCAATCAAATTATAGTTTATTGTTCAGCTGAACTACCTCAGGCAACACAAATCTAAAAACTGTCATTTTGGAAACATTACATTTTTTTTCTGTCACATTATAACCCAAGCCATGGCCATAAAAAAGAATGTCATACCATTACTGACTGTAATATTCCTTAATTTAAGAACAGCTAATTCATCTGCAGTGTATGCAGTGTTCCTAGTATTTGGAGTTTATAGCAGTGTTCAGTTACAGTAATCTTATCAAACTCCATTAGTACATTTATTATTTTTTAAATAATGGAGATTTTTGAAAATTCAATTAAGAGTAGAATGGTTGTTTAAAACAGCATTTTAATGCCTACATTAGAAACAAGGTTTACATTTCAGAATCATCTGCTATTTCAATTATTTGGTTTCTATGAACACTAAATTGTAGGGAATTTAATTAAAAATTAGGCTTCTACGGCATACACTTGATGAAAGAATCTGCTGTCCTTTTTCTATTTCTTTACAGCCATGAGTGTCACCACTGTAAGACTCAGAAGTTAAAAATTAATCTGGTAAACATTACAGGTCTGTTTGCGTTCTGTTACCCTAAATGCACATATGTCCTTTTTGACATTTAGACTCTGACATTGAAGACCAGCAATGTAATGCTGGTACATTTTAAATGTTGTATTTATAACTTATCCTAAATTTTTAAATTATAACTTTATGGTGTTCCTTTATTTATCTGCATTAAGTTGAAGTGCATATACCAGTTAATGGAAGAGTAGAGGGTGAGAATTACAAACAGAAGAGGGTATATTTCTTCCCTGGTTAAAATATATAGAATTAAGAGTGTGAAAAGAAAGAGGCTTGCTAATACAGGTATGCTCCCCTCACCATCTATATGCTTAAAAGTATATTCATGTTACCCTAGGAAACCATAAACTTAGTTAAGATGCAACTGTTTAAATAATATATGATGAAATTTAAAGATAACTGAAATGTTGTGAGAACATACACTTCTCTGCAAAGGTATATATCATGAGGACACCTGTCCCCCCCTTAATTGACTACCTGCTAAAAGAAAAACCTGCTAAAAGAACAGATTTACTGTGCAGTGAGGCAATGAATTTAAGAGGTCTCTGCTGAATAAAAAACTAGTTCCATTGGTTAAGCTGGGCCATGTTCTTGAACAAGTTCAGACATATTAACTGAGCTTTTATGTGCTTTTATGCACCATTTATTTTTGAAAAATCAGGAATTTTCACTGCAACAATTACTTATGCACCAAAGTCATAAAATTCCTGATGTCGGTATTCACCAAATCTATGCTAAGCAAATTCCAGCAAGGATTATTGTACACACTTTGTATGTACATGCAAAAAGGTGATGGAAATCAACCCAATACTAGTAAGTGTAAAGAACTTAATCACGGCATTTGTGTTTCCTTTTTTTTTTTTTTAATTAAAACTGGNTGTACATGCAAAAAGGTGATGGAAATCAACCCAATACTAGTAAGTGTAAAGAACTTAATCACGGCATTTTTGTTTCCTTTTTTTTTTTTTTTAATCAAATCAGGTTATTTTATGTTAGGTACAAGTTTACTAAGAAGCATATTTCTGCTCTTGTGATACAATTGCTGATTATATTTATGGATCCAGTTACTTTTCTGTCAACCCACTACACTGCAAAAGGTATGAGTGAGAGCACATAAAGTAAGACAAGAATCAGATCCTTACAGTGCTATTTTTAAAGGGTCACACTAAGGCTCAGGAGTGCACCAGAGTTTTCAGGGAAACAGAAATAACAGTCCTAAATTTTCAGAGTGTGTTAGAGTTTTAGCCACCACTCCCTATTTCATTGAACAGTGTCACGCTGGTGAATATCTTAAGCAGCAGTTAGAAAAGGTAGGCATCAGACATAATTTTCTTGTTAACAAACCTGTATCTTCTGGTGTTGTGCTTGTTCTGTAACAGGTCTTTTTCTGTTTTGTAATATTTTGTTTCTCCTCCTGAAGGAAATTATTTTTCTTTGAGCTGAAAGTGGTCCCCTAAGCAATTTTCTGTCTCAGATGTGAGTTCTCCAGATCAAAAGGACCCTGAGAATGCTATGATCTTCATTCACAGAGTGGGTAACAGAGAAATAGGAAGAGGGTGCCGTAAAACTAGTTACAATACAAAAATATGTGACCCATCTAAGACTGGGTAATATGGGTTAAAGTTGCTTCCTCTCAAGTGAAAACACGGTTTTTGTGACTCATTCCACTGACTCATGAATATATGTGTATTTTCACTATGTCTATAAAAGTTCTTGTTTTATCCTGTTTTGCCAGAAGCTGGACTTTCCTACTGTGATACTAGCTGCTGGCAGTGGAAGCACCCAAACCTTTGGCATATTCAGCCTTGCAATAAAATCCAGGGTGTTTCCTAGATACGGTATAATTAACTTCAAATGCTATGTTACAATTATGTTCAGGGTGTGACTTAGACCAAATAAAGCACTTCTGAGTGAAGACTCGTGCAATTCTAAATGCACCCTTTTTTGTGTCTAAGTACTATAAATATTTTAGAATACTATAGATAGCGCCAAACCAAAGCATTTTAGGTCCCTTAAATTCTGGATCTTAGTTTTACCATATGACATGGATTATTCTTTTCTTCTTTTTTCTTTTTTTTTT
>VYXH01009911.1:488839-554296 GCA_013397275.1 Burhinus bistriatus | reverse complement strand
TTTTTTTTTTTTTAGCTCATCATTTAAACTCTTGCTGTTTAAAATATGAGTAAGACCTAACAAGTCATAGCCACATTTGGCTAGTTGTATTTAAGATTATGCATTAGGATTTGTTCAGTCTTAGTGTAATTGTGTACAAAGCTTGATAAAATTAACATGGAAGCTTCCTGGTAGTCAGAAACAGACATTACAAGTTTTTATGCATACCTGCTTCAAATCCTTTAAAAAGGCTTCCAATCAATACATTGACATGGACATGCTCCCTTCTAGTTTGCAAGAAGTACAGCTTCCAAAATAATTTTTCTTATGTTTCAGTAATTCCAGTCAAACAACCTCTAAAAGGTGCCACCAGCTTTATGCTTCTTTTCTTTAGGAAGCATACTCAGTCAACCTAATTTTTTTCTCTCCCAACAACTGGGTGTAGCTAGGCTTGTTCCAGTTAAGTTTATCTTTGCCCAACAGTTCACATGACAGGCTATTGGGATGTGATGCAAACAGGTTTAAGTGCCATCTCAGCCCTGAGACCTTCACCGTTACCCTCACTTCTGAGTACTCCATGCTCAGATGAAACCTGATCTGGAAGACAGGCACTGGTCTGTCTACAGCGTAGCCAGGTTTTGAAAGGGCAGCACTAGAGCTCAGGCACAGGCTGTGATTCAGTCATCCAGACCATAATGTACTCAACAC
This sequence comes from Burhinus bistriatus, assembly GCA_013397275.1. Classification (NCBI taxonomy): domain Eukaryota; kingdom Metazoa; phylum Chordata; class Aves; order Charadriiformes; family Burhinidae; genus Burhinus; species Burhinus bistriatus. The sequence continues at coordinate 553,609 of VYXH01009911.1, read as the reverse complement.
GGAGCTCCCTCCTGGGTGAAATGCTTTCTTTTAACACAATGTGTTTAAAGAAGGGTGTTTTAATACTACTACATGTAGATCCACATCTCAGCTATGAACCTTTGCGATCTGCCTTCTAGAACACGGGGAACTTCTACTCCTCTGTTATTCCTTTATTAAGCACCTCACATCAGGGAAAGAACATAGGAAACGGGGATATACCTACTGAAATGGGGACAAAATACAGCTCAGGCATTTTCACAGTAAAGACATATTTAGTAGTTACAATCCAGAAAAAAACTGAACTAAAATGAAAATGTGGATGCATCCTTAATAACAACTCATGGACGGGTTTCATTTATGATCCTATTATAATGGCGTGATCTCATTACAGACTCTCCCATCAATTTATAAATAGTGAAAAAAATCAATAAATAGTAATTTATTCAATTTTTCATTAAGCCAATGTGTTGGTATAGGAATATGGCAAATCCCCAGGTATTCAAATGCTGCCTACGGCTTGCCCTTCTCCGAGATCGTTTTTCATCTTTGTCACATTTTAAAATGGTTTCAAAGAAGAAGATCAAATGAGGAGTAAGTGAGATTTTTAACAAGGCAGTCATTTTTAACTATCAAAACTCTTTTCGTTCTCTACTGATACATATAAGTAGAACTGCATTTGTACATTCAGGTCACAGCATTAAACACAAAGGAAAAAAATAAAGAATTGCTGGTGATGATATTATTATATTGTACTGATTGGATCATTAGACAGTGTTCTACAAATATTTTACAAATTTGAGTCCAAACGTATCTTTTAAAAATATGTCTTATAACATTACAGACAAAAGTTAATCAAAGCAATACTTTCTCTTAGGTTGGTGAGCAAAGGAGGCATGTAGGGAAAGGGAAAGAGAGAAAAAGTTTCTTTAAACAAGTGCATGCAAAGAACTAGAAAGTACTTTGATACTACTTCTTTCCTGAATAAAAATGTGCTCTCTTTTATGGAGGATGAAGCTGTAACTCAGTATCTCTGCGCTTCTGAGCGTGTTAATCCTATACAAATGGTGAGTATGGAGTAGTACCAATGACGAAATCTTACAACTTTTTCATTTGTTAAGACATGGAATCCTATTTGTAACATGTGACATGAAAGATAAATTGCTATGAAATACCAAAGAATATAAAAACTAGAAGCCAGAAAATGAGTAGTAGACTTTGAAAATATATTGTATTGTGGGAAATTGACCCAAATGTTCCAGTTTTTGAGGGTGCTTGCTCCCCTTGTGACCTTTTTTCCAGATTTGTATTTCGAACTAGAAGGATATATTTCCCCTTTTGGAAATCTCTTTAAGAAGGCCTGTGGACAACATGTGTTGGATCAAAAGTTTCAGAACTTTAAGGTCTTTCAAAGCTTTTTTTTTTTTTTTGATATTGCAGTTCTTTTCATTACAACTCATTTTGATGATGGTTGGGTGAACTGTTCAGAAAAAAAAAAAGTGAACCTGCCCAAAGTTCTTCGGTTAAAAAATCTGAACTAAACTGAAGCTTGTATTTTTAATGGTATGTCTGTTTCTGTTTTAGAAGCTCAGAAGCACAAGTGGTTTGTGATTTTTGTGTGTGTGTGTCTTTGTATGTTTTTGTGCCTTACACATAAAGACAATGTTTGACTATGAAATAATTAGCCTGAATCTGACACACACTTTTATATCCTGTTCACTAGGCAGAAAGTGACTATTCCCAAAGCCACAGGAGCTCTTTCTGGATATGAAATGAATTTTTGTAGTCTTAGTTTATTCATGATTTTGTACCATTGTAGCATCATATCTATATATATATCTATACAGCCAGTGGAACGTAAAACATATCAACTACGTAAGTATATATTATCTATGCTTCATAATTTCTGATATTGTGAAATATATTACCTGAGTATTTACACTTATTACACATTGCTTACTTAGAAGCTTTAGTCTCTCTCTCTCAATATATCTATATATACATGCATATAATATGATATCAGATTCACTGGCAAACATCCATATTTATTAAAGATGACAGAGTCAAACTCTATACCAGGGAGACCAATGCTATATATATAACCACTGAGGCAATCAACAGAATCAAACAACTGAGATAGAACAGTAATGATAAAAATAGTCAAATAAATAAATGATTGTTATAAGAGTGATCAATTCTTCTTCATATTCCCTGCTGGTAAGGAAAGAAGTAATCAGCGTATTTGCATCATAAAAATATTTAATTCAAATATTATGGAAAACTTTCTTTTTAAAAGAATAATATTAGAATAGATTACTCAGCGAGGTTGAGGAAGCCCCTGCAAAGGCTGTTTTTTTAAGAACATTAGACAAATGTCTGTCAGTAACATTCTGTGTACAACTGATCCCTCACAGAGCAGGGGAATAGGTTAGATGACCTCTTAAGGTCCCTTCCAACACAGCATCTCTATGAAATTCTGATTGGAAAGAGCCCAGTACAAATATTTATCAGACTTTTTTTCTTGTTCACATAGTTGGTTACTTTATGAGTCTATGAAAGAGCAGTGAACTGGAAGGAACTGACAGCAAATGTTTTAATTTGGCAGTTTATGGGGAAAAAAAAATCTTTGCGCTTATTTCAATGTCTGTTACTGGCAGAAAATACAAACGAAATGCTGCCAAAATCTCATTGAGACAAATTCAGCCAAGTAATTCTCCTTCAGTATGAGACATGGGATTGGATCTACAGCCAATCTCTGAACTCTTTACTTGTATGTTTCACATTACCACCTTGAAAATCTATTTTGATATATGTATACACAGAGACAGACAGGCAGACACACACACACGCTTTGTTTAAGCAGTCAAAATTTGACTAAAATTTTATTATGCTGGTGCATAAAAATGCAAAGAGTTATAGATAGCATCAGTTACAGAAAGCCAGGATAAGGACAACGGTCATATCTATTGTTAGGTGTATTAAGCTGCTTCCAGTTTATAGTGAAAACTGTATTCATGCAGAATTATCTGGTAGCCATTACTGCAAGATGGCATAATGCCTCTGAAGTCAGGAACTGCACGTCAAATGATCACAGAAAAGTTGAAAAATACCAGCCCCTGCTTTGGCTTTTCAGCAGAAACAGTCAGTAGACAATGGCTTGGCAGCTTCAGATACAGGGTGATTTCACCCACCTTATTTCCAGCTCTTCTGTGGGTGATGGAGACAAGAGTCAGACTCGTAGGCAACCTGCACTCTCCAAAATGGAAAGGTTGGGATTCTTCATCGCCTCACATGCATCAGGCAGAAGAAAAGCCTTTGTCCAATGCACATTCATAATAGCCAGGAAGAATACCACCATAGCTGCTGCCTGGGATTCTCTGCAACAGTCAGACAGGTGGACTTCCAGCTCACTTGCGTAAGGTCAAGGACATTCAAATACCAGTAAGATAAGACTTGAGGGTATCACATTTGGTGATACCCAGATGCATTGAAATCCTGAACAGAAAACCAGTGCAAAAAACCCTGGGAAGAAATACAAAACACAGATCTTTTGGTTCTCTTTTCCAAGTAGATAAATCCAACATTGCCTAGAGAAGAGGTTTTGAAAAATTACAGCTCTTTCAAACCTCTGTTATTAAGAACTATGATGTCACTGGTTGCGGCCGGAACACAGGTATTTACAGCTACTTTTTTTCCTAAGGCTTTAAGGTGTCAGGAAATGATCCAAGTTACTTAAAGTATTACAATAATGCCTTAATCACTTGCACTCCTTCTCTTCCTACTGTCATCATCACAAAAAGAAAAAGTAGGCATAACAACCTTCTCCTGAGAATCTCCCAAAACTGTTTCAACAAATTTATTTTATCTATGCATTTCAATCATGTTTATTGCTTCCTCAGTTTGTCCTTTTAACATCCTTTTACCTAACTTGTTTGCAAAATTGTAACTTTACAAACATGCATTGAATTTGCCTTTGAATATCTTCCACTTTTGATTAATATTTTCTACTTAAAAAGTCTTTTTACAGTCATTTAGGCCAACAGTTACTCTTAACTTTGAAAGTAGATCCTTCTGAGTTCCAAGTATAAAATTATTTGGTGTCATAACATATTTGCGCCAAAGAAATGCAACTAAATAAGAATTAGCCTTATTATTTGGAATACTAATAACTTTTAGGTCATCTGTTAATCCTTCTTTATTCTACAAAGGAGAGTACAATTATATTTAAAGTATAGCAGTATCAAGCATGTTATTATTATACTGGATGTTAACTGACACAGTCCAGTTAAGCTTTTGACAACTGTTATACTGTACACAAGTAGCTTTGAAATCTCCTCGGAATCCCTTTCTTCTGCAAGCTGTGCCAGGAACAATAAGAATTAAGTATGCTGAAATTGGAATATTTTGGAACAGCACTGGTGTGGGCGTAAGGCAAAAGCAAGAGGTTTTCAACAAATTCAGCACAAGTAGTTTGCATACAAATGAACAATTTGTTCTTGAAAATGTTCTTTCCATCTTGTTTTACTACTAAGCACAGTCAGGCACAATTGTTGGTATAAATTTTGATGATTATCATGAAAACTTTGGCAGTGAAAACCAATGAAAGCATACTGTAGGAGGATGTCAGCCCTTCCAACTTTCTGGTCAACATTTAGGAGCAACTGAAAAAACATCCAAAAAAATTAACGCCCACACTTTTACGCACAGGACAAGAGGATTTTTAGCATCTTACACTGCATGATCTTACTTATATTACTAGTACTGAGTATTATGTGGTAGATCTTCTAGACTCAAACTTTTGGTAAGCTCCACTAGGTGCCTATGTCTACATGTAGAACAAAGTGTTTAATTTTCTGATGAATCTTCAGTATATGACTTTGCAGTGCTCCTAGCAATTTCAGATATTTTGGAAATCGGCAATGCCCTCACAGAGGAAATGATTTTTTCTGAGGCTGCAATTTCAGCACCACTTATACTAGATTTTTGCACTACCATGTACTAATTTGATTTTGTTCAAACATGGATACGCCATTGCATTACTGCTGAACTGACCAGAACACGCAATATAGCATTTATATCAGCTTTCTGCTCTTATAGGGGTTTTATGTCAGCTGTAGGAGGAAAAATGATATCTGATCCAGCAAAAAGTCAGTAGCACAAACATAAGAGTGATCTTATACCAGATGAGTGCTTTGCATCACATGGCTGTGGCATTTCCAGTCCTATAGCAAGATCTCTGAAGCAAGATTTACTGTATTGTCAAGCCGTGGCCTGAGGGTTTTAGGCAGCTTGATTAGAAGATTCATACTGTCACATAATAAGATCTGTTGAATGCAATGAAAGGTTAGTATTTCACACAATGATTTGCAAACCTTCAGCTGAAATCCAGTAGGTTTGGGTTTTCTTTTCTTTTTTTTTTTCCTTGGGGAATGTGGGTTGTGTGCATTTTTTTGCCTCCAAACTTCAATAGGTCATTTGAAATCAATCTCACAGCCACTTCTGTGCAACATGTGGTACATCCATTTCTAAGAAAACAACACCACACTAACTCATACTAAAGTTCTTCCTAGTATGTCTAGAAGAATAATATGAAAAGCTTTGTCTTCAAGGGGTACTGTTAGTGAAATAAAAATTATAAATAAGGACAGATCTCGAAATGCTTCTTATAAAGAAAATTGAATCTAGTAGCTGTAGTCAGATATTTTCACCCCTTCATGAATGGCATATTTCTGCTTCAATATAAAAGTGGATCTCAGAAAAGGACATTCAAGTAGAGAAAATAATTTGATGATTCAGTCAGGTCCAGATAAAAAGAGTGTTGTTTCTAATTGGAAAATGCACACTGTTTTTCAGGATTGGCTCTTGTCCAGCACTGAATGTTCCTCCAACCTTGGTTACTGTCAGATGCTACCAGATTCCTACAGAGGTAACAGACAGATGTTGCTAAAATCATTAATGTATAGGAAAAAATTCCTGTGAGATTTTACCTCTATGATCTTCTTTATTTTTTAATTTTCTCCATTTTTGTAGTAAGGCATTTAGCTGAAGTATCAGGACTGTAATTGAGTCAGTAACTCTATTTTACTTTCTCCCTTCCCCCACAAAGTAATTTTTATGAGCAAAAAATCTATCACATTTGACAATAATGGGAAATGTGACTGCTATCAAGTGGCAGGGTATCAAATGTTTTTTTCCCCCTGCCTATGCTTGAATTTTCTCACTCCGTTTGCTTTACTTACAATGTAAAATATGCTACACATTTTGGGAGGCAAATCCTTTGAGATACAATATAAAAATTAATACTTTTTAATCTTTGACTAAATGCATTATTTAGAAATATTTATTTGACTTAGCAATTATCAACAGTTTTACCGAGTGTATTATTAAGGCCATGTCACCGTACAGTCACACATTCAAAAGCAGATCCCCACCCTAGAATGTTATCGTGTATTTTTCCTGTAAGTAAACACCTTCCTGAAAAAAAATGATTTTTATATAGGGTTTTCAACCGTGTTTTGCAGATCTACAGAGCTAGGCATGTTTAGAAGTTGCAAATCATAGGGCTGAGAGATCATCACAGTAAACAGTCTTGCTCTGTATGACAAATGTAATCACAAGAGTACAGAGGTATCACCAAAGAGAAACCAAATAGATGTTCACAGATAAAGCCTTAAACTAAATAGAAGTGCAAATAAGAAACCAACATAGTCTTTAGAAAAGTCGAATGCAGCAGTCTGACTGTCTAATAAGCTGCCTGGCTGGCCAAGAATACCAGAATATCACTAGGAAAAAAAAAAAAGAAGGAAAAAAAAAATCCCACTTCAAAGAATCAGGAGGGTGTCTTCAACAAGTCAGAAATTGGTTTTTGACCTTTCTGACTCATCTAAGCTTTCAGGATTCCCACCTGTGGTTTCTTTTCTAAATGATTTGATGATAAAAAGATAATATTTTTTCTTCTTTTGAATAGAAGAAACTCCTCCCTTTTTGTATTGGTTATAACACTGCTCAAGCCAGCTCTGTCCAGTGTTGCCCTTTCAGGGGCAGAAACCAGAACTCTCTGTACTACGTTTCTCTGCATTGCATTTCCTACCATATTAAGAGCGTAGGTAATAGAAATTTTCACCGTAGTTGTGCATGGATACATAACTACTGTAAAACAAACATTAAACCAGTTTGGGGTTTTTTGGTTTTATTTTGTATTAGATAAATTCAGCATGAGTGATGGTTTGTTTTTTAAAGAAATAAGGCATGCCATCTAAAATGCACCATTGACTGAAGTTAGTATTTTCAAAAGGTAAGTTAAAGATTGGGAACTGCCATTTTTCACAGCTGGGACAGAGGCCTGATTTTAGAAAGTGCTATTACTCATGTCCCTTTGAAATGGGCACTCCCACGCTGAAAAAAATGCCAAATATCTGGCTATCAAAATCTTGGATTTAGCTTAAAAACACAGTTTATTTTTCTTTAATGCAAAATGCCAATGAAAGCAAAACTTAGGAATCACTATCCTTATACTCCGTTTTTAATGACACAGAACATGTTAACTGAGTCTTCAAGAAATAACAAGGTATTCTGAGAAAAAACGATGTGGTACTGAGGTCGGAGGATCTGAATATGCTTAAGGTGCTCAACACCTCACAAGAGTAAACATCTGGAAGTGTCCTGGTGTAGAATTAGATTAAAGCATAAATTAGAAAGAAAATGCAAGTAATAAGGAACACCAGAACTTAGATTCATTTGGAAAAAAAATACTGAACAAAAGATTGGAATCCATAACTGAGACAAAACTAGTGGAGGGCTTGTTAAACCCCCCCCAAAGGATGCTAAGCACTTTTTTTTCACAATCCTCCATTTTTATTGAGAGCAAGATAATCTTCTCCCTCAGTTTGTGATCTCCCTGTAAATAATCAAGAAGATTACAACATCTTTCTGGTTTTATCTTTGATCCCGCTGAGAAGCTCTGCAACACTTTCAGCAGGTCATCCAGATGGTACTAGTCATTATGTACGAAAAGAAGCACTCTTGAAGTAGTATGTATAAGAAATGGAAAACAATTTTGATGGTAGGAGCTTAAAGATCATACACAATATTGTTGAAAGTGTAAAACAAAGTAGTTAGAAAATTTTAAGAAGCTATGAAAACAGAGAGTAAAAAACTCAGTCGTTGATTCTAGAAAGCACTTAGTCCTTTTTTTCTAAAATAACGCCACTGCTTAAACTGTGTTTCCCGGTACTGTAAAGCTCTATATATTCTTGTGTTTTGCTAATACTTTCCCAGAAGACTGCTGTCTCCTTCTACCTATTATATCAAAGCAGATATATGGAGGAAGTTCCTTTCTGCTAACATTACCTGGTACATCTCTTATGGTGCAACCCCACATGCATTGGTCTGCCCTTCTTCACTTTTCACATTTCCTCCCCCCGCCCCAAACTTAGATTTCTGACCAGCAGCTTCACCACAGCCTACCTCTCTCTTGTTTAGTATAGTGGGCTTGCTAATTGTGAAGAAGATTCTGAAAGACGTCGGTGGGATACCAGTTCATCCCCATGTTTTTACTGTGGATCCAAGTTTCATCAGGGTCATTCTGGCTGCAAGGATTTTCAGGGGGGAATTTACTGGCTGGTTGAGACACAAATGCACTTGCCAACCCAAGGAAAGCTAACATGAATTTGAGAAATGTAAGATGAAGAAAACAAATTTCATAGCTGGACCCTTTTTAACCTCTCTTTTGCAGCATTTTATTTATATTTTATGAGGTGGAGTACAATGGTTTAAAAAGTGAAAAGTGCTTTTGAGGAAATTTTATTTGTTATAGAGAGAATTCATTATGCAAAAACTTCAGTTTTGCTGACAGGAAAAATCAAATACTTCTCTCAACTACAGTGATAAACTACTATGTTAACTATTAATTGGAAAAAGCTTAGAGCAGGATGAGCAAACTTTAAACTGAATATGGCCCCATAAGCATATCTCAGAATATTCCAGATAATTAAAATGTCACCTCCTATTCAGTGTTTGTGACTGTGGCATAGTATAGCACAAGTAACTTCAGTGTGTTGTGAATAAGACCAAACACAGCTCCCAACGTAGTCCACAGAAAAACTCCCACTTACATTACTGAGAGCAGAAGCAGGCAGCCCTAAATTAGTAATAGCTGATGTGTCATTAGATTTATCTTCTGCAGCCTAGGACCACTTCTATGCGGCATGATTCATTGCACGTTCAAACATAAATTATGGATCCAGGAGAAACTGGTAGTTAGACATTGTAAGTTGCAGTGACTGGAATTTGTGTTCTGCTTCTTGTTCTTTCTTTTAACTATGGACATCAGGTTAACAGTAAAAATACTGTTTAATTTCCTATTTCCTTGTATATGTTTTATCAGCATCCAGTATTCCCTCCTCCATTTCACAGAAACTTTCCCTCGCCTCTCACCTCTGTGCTGTAATAACCTAAAATTCAGAAATTAGATTCTCCTTTCCTCAGCCTTCCCCTGTGCTGAGTTTTGTTACCCAAGTGTTGAATTCAGCCCCAGAGCTGGTCAAGTTCGGTGCAGAGTAAAGTGATTTCCACATTACTTGCTATATGACTCGCTGTGACAATAATGAAGCGTGGGTTGGTATGGTTTTCAGAGAGCTGACCTTGCATCAAAATCTGTTCTCATTAAGCGAAATTCCCAATGAAATTCAAAGCACAATTAATGACCATAGAATTTTGCCAAAAGCAGTAACCACTAAACTAAATGAGACTGTTGATTATGCAAATAAACAACCATCCTGCAAAGCTTGCCTATTGTCTAAAACAATGCATTTCTATTACTATTTATGTTACGATACTGGTCAGAACTGGAGCCATATTATGCTAGATGCTATACAAACACAAATTACAGGATTGCAGTGTAATTTGATACAAGATGCAGTAAGTAACAAACCACAGAAAGAGATGTCAGGTCTGAGGGAATTTTGTGCATATCCAGTTTATTCATTATCTAAGAATATTTATAGTCATTACAATTTTGTCTTTAGTAATCGAAGGACTGCTTGAAACTGAAAATGGCTAACTCAATCCTGACAAATTAAAAGCTTTGCCGTGTGAAAGCTCTTGGTATTGAAAGCATATTTATTTTATTAAGGAAAAGATGAACTTTTTCTTGGCCTGCCAAAGTAGAGTGAATAATGCATTTCAGTGGATTACACTTTCCCAGCAAAGTCTTTAGCAAAACTAGAAAATCTTGCACAAAACCTTCAATTATTAGTTGTAAATTAGTGCAGCGTGCAAATTGGAGATTACAGATACAGTGTCTCAAAAAGCATACCACTGAAGGAACTATAAAGCAGAAGAAGGTGTAAGCTTCATCTTGGAAAGAAAGATTTAAATCTTATCAGTTATAAAAAGCCAGTGCAAAAGACACTTCCCAGTCCCAATCTGTTATCTCTTCTCCTCCCTAGTTTGCATATCTACCTGTTTGCTTCTTTTAAAAATCATTTCTGTCTCCTTTGTGTCTAGCAAACAAAAAACATGAAAGGGTAATGGTTTACTGTCTATATAACACAAACAGTTAAATTGTCTGAGTTCAAACTGCTGTTGCATGTACAAAGTAATCAGAAAAAAACTATTTAGGAAACTACATTCCTGCAGACACAGAAAGCTTACATTTCAGTCCCAAGGTGAAGTCCACACCAGCGACAGAAACAGACAACCAAGCTTCCAGCAAGAAACACAACCCTTGAGTGATACTTATCACAACAGTAGGTTACACAAAAGGATCTTCGATCAGAAGAATAATTATAAAAAATTATAAATTCCTTTTAAATTCTATGGGCCAGCAGATCTGACCCTTGCTATATATAGTGAGTTCTCTGTTGTTGGAATCTTAAATTTTTTAGCAAGACCATGAGCTAGACTGAAATGTTGTAACAGGCCTTGATGTTCTAAAACATCTGTATGCTATGCCTGGGCTGACTGCGCTACACCCTGTCCAGTGATGGTGAATACCCATCACACAGTACATTTTTGTTATGATTAGCGCCCCAGTATTTTACTCAACAACACAGTACACATAAAAGGCCAGAGAACAGATTGGAGTTTCTCCCAGGAAATATTAGCGTCACACCTTCTTTATGCCAGGTGTTTTTATCTTTTTGTCAGTGAATATGATGAATGTATTTGGAGCTTGAAGTACTTTTCATTCATCTCCTTTCTTTGGGTTCTATAGTCAGAGGCAGCAAGAAGTTGGGGAATTTTATATAAGGGAAAAAACCCCGAACAGGAATTAATTTTTCAAAGGATTCACTTTAGTGAATGGCTGTTGTAAATGCATGTCCAGCAAAAACATTACATTTTACTAATCTGTTATTCTTTATGGATTTGTAACTTAAATCTCAAGGCTTCTTTTCCACTGGATTTTTTTTTTCAGAAAGCCAATGAGATGTTGTGTTGTTTTTCCCTTCTTGGAAAAAGACAACTTTGTTAGTCGTTTTAGGGTGAATTTCATGGCAGATGCATATATTAACCCAAACCCAAACCCAAACAACAAAATTTAATATTAATTCATAAAGGTGGTGTGCTTAAGGAAGTGGAGTATGGAAACATATCTTGAAAGTTCTACTTTTTCCTTCTACATTAAGCACCATTTTGGAAATGTAGCCCAGAATGCTCTTTCAAAAGAAGTAGACATCATATTTCATATTTTCTCCCATATTAAAAGACTCAAGTTCTAAAGCTTCTCAAAAATAGCAAACAAATAACAATGCATGGCTGCCTTTGTCTGCCATAGGTTACCATTCTATGTGAGCAGCATAAACACTATGTTACAACTGACCATTCCCTGAATGATCAATTATCCTATTACTGCGTAAAAACAAAACGAAAGTAAATCCAAAAAGTATTAGGGTTTCATGTATTTTTACAGAAAACAAAGCTGATACATCTTTCCCAGCTGAAATTATTGCCAATAATTACACAGTATAATATTGTTTACAACAGGTTTAGCTATTGCATTGTGCTTGCTTTTCAATAGATTAAGCTAAATGACCAGCCATAGATTACGTTTTTAAATTCAGTCCCTCAACTTGTTTAGAGAGGACTGCAAAAAATTACAGGATTTTTCTCTATCATAGTACGGCTTTACCATAGAAGCCTGTTATAAACAATTATAAAAACACATGTTATGGACTGCACTGGCATTCTCTTTGCCAGGTTTATATGTATGGTAGAGAGGGATATGTACAAAAAGAAGCATTTCCTGCATACCTGATCATTTCCTACATCTCCTAATTCAGTGCCTCTCTCAAGTTCTCTCCAGAGAACTTTGTTGGAGTCCTGAGACAACTACTTTAAAATCTACAGGTAGCAAATGTGAGTCTTAGAGCATTTTTAGCACTTGTTGACTGAGCACTTTTTCACTGCTTCTGAAATAACATAAACCATGTTATGGATAACTTAAAGTTTCCATAGTTCATGAGCAAATTACTTCCAATAACACTGAGTCAAAAAGGAGAATTACAAGATAAATTTTCCACTTTTGCAATTTTTCATTCTGAAAAAAGCTCATCCACAGATAGAAGAGAGGAATTCTTAGGGAAATGTATAGCTAAGATCACCTCTCCTTCAGCAAATGTCAGCAAAGGAAAAGGTTCAATGTCCAGCCCTGGAAGAGAAGGTCCAACTTTGCTCTCACATGTACTACTGTAAAGCTTGAGACAGTCCAACCAAACCAAAGTACAGAGCACCTGATGGTAGGCATACCAAGGCCCAAGTTTTTCATGGAAACATACATGCATACATTAACACCACCACAAACAAAACTGTATCATGTTATGCAGCAGGTAGGTTTAGTGCTATTTCAGAGTTCGTGCTTTGGACTCTACTTGCAGTGAAATCAAACCTCCAGCTAATGCAGAAGATTTGTTTGCTTTTGCAATAGTGTTTATCCATTTGCTTACAGAATTCTTTCACATGGTCTCTAGACAAAGGAGTTAATAGTTTAGTCATACATCACACTATATCTTCAGCTAAAATGTTTACTACTGGGGTATTCCCGCTTCATTTTCCATAAACTGACATCATATACTGAAAGAGAAAGAGGGCCAATGTGATTCTCAGAAATCAAGTCGTCATGAGACTTTACCTGCCACTAGATATGCACATACATACACATGTACACACATGCACACTTACACACACACACACACGAAAATATAGGGAAAACGACTCAGCAATAGCAAGAGTCGCAGTTTACCGTGGAAGCCTCTACTTAATATTCCGCTTGATCTGCCAAGTTTATAGCCTGGCAAATCTGAATACAAATGTCGATGCAAATGAGGATTCATTATTCTTACATCGTCTTTGTGTTGAAGCTTAATGTAACTTGGTTCCTGTGGTTGCTCAGGGAATGTAGATTGCAAGACAGGAGGAAAAAAAAGAACCCGACAAAAACCAGAGAAGCAGATAGGGAAAAGAAAAGTAACAGAAATGGAAATAAATGGAAAAAAAAATATGCTAAGATTTCAGACTAGGAAAACATCAAACTAATACATTATATTCTCTCCCTATTTTCTTGTATAAGGTACCTTTGCTTACCATTATCAGCAGAGAAGGAGTTAACTAACCAAAACCAGTCTTCACAGAGTCAAAACATAACAATCCTCTTTTTTCTGATTATACAATATTGTGCCCATTGTAAAGTCAGTGCCCCATTTATCTGAAAATTTCAACATTCTTTCGTAATTATAGAGCTCATCAGCTGGTAGAACCTGTACATTTAGATCTGTAAGAAGATTATAAATGAATTTAAAACCACCCCACCAGTTCTGCTTCTTTCATTATAAATTACTGCTGAATAATTCAGAAACACGTTAAGAAAACTACAGTACGATTAATAAACTACACAATGAAAATCACAATAGTTTAAATCATACATTTATTGTCCCATTTATAGCCCATCACAAGCAAAGGTTGAAAAGCAACAAATTAGAGAAAACATGAAATGTTGCAAGATTATAATTAGATCCTCAGTGCCACAGTACATTGTTCTGATGAATCTTTTGTATGGCTAGCTTATGCTGACATATAAATACCTTCTCAGTAAATAAAAATGTACTGTAGGCTTGACTTTTAGAGAAGCTGTAAAGCTTAGCATATGCGATGATCCCAAAGTCAATGCTGTAAGGCTTGCTTCTTCATCCATAAATAAAGCACATTTGCATCCATTCAGTCAAATTAGCTCCATATAAAAAGGTGGTTATAATTAGCTCCTTTTTCAGGTTCACGGTTAAAACTCAAGCGTGCCTGCCGTCTTGATTAAATCCACCATCGTCTTCCAATAGCTAGTGCTAATTCTTCCAAGGAAATATTCAGTTGAGGTGTTATTTTATTCTGCACTGCTGTTAGTTGTCTAATTTACGCCAAGTCCCTGCAGTGCTTTCCTTAAGCCATCCTCTTTGTCTTGCCTTTGAAATTTACCAGATCTTACAAGAAATCAATACTTAATTGATTATTCACTTTTCTGCAGCTTCAAACAGCAAGCACGCATAAGATCCTGGAGTAGTCACCCGATTTCCAATGCAGGAGGTTGCTTGGTGGCAGGGATCTGCAAGTATCCAACAGCAGGCATTCCACGGAGCTGTGCAGTGGCGTACAGTGCCAGCATCCAATAAAGAAAACGAAGATACTCTAACGAAGCAGGAAAAGTTCCCATGTGAGACAGATCCATATCAATGCTTTAAATAAAAAGCGGAGGCTCTGGCTTTCGGGTACAAGAACACCGTTCTCTTTGCAGCTATCCCTCTGTATTTTGCTTACCCTTTTCTTCCCATGGCACTGAAGTGGAATATCCAAAGTGCCACCGAACTCAGAGAACTCCACGCCGGAACGGGGGTGAGGCTCGTGCTGTACCTCTGACATAGAATAAGGATGGCAAGCACGTAACATTACGAAATGTAGGACAAATTCAGGCGAGAGAGAGAGAGGGAGAGCAAGAGACAGATGGCGGATCTGGCTAGGAGCCAAAGCCAGTGAAATGAATTACATTGCTGAATAACTGTACACCATTGATTCTGCCACTTGTTGCTGCATGGCAAAAAAGGGCCCTGACGTTGGCAGGAATCTCCTCGCGTGTCACGCATGCCGCAGACAACTTTTCGCACGTAACTCACCGCGCTGACAACGACACGCTACGGCAGGGAAAGTCGTGTGTGTGTGTTTGTGTGCGTGGGGGAAAGTGCGTGCGTATGGGTGAGGGAGAAAAAGAGAGAAAGCCGGAGTGCGTGGTGGGGGGTGTGTGGGTATGTGTCTGCGTGCGTGGTGTGTGTGTGTGTCTGTGCGCGCGCGCGCGCGCGTGTGGAGGGGAAAACAATCACTGCAATCCAGCCATTTTGTTTAATGAAGAATGGAAGGCTGGCATTCAGAGACGTGGTTATGTGCCGCATATTAATGTGTGCTCTGTAGACATCCTCCCCCTTTTTAAATGAGTGGCACAGGAACGAAGCCCTCTATAGAGCAGCCACCGTGGGAGCAGGAGCTCGCAAGGTAACATATCATCGCTAAACCTACGGACGTGGCACCCGCCGCTCCGCGCAAGAACAAGTTGCTGCCTGATGAGGAGGAAAAGCTGGTCCCACGGTTACGATGTTTGGGTGTTTTCGAAAAGATAGCCAGAGTCGAAGCAGATTGTTCAATAAATGCTTCGTACCCAGGATGAAGGGAGACATTATGGGATGCCCAGGGGGCTTTGGAAATCAAATACAATGTTTGAGTAGCACAATTTGAGGTACATTATAAAAAAGCAATTTGAATTGCCAATGAGGCGACACATATCTGCATGCTAATTAGACCTGTGTCAAGCTTAGTCTGCCGGGTTGTGTTGATGGCTAGGAATGCGCTTGTAGCTCTGCTGAGAGATTGTTTCTGCATAAATTATCAGCTTTGTCCTACTGATCATTTTCTGCAAACAAACATGAAATGTAAGATCAAAAGGCAATTCTGAAATTAAAATTATTGATTGATAAAGCCTAGATTTCAGAATCTAATTAGAGGAGGCACAAACAAAAGCTGATATTATTACAGATTGTGCCTGAGCTAGCAGCCAGATTGTGCAAGGCTTGTAATTTATCTTTGTTTATGCAGCCAGGATATTAAAAATGTAATTAAAATGGTAAAATGATCTGATCAGAAATAGCCACCTAGTGGCAAGTATATTATTTTAAATGGATTATAAAAGCATTGATCTGTGCAAATAAAAGGTTTTTTTCATGACAAACATAGCAGCTCATGGAAACTTGCTGAGCAATTTGTCTTTTGCTAATAAGTTGTCTTTTGTGTTTTGTTCCATAGATAAGCAACATCATTTATAACCCTCATTTGCACACTAATAAACATTCTGTTATTACAGGTGGTGTTGGGAACATCTTTCATAAATTATGGCATATGAAAATGGAAGAAACAAATAAACCCTTTTCTAGACATGCATTATATACGTTTTGTAAAATTAGAATATTCATCTGACAGCAGCAGCAGAAGTTGCTTATTAACTCACTCTATTGCTCTGTTTAAACCGTGAACCAGTAGAAACACTATCAATATGTAATTCAGCTTCTTGCTTATCTTCGTTACTTAAAAATGCTATACAAAACACAGAGGGCCCAATTTACCAAGTCTGTGCAGATTCAGTTACTAAATTTCATGGTAATAAAGAGGTCTTGTGATTTATACATTATTTTTACCCTTATTTAACACCTTTCTAGAGTTGCCAACTGGATTAAGTATTTACAGAATAGACTGCTTAATTGCACACAGTATAGAAATGAGTTTCGAAATTTCTCTGCCATCATGAGCTATGGACAGTGAAACTGCCAAAGGAAGCTTTGTCGTATGTTAATGAAGCAAGATTATGAAAAAACAAACTATAAAGGGTTTTTCAAGAAAATATAGTCAGAAGTTTGTAAGTTCATGAGCAGGGCTTAACTCATGTATTTCTTTTTATTTCAGATTTCTACATGAAACCACTATGGAAATACTCAATTCCTTTTTAAGAAATTCACAATTTAGGGTCCTGTCAGCAGCTCTGGGGTCTTTTGTTAGGTGCACTTAAAATGCCAGATTAAATATTAATATGTGGTTAGAGTTGTGCTATTTTGCAAGCCCTGAAACCCTATTAGTAAATCATGATCTGGTGACTGATGCAAGAAATTTCAAGGCACCAAGAGTGCAGATTGCCCATCAATCTGATGGATCACTAATTTTTAGTAAATCAGGCCCTTGGACTTTTAGCTGTAAGCAGATGTATGTTTCATTGTGACGGGAAAAGCAGTCCAACTAACAGAGCAATTTTCTGCACTGAATGTGTACCGTAACAGGCAGAGTTGTTTTGCATAATCAGTAAGTTATTTGAATACAAGTGTTCATTTAACAGGCTGTGCATGAGTGATACTGTTCTTGAAAAAAACACATTTTAAGCTAGAAGAGAGAGCTGCATTATTTTTATAGAATAGTACTAGGATTTCAAAACAGATCCTCAGCATGGTAGAGCTCCAGAAGGATGCCAAAGAAGAATGCCGAGGTAGAAGTAGCGTCACATCTTCCCAGTCCGCCCAAGGAGCTGCATCCCTTCAATAGGCTTCATCACCCACTGATCATATATGCAAAGCTTTTAGGTAGGTTGAGGAAGTATCAGGAAGGATCCTGAAAGATCAGGCAAAGGACAATGGAACCCAAAAGTAAGTGTGGGATACAATCATCTGGGTGAAAATATTGAAAATAATTTTAGGGAATAAGTTACTGCTGTAGAGAAGAAAGATCCTCCCTGACATATGGCACACTTCGACATGTGACTGAGTTCCAGCCTTCCTAACCTCTTGAGAAAAAAACCCAACCCCCAAAACCAAACCACACCCTCTTTATTGCCAATCTTTGTTTCATACAGAGGAATCCTGAGCTCTATTTCCTTAAAACATGGATTTCAGGAGCTGATTTAGGTATTTACTCATTATAAAGTGTTTCATGTGTACAGATACTAGCATAGTGTATATTGCCTCCCGTTTCATATCTGTCCTTTTTGCTTTCACAGCTCCTCTCTCTCTCAATTTTTAGCAGTCAGCTGACACTCGTATGGAAATCACCGTTAGACCTCTCCACACCTCCTCTGCCAGTGCTGCTTGACCGACACTGAGAAGTACAGGCCTGAAAGACTGATAAGTCTTGCATGTATCCGTATCTTTCTCAGGTCACCCTCTTCAAAACACCTATATACACTGCTTAAAAGAAATCCCCTGAATCTTAATTTAAAATAAAATAAATTTAAGTTTTATTCTTTAGCAGAAGCCTACAAATATAAGGCCTTACAATCAATATATTGAAAGTACAGCACAGGTTATACATCTTTTAAAAAGAAATAATTACAGTGTGCAGTAATTCAAGGGATTCCCAAGCTGATGGACAGTCTAAGAAAGAGAGATGAGGTAGTGTTATTTTTACACCAGGTGGCCATTTTTACTATTTTCAAATACTAAATCATTTCTTTTATTTAAAGAAAGTGATCCAAATCAATAGACCTTCTGGTATTGACATTGTGAAGTAATATGCAGCAACACCAACCATTCTGAAACATTCCAGCGGGCTTTTAACGTAAGCGAGAGTCTGCTGGGAGCAGCCTCTCTGGCTGAGACACATGGAGGGTGTTCTAATTTCCACTAAGCCCTGATCAATGGGAATTTATTACCACTTAGACAAATAGAAGCCCAGATTGTTTGCGCAAAACCAAACCAGCTTGGGTATAAGGCCCACATAAGAAAGATACACAAATATTAAAAGTAAATGAAAACAGTAAAACAATATGTGGATGTCTTTTTAGTCTTCCGTTTCCACAAAGCTAATACTTTGCTACTACATCCTGTGAAAATACAAATGCTGACAGAAGAAAGCTCACATGTATTTAATGGCGTTCCAGAGTAATGTACGTATCATTGTTTCTGAACCGTAGTTCCTATTGTGCTCTGTGTCGTACTCATGTGTTTACCAAATGTCAGAAACCTCCTTTACAGGCTATTAATACTATTGTGGTCCCTCCAACATGCACACAAATACGCTCGCTCCTCTCACCACACACACTTTCTCAGTGTCCATCAATATGTTACAAAGTCTGCGTTTCATTACCATATCATATGGAGTATTGATTCCTGTTCCAAGCTAAATAATGTTGTTTTTTAAAAGATCTTTTACCCTTTAAGTGGGGTTTGCTAACCAAACCGCAGACTGGTAACAAAGATGTATTATAATATTTGATACCATATATACTTTGGCAAACACCAAAACCAGTAACTTAGGCAGAAATTTCAATGCTTAATTCAAGTTTTACAAACAGGAAAATTGTGCACAAGATCCAGTTACATACATTCCATGTTAAAAAGGGAAACATTCCTAATAGACCTTTCAACATAATAAGATTCAGGCCTTAGCAGTAAAGAAAATGATTACAAGTTTTATTAGGCTTCAACTAGTTTCCACACCAGATCTAAAAAGTCACCTTGCACCTATATAAAGAGGATTATTTATGTAATTATCTGTACATGTGTCCTCATCAGCCACTGTATACAATCATTTCATGGCATTCAGATTCAGCACAAAAACATCAAGACCTAAGTACAAATATTATTACTATAATGGGTTTTCATTTCTAGAGGTCATCAGGGGAAGGGATTAATTTTGCTTGCTTTATTGTACACACAGAACAGCACACAGGGTCATATTACAATGCCTCTATCTGGAAAATCACATTCAGCTGTAATGAGAAAGGCACTTCTTAAAACAATTTTACAATTTTGGGTGTATGAGCTGTATTTCATTTCATTTCTATACTGCTTTCCTTTATGCACATTTATTTCAGATATCATTAATTGATTGTTAGTGATATTTACCATGATGATTTCAGGTGTCTTTTTTGATCTTTGACAACTGCTTGCGTTTCCTTTTCAAGATTCCTTTTACCAGTAACGATATGGAAACGTTTTGTATCTCTGGGTTGCTATAGGCATTTTTCAAGAATTGTATAGAGAACTTAAAATCTGTTAACCATGACAAAACTACTCCAAATACATTGCATTTCCTTACAGTTTCTGTGTATCATACATAAAATGGTCTCTGGCTAATAACTTAGAGACACAGCTTTATTTTCCCCTTGCTTCCTTAGAGACCATCTCGTTATGAGGTATTATTTAAATGAGACAACCACATTCTATCTATGCTGCATGAAAGTGATATTTTGCTACCCAAGGAACTTCATTCTTGCTCACAACAGATGATGTTGTTGTGAAGCAGGTTTTGCATAGGCCAGGTCAGAGGTAGCAGGAAAGCGAACCCAAAAGATCATGTCACACAATGTCCAGATATATACATCTGTACACAATATCCATTTAATGAGTGCAAAATTAACAGTCACGTTTTAGCCAGCAACAGATGATTTTGTAGTTGATTTTCAACCAGTTTCAAAGCTGTGTGAGTGAAAGTTCAAGAGAGCCAGGACTGGTTGCAGAATCCCAATAAGACGAGCTGAGATAAGAAAAAGAGAAAATAAATTTTTAAATAAAGTGTGGAGAGAAGTGAGATGAAAAACAAAACCAGAAATTGAACAGAACCATTGAACAGAGACACAAATACTGGAACTAAAATGAAGAAAAGAAAAAATTGAATGCCTATATCATTTCTTATATGCCTAACAGATTATTCGCTTGCATAGGCAAAACTTGTTCTTCTTTTTCTATGGCTGATAAAGCCTAGATTTTGCTCTAGTTAGAAAAGTTGTTTTCCTTAGGTTTTCTTGATAAGGATAAAAGAAACAGAGTTTAAACTACTGGAAAAAAAGATTGACCAACCTGAAGAAGTTCCCCGAATGTTCCCAGTCTTAACATTAATATTCTTCTGACTTATTTTGTCTTGGCAAAGGAGCTGAGAAGAAGTAGTGTCTGGAGACATTATGATTTCAGAGGCCAAGACTATCCATAAACCTTACAAAAGCACTGGAGAACTGCACAGAGGAATGGCATTATAGGCAAGATAAAACACATGCTTCCTTTCCCTAACGCACGCTCTTTCTGGCTCTGCAGACTGGCAATGAACTCGTTCTCCCAGACACTGTCTTTTTGGAGCGCTGCAGACTATTCTTGGCACTTGAGGAATACATGTGCAAGCATGCTGGCCACTGAAATTATGAGCACAACTAAAGGCATGATATGTCCTTTCCTGTTCTAGAAAGGATGTCTCAGGGACTCTATTGACTCTCATGCATTGAGACTATTTCTCACTCCAGCGAAGATCCGTTAAACATACAGTATCTTTTTGGCCAGAATATAGCCAAAGAAAATTCTCATTGCTATGTGAATACACTGTGTAAGAGGTACACAACCATGTACCTTGGGGGTACCTGCTTTTGGTCATAACTGTAGCTCATTCAGAACTTGCAGCTTGCACATTTGTCTTTACTTTTTTGAGAAAATATGTAATAGAAGTATAGTTTGTTGTGGAGCAGCATAGGTTTAAGACTGCAAGGGCTTTGTATATTCCTGTGCATAACATGCGTAGGAAGGAAAATATGATAAATAGTTGCAGTCTGCATTCGTGTAAAACAACGTTAAAGGCCCAAATTGCACTTAAACTTGCATAGATTAAATCCTGACCCGAAAGTAAATTGTATTAACCCATTGTAGAGAACCTCAGAAACCCTCCCTTGCTTCTCTATCTAGGCATACCTAACATCAAGAGAATAAACAAATATCGATACACTAGAAATAATTAATAAATGTAACTTTACTGCAGAATATGCATTTTCCTTTACTGGAGAGTTTATACACAATCACACATACAAGCACAGAGAGAGCATCCATATGACCCTTACCTTTTCTGTTGCTTAAAATGTTGCTCTTTAAAAGTCAAGACAAGTTTCTGAATAAATCGAAATCAAAAACATTTAAGATGCTAGTTGAATCAGAAAAAGAAATATGATACAAAGAAGTGGAATTAGTCCAGAGGGTTTTTTAAAATATTTGTCTTTAAATATACTGTGTTTTCCAAGCCAAGGGGATTGGATTCCAGTCTTCTGGGTACTCAAAAGAACCTCTTCAAATGTGAAAGGTCTGATCCCACTTGACTCTTTCTCTCTGAGTATAACAGCATCCTGGCACCTGTCCTCAGCCTCACACCGAGATCCCAGACACCATCACATCAACTCACAGAAGGACACTCCCATGGCTGGAGGCTACAGGTTCCCCAATTGTTGATTTTTTTAAGCCAGGACCTTACAATCCCCATTCCAGATGGTTATTATTCTTGAATGGGTTAGTGGAATTGTGTCCTTTTTTAACTAGGAATTCTACGCTTATTGGGACTCGAAGGGACATTCCCATGAAGAATTTTTTTATTTTATGATCAAAACAAGAAATCCAAAAAAAGCTCCTGACCTGTTTTATCCAAACACAGCCCTATGCAAGGAAGTCTATACAGTGCAAGGCTGTGAGAATATACAAAGACCCAATGCCCCCCAAACTTGCTGGTTTAGACTTCATTGTGGCTACTCAGGAGGAGATGCCAAGGCCAACTGCGACAGGCCCTACACCCATACTACTAAACTCTTTCACCCTCCAGAACATGGTGGCTGCACTCAAAGTGTCTGTTCGAGATTTTAGCTGACTCACACTAACTCCTGAACTACATCCAGGAATTAGTCAGCCAAAGGCTAGCTGGCACAGGTCAAAATCATGCTGAGGAACACACTAGCACTTTAACAGTAGAAAGGACAGTATTCCAGAGCTCAGGAATGTTCCTACGCTCTGTTTAATATTAGGCTATACATTTAGCCTGTAAGTCTTTCTGTTAATGAATGTGAGCTTTGGACTTGGTCCTTAGAGGACCAGTGACATTTGAGGGATGGGAGAGGGATACAATCAATTTAAATATGCATTTGCAAATTTACAAAATATTATAAACATGTAAGGTAGTGCATCTATCTTCATCAGACTCTAAAGCTGTAAATACCAGATGTCATTTATAGATTAAATGATTTTCCTAAATCTAATTTTATATTAATACAAACCATTTGTCAATTCAACATGAAGGTTCCTATTTTAAACATTCAAAAGTCATGGAATGCAAATGTTAGAGTTATCCCAGTGATTCATTGCACAAAACATAAATTAAGGTATAAACTGAACAGAAAATTAATTTGCCTGAAAGGTGTTGAAACAGATCTGCAACTGACCTGCTCATGGCAATTTCACCTCTGCTTGTTTTTTAAGAAGATCCCCCCTTTTGGGGAAAATCCTCTCAAAACCCCACAGCTCCAATAGCCTGATCTCCTGCGCGTGTGAAAATTTAACTGACAGTAAACAAAAATTTAAATGTACAAGAGGGCTCTGAGACGTGAATTCATAAGGGAAAAAAAAAATTATCCACAGCTCAAGACGGACTTTTTCTGTTCTTGCTTACCTTCAGCAGTGATGGTTTCCAAAACACGGAATGGTTAAACGCTCTGTACCTTTATCTTCATTATCACTCACTGATCCTTTCATAAGGTTTTCAAAGTAACTAGTAAAGATAACAAGATGGTCAACAAGTATTTTAAAAAAATTAAAGGAAACCATATCAACCTTAGAAAAAAAGAAAGTTTTAAAAAGTAGCAAACACATGGCTGATTCCTTTTTCACCATGCTACAGGAGGATAAGATATCACAGAAAGTAACATTATCAAAACAAATTTGAACACTTGTATTTGATGTTACCATTTTCAAATTAGAAACTTTATAATGTCATTAAGTCTTTGATAAGATCTGCAAATCAGAAAATTGTTTAAGAGCAAGAGTTTTGCCAACCTGTATTTCTCAGAATCCCTAATTTTGAGCTCCCAAAGGAATTGTCAATGCAGCTGGCAATTAAAAAGGAATAACTCGGTTCAAAGTGACCCTTGTTATGTTCAGTCTGCATATTTGGAGCTTGACTGAGGCAACTGAACTGTCGGGCATAAGGCAATGAAGGTCATCTCTGTCTCTACCCCTGAGGCCATTGGGGATAGTCAGCTCCATGGAGTTAAGGCTTCTATTTCTCCCTATTCTATGTTAAAGCAATTAAATACAGGAACCCTCCTCACTATCAGGATTTTCCTTCTTCACTAGTCAGCACCAACACTTCAGGAATACACTCTTCTCTTGAGAATGACTCCTGACTTTGAAACTGGCCTAGACTCATTGTTTTTTCCATTTTTAACACAAAGGACTTGTTTGCTTACGTGTGAGTATGGGATAGATGCTCGCAAAGAGCAATGCTTGCAACACACTCCCTCGATACGATTCAGCTATTTTAGCATACAGTGGCAGAAGAGTTCTTCTATTATAGCAGCTCCTTGACTTGAATAAGCTATTCTAGCAAAAGGAATCCATATTTTCTGGATTTTGCTAGCATAATTATGGCAGGTGAAGGAATGCAATACAGGTAAAGATAAAGTGAAGACATAGGACAGAAAGCAGAACAAACAACAGAGTGACCCTGATAAACACCCATGAGAGAGACCCTCTGAGCTAAGCCTTGACTGCAACAGACTTTGAGTTATGAACAAAGTATGCATTTCTTAGTTTTGTGTGTACATGGAAACTTATTTTCAATATTTATAATTATATTACTTGATGACAAGTATCAAAGTCTGTCACTGAAACTTGGAGTTAAAACTCTTTTGTTCTCACTGAAGCTGCAGTTTGATCAGGTGACTGCGTGTACTTACTGATAAATGGGATGAGCACTCAGGACTGCAATACTTTTCAAAATAAACGTATATTGCTTCTTTTTTAGTATTAGCATATTCTAACATTTGCAGTACTTATACAGGGCTTAGATGTCAGTAACGCATGCATCCAAGACTCAGGGTATTCCACTGACTTTTTAAAATATGAAGCCAAGCATAACCAGGTTTTCATGGCATAGATATTTATCCTGTGGGATCTTTCCACAGGTCAAAAAATGTGAAAATCCCCCAAACCAAAAACTGAAACATAAAAGCAAGAGACAGGAGAAGCATCTAAATATTTCTGCCTTGAAGAAGGAATGTCTTGTATCACATACCCTCACATATGATCTATTCACTGCATATGAAAACTCTTTGATTTTTAAAATCTCTATATTAAAATACAACAGAAGATGCCAATATGAAATGAAGGTCTAAACAACAACTTGCTTTAAAAAGTTGTATAAATACCTTTTACATTTTCAGTCATGAAAATATCAGAACAAGAGATCATAAAACCTCATTAATGTACAATGCTTTGTAGTGCATCTCAAATGACTTTCACAGCAAGAAACTTGCCCTACCCATATCCAAGTGTCTGTGGTACTCCTAAGCAGAAGGAAGTATAAAATCAAATAATTTCTACCACATCATTACATAATTTATTCTCATTTGTATCTTGTGAATTATTTTAAATATTCAATTAAGCTGCATTTGAATTTTGCCAAAGATTATTTCAGTTCTTATCACCTTTGGATGCCTGTTCAAAATGCTTACTGCTAAGGCATTAAATGTACCCTCCAATATTGTCACACTGACTGTAGGGTAAATGAGTCTATGATGATTTCTCCCTCCAAGGCTCAGAATATTAAATTAAAATCTAAAAGAAACAACAACATTGTTTTCATATAACCAGGGGCCTCTCCAAACATAAAATATATTAGCATAGTTCCAGACTCACTGAGGAGGAAGTAAGTTGACTTATTCACATAAAAGCTGCAGTGATGTGTTCTTATATTCTGTCAAGCTACAAATCTGAAAATTTGCCTAAAGGCAAATTGGATTTTATCTATCCATAGCATTAATATAAAACAAATCTACATTGCTTTTTATTGATATTACAGTCTGGTTTTCTTACTTCTAAATCTAAACAACCTTTCATCTGACAGCACATAGCAGATTTTTTGTTTCTTGCTTCATCTGTTCCTTAAGTACAATATATTCAGTGGAGTTCTTACCTTTTAAAATGATACCTGCTTCTAATTAACAGCATTTCAACACAAAATTGGTCAAGAGTAACTAGACTGTGTTGATCCAACCCTTAAGTCATGACTTAAGTATGTACTTCAGTGGATGGTTTTCTTTTTTTTGCCTGAGTAAGCACTGAAGCAGTGTTTGGGGTTTGTTTAGAAATTAATAGCTAGCAGTTTTCTTGTTCATTAGGAAAAGTTTTCTTTTTAAAGTTTCCTCCGTAAATTATCTGAATGTTTCCCTACCATGGCCAATGAATTAGAACCATGTTGTAACATTGCATCATCTATATAGTTGTAAAATAGATTTAATACAATCAAGAATAAATCATTGACAAATAAATTCAATAAACATGGTCTGAAGACTGAGTCTTGGCGGACATCACAGTCCATTTCAGCCAAGCCAGATTCCTTGCCCTGTACGACAAATCTGTGTGCTTTTCTTGTTAAACAGTCATGAATCTGAGTTAAGTGACTTATCCTCAAGAGCATCATAGTCTTATCTCCCCTAATCAGCATTCTAGAGTCAATCAAATCAAATGCTTCTGTGAAAATTACAAAATACTGTGCCAGTACTTTGATTCTATCCAATGCCTGGTCACTGGAAATATTACTGTTAAAAATTCAGATGCCAAAAAATATTTTTGGCACAGTCAGGAAGAAATGAAATTCACAGATCTAAAGACTTGGGTTGAAATTGTGCCAATTAGAGGGATAGGAAGAGAAAAAGCCAAGAAATATTTATTCTCTTTTCTACAGATAATTAACTAAAATTAACTGAAATTACTGAAAATCAGCTCAGACATGGCCCTCTGGGAGCTGATTGCAACATCAGGCATCACCCAGAGTAAGGTGAAATTCTACGCATCAACTCTTACTTTGGTATAGCTAAAAACGAGTTCACTCTTTCAGAAAGTGTTTCAACATTCCTGAGTGGCTGCCCTGAATGAGAAAGAACATCAGTTTTCCCAACAGCTACCAGTTTTTTAGCCATGACTCTACTGCAGAACGGGTGAAAGCAGTGCCTTTATCTTTCTCTTTGGCTGAAATCACAATCAGGTAAGTTTCTACTTGGCCAAACTAGGAAGAAAAGAAGGTAGAAATTTTTATATTCTGCACTGTAGGGAGTAGGCAGACTTTAGCTATAACTAAGAGATTTGCAAGTAACTTTTCATAGAATTTTTCATTTTTCTCTAAGTTGCAGTTTAGATTTTTTATTGCACATTAAACTATCTCCCCTAGAAAATAATCACTTGAAAATGATCCTTAGTTCAGGATGTGTGTAATAGTTCAACTACAGCTGAAGTGGTCGTAACATCTACAGTTCCTAACACTGGAAGGCCTCACAAAAAACATAGGTTCTGCAGTATCCAAAAGAGATTAAGAAAAGTCACTTTTATGGGTTACGTAAGTAGATTTCACTAATTTTACTTTGTAAAGTACAAGTATAATGGAGAAATCTACCTGTGTCGAAATACCTGTCACTGAGAATGGAGGTTAATTTTGTCCCTTTATAATATTTCAGTGGTGCATTTTAAAAATTTATTTCGTTTTATATGTGGAGAGTTTTTTTAAATCCCCTATCCTGAAAGTAACCAAAACCCTAATTAAGTTCATTTTTAGTAAAAAAAAAAAAGGTGCTTTTTTATTTATTTTTTTAAAAAAAACCAATGATTGTGGTAAAATGTCTGAAAATGTCATCAAAGTTTATCTGAAAGCAGAATGTTTCTCTTCAGCTGTCTGAAAGGTCCTGGAAATCTATACATGACTTCTAAAGGATCCACAAAAGAGTAACTAGGAAAATAAGCTTTAGAAAACAAACTGTGACCCTCATATGGGTTTGAAAGATATAGTGAAAATTTGCAGTCTGTTCCATTGTGAGGGGAGGGTAGAAGCCAGGCAAGATACCTTATGCCTTAAATGGCAGTAGATATACATTTGGGCAAATAAATTGTGCCCATCTTGTCAAAAGTCTCAAAATTCACTGTAAAAGGGTTCACAACTTCACTTATTTAGAGTTTTGCTGTTTGAAGAAAGACTTAGGAATTAGACAGCAAATAAAAATGTTTACTATTAATGTTTACTATGCCAAAATGTTTACTATTAATTTACTTTTTCCTACTGTCTCATTTTGCACCCTTCATCATGCACACCTGACATCCTATGATGATGTAGAAAGCTCTTCTCATTCACTGTATGTGGAGGTTGACTGCCTTGCTCAGTATTGTGAATGCCCCTCCTAGAACAGGGCATGTAACTTCATTCTTGTCATTGTACTAAGCAAAAGAATACTTATGTCTTTTTAGCTAGTCTTTGGTGGTAAAGGGTGGCTGGGCTGTAGGAGCACCTCCTAGCTCCTAGTCTGGATGACTGTGTTCCATCTTATTTTAGGATGAAATGTGGGAACCCAGCACTGCAGCCTTTCCCCTTCTCTCTGGTTTTGATGGCAAGGAAAATGAGGTGATTAGGCTGGAGGGAAAATAACATAAGTTCCCCAGTCTGAGCAACAGATCACTAGAAGCCAAGACAAATTTTGGGCCTCAAATTTTTTAACTCCGTATTCTGGTTTTGTAATATACAGTTGTACGACAGAAAACAAAGGTTAAATAATAGGATTCTCATGTGTAAATGTGTTTGATTTGTTATATTAATTATCTAATTAAAAACATTTGGAATCAATATTTAATGCTTTAAGCTAAACACGTTTACATTATTTCAGGAATCTGATCTTTAAAAAGTAAACTGAAGAAAAATTTAATATATATTGGCAAATAATGAATCAGAAAATGGCCACATCTGCCTGTGAGTTTATCAGATTTACAGAGCTTGCAGCAGAAAGTCATGGTAACTTTCTAAGGGCTGGGTTATGCTGTAAAATCTGTATTCACATAACTGAACAAGACTGACAATTTATCAATAAACCCCCCAATATATTGTTATGTTTAAGTGAGTTTAAACCAAGCTTAAATAAAGTTAGGAAATTTTCTGACTAATAATGAAAATGGAAGTTCATAGTCTATGTTAACATCTGATTTTCTTTAGATGCAAATTTTGGAAAGAAAATATAATACTTACTCTCTGACAGTGTGAACTTTTGGATCACAGTTTCTTTACCAATACCTACTAGTTTGAGGAAGGGTAGTCTTGGATCCACAGATAAATTTAAGGTTTTGCCATGGCACTGAAATACAGTATTCCACAGTCACAGTTTCTATGTTTTATATCTCTAAGTCCACTGAAGCGAAACATACATTTTACTACATCAGCAAAAGAAAATATTTGGAGTTGACTGTATGCAGTAACAAATATTACTATTATTTTTATAATGTATGCTTTCAACCAGATACCATCCTCAGATATGAATCTGCAGCTGAAAATAACTTATGAGAAAACACAAACTGGATTTTTAAGGTTGTAGAGAAATGCATTCCACGTATCTGAAGCTCAGATACAGCTGTTTGGGTTGGTTGTGGTTTTTTTTGTTTGTTTGTTTGTTTGTTTGTTTGTTTGTTTTTTTACATTGCGTAATAGTCACTGGTACAATGTTCTGTCCATAAAGATCTGTTAAAAATTTACCAGCCTTTCAAGAGAATGCTCAAATGTTAAAATGCAGCTAGATGCGTACCAGCAATATATCGCTCTGTTCTAGTAAACACATATATTTTATTTTTAAGATTAGTTTCATCTTGAAAATTACAAATTGGATTAGGAGGTTTGATATGATTGGAAAACAGATTGACAGTCTATTTAGCATTTTTATTAGTCGTGTAGATTATCTATAGGCTATAGATGACCTCAGTCAACATTCTTTAGGCAGCCAAACACACGGCAACATCAGCCAATCATAAAAACATGTACTTGATTATTAGGTCTAAAGATGTGTCAAATCAATACACTGTATCACCTTCAAGGCTAGATATAAGAAAGTGTCTGCATCTTTTGTAACTTAGGCGGCTGGAAAAAAAATGCTAAAAAGCCCACAGTTTACATAAGTTCTGTTTAATATGGGCACCTATATTATTGTCATTTCAGGTTTTTGATCTAATTAGCACAATTTTTACTCTTTGAATCTCTTTGAAACCCAAAGAAATATAGGTCATAAATGTATTAAATAAAAACTTAAAAGGATCACGCTGTTTCTACCATCTCCTTGTTGTTACTATATACATATCAAGCATTAAGTGGTCTCTCCTGCTTCTGATTGCAACAAGAAATGGTTTAATATAACCAATGTACAGTAATACATCAAAGGACTGTTTGTAATCATGCTTAACTGATGCCATCGCATTTTATGATCCAAAGTTTAAGGGAAAAATATGTAACACAGACTGTGGTTATGCTGTACTTGCACTATTTAAGTGCAATGCCCACATCAGTAGCAACACAGGGAGGGAACAATTCTTCAAAACTATTCCTTTTTTGCAATTCCTTGGTTCCAGAGGATTTATTAATCTACAGCTGGCCTTTACCACTATTTGGCTATCAACTTCACCCTGTTGTCTGTTGACATTTCTATCACATTTACCTTTTTTAGGAAAACAGGGAAACCAGGACTCTCAATTTTTTTCTCTAATTAGCTCAAGCAAAGGAGTAGAAAGTGTAAAGTGTCATTAATTTCCATGGATCTGGACCCATGCTTAAAGAAGTTCTCAAAGGTAGAATCTACATACTGTTCTGAAGCAGTATAATTCAAAATAGAGTTCCTCTACCAGCTAGATGGTATGAAGCCTATCTCTTACAGTTACCAAGATAGAGTGAAGAGACACCAATCCTTCTTTAAGGTTACCTTACAGGAAAACTTAATCTTTGCATGCTTTGGCTGTGTCTACAGACCGGATCTCATGTTTCACCACAAAGTGTGCTTCCACATGACTGCAGAATATTCCCCATGGATGAACTTGAAGCTGCAATAAAGATGAAACAAGACACATCCGTCCCATACTCATGATCGAAATATGGAAGGCTACTCTGTCACACCATTAATAACTATGAATTTAATTTTAGGTGGCTTGTCAGATGTTTCAGTGATTTTCACGTAGATTTTTCCATTTAACTTATCAGAAGACATTTTTCTGAGTTTGTGAACATTTTTCATTTCTAAAATTAAAATTGATTTGAAGGATAAAATTGTGAACAGTATATTCAAAAAAGTGGTAGATAACTTCATGATATTTCTAAGCATGCAGAAAATGTTGTTCTGATCAAATTGCTTGAATGAGAAAATATCTGCCTGATATATCTACATGTATCTATATTGATTCATTAGACAGATATTTTCCTCCTGAAGTGAAGGACCAAACCAAAGTCACCAGGAAGTATAGTTTAAATAAGCATTACTTATAAAGACAGTAAAAGATCAAGTGCAATAATACTTCTTTTGTTGGCGTGGGTTAAAAACTGGCCACACCTTTTCTTCTAAAGAACCTTATTTGGGACTTGAAATAATATTTTGAAAATATTTCTTGTCAAAACACAGCTTTAGTCAATCTTCACCCTTCATAGTGGATTCTTACTAGTAGGAGGTAGAACTTTTAATATTCAGAAACTTTTTTAATACCTGTGCACCAAAGACCTTTAGAGACTGAAGTTCCAGCTTGCTTAATAGCCCAGCCAGACAGTTTTGGAATTTGTTTGCTTGTTTTATGGAACGCTACCTGAATTATAGTATTTTTCTGCTTAAGTCATTCAGTTAGCACTTTTGTAACAGTGCTGGAACTGAGGTGGCTTCGTACATAACATATTACACTTCAAAAGGCCTATGCAAGTCAACTTTAATTTTTTTCTTCTTGTTTGATATATAGATTCTTAAATTTTAAAATATCATAACTGTTATTCCTAACAGAATTAACTGTTATTCTGAATAGAAATACATGTTACAATGCAACACGGTGTTTGGGAACTTTTATTCCATCTCCTGCTTAATTAAGTCCCGTAACTCCTAATTAACACTTCCTAAAGCTTTAGTGTGTCTAAGGTAGTAAGCCCTAGAATTTCAAGGGTAATAGGTGCTATGCTAATTGAATGGATAGTTACAAATGAGTTGCTAAGGGATTAGCCCAAGAAAAGCTAAATACATTTAGGAAGGTTTTGAGGTAGCTTTCTATACAGAAAGATCCAAAGAATCTTAACTGACTAGAAACTGAAAATCAAGCAAAAATGAATTCCTTTACACCTGACTCTACACCTGATGTGTATCTCTTCATCCTTCTGTCTCACTGAAATTTGCTGGAAAAACAAACACACATGCCATAATTAACTAGATTTACAAACATGAGGTTTAACTTCTGCAACCTTTAGTGAATCTTGTTGCCTCATTTACTCTGGCTAAGGCTAAAGAAAAGTCAGATATGAGGGGCTAGAACTTTCTTTCCTCTGCTGAATAGAGATTTCTGCTAACCAGCCAGCTTCTTCTTTGTTACAAGTCTTAATACAATTTCTCTTTGCTCCCTGCTACCAGGAAGTGTGTGTGTGTGTGTGTGTATATATGCATATATATACACGTATATACCGAAAGAGATTGTTTTTTCAGAGAAACCCTGAAGTACAAGCTGTGACGTTGGATTGGGCAGTTCACTGGTAATGTCCCAGCATACCTTTCAAGAGTCCTACAGAAGTGCACTGAAGTACATGACATAGCAAGAATTGTCTAGTGCACAGATCTAAGGGTCTCCATACCCCTGGAAACATCTTACTGTACTGAAGATCATTGAGGTTATTTAATTACTGGTAAACTTCCTAAAATGAATCCCTGGGTCATCACTTTTTTTACTTCCTTGTCCTTAAGGTCTCCTGATTAACGTTCTATTGGATATCTGAATTAGTGTCTTGGATTCAGGCTTCTTTATGTAGCATTTTATGAAAAGATATTATATGAATGGCCTCATTAGAAATCTGAATTCCACATCCCTTTGCCTTCTCTTCTGCGGGGTAAACAACCTCAACTCAGCCTTTCTTCATGGGAATGGTGTTCCAGCATCCTGATCTTTTTTGTGGCCCTCATCTGGACTTGCTTTAACAGATGAGCATTTTTTTTGCACCAAGGGACCTAGAGAGGGAGGTAGTACTCCAGGTGGGGTCTCACAAGAGTGGAATAGAAGGGCAGAATCACCTCCCTTGACTTGCTGGCCACTCTTCTTTTTGTGCAGCCCAGGATATGACTGGATTTCTGGGCTGCAAGTCACATTGCTGGCTCATGTCCAATTTTTCATCTACTGTTCTCTGCAGGGCTGGTCTCAATCCATTCATCCCCCAGTCTGTACTGATATTTGTGATTGTCCCAACCCAGGTGCAAGACCTTACACTTGGCTTTGTTGAACATCATGAGGTTCACCTGGGCCCACTTCTCAAGCCTATCAAGGTCCCTCTGGATGACATGCCTTCTCTCAAGTGTATCAAATGCACCACTCAGCTTGGTGTCATCCACAAACTGAGGCATCTGAAGATAATGGTACAGTAGGATTAACACTGAAGAAAGATCTCCTTTTGAAGATGCTGTATGACCTAAGATAGGAAGATGGGGATGATGTTGTTCCCAACAGATGACTGTTGGGAAGAAATGAACTGTTTTCTCACTATGTCCTTATCACTCACAGACTGTCCCATAAGCTCCTGGGAGCCCTGAAGACCTACAAATTTTCACACATACTTCCTGTTTCTTTCATACTTAAATAATATATTATTTGTTTTTTAGTCTCTGGATATATGATTTTTTTGGTCTTCTTGGCTCTCTCAATCTATTTTAAATGTTTGTTTCACAGAATTTATGATTCTTTCTACTGGGTTCACAAAGATAGGATTTCTAGCTTGGCTCAAGTCATGTTGCAGATTTTGCCATTTACAAATACTGACTTTTATCTTAGATTTTCTCTGAAGTAAATTATGGTCTCCATAATTCTGTTATAACACAGTCAACATACGTCTATCCTGAGTCAAAATTTAATTTTCCCCATGTTTGATATTAGGGTCATTTTGACTACTTATGTTATTAAAAGAAACAACAAAAACCCAATGAAAAATCTTTTCTGTAACTTGATGTCACAGTACTTCTTTTTGGTTTGAGTCTTATTCCTGCAATTTTGTAATAATTTATATTGTGGTCACTTCTGCTTAGTGGCAATGTTTTCAAACAATTCCTCTATATTATCACTTCTGATTTACTCCTCGTGTGTGCTTTTAGAATTCATAATCCTAGAAATAAATTGTTTAAAGGATGACACATCTTTAAACCTGGCTTGTTGAGGCACTGTATTGGTTTAAGTGAATCAGACTAAAATTACTATTTAATTATCAGAAATAGTGATTAACTAATTAATAATTAATTAACCAATTAATATCAAATTAGTAACATCTTTGAGCATCTTTATTGCTAAGCATTCAATACTGTTTTCCTAACGATAAAGTCAGTAATGCAATACAACCTGCTTACATTTATTTTTGTGAACTAACCTTTAAATATACAGATATTCATCAACGGAACCACCTTCACCAACACCTTTCATTGCCTTACATTTTATGCAGTGTTTTGGGAAGAAGACTATCTTTCCTTTTTCTGATTTCTGTCAACTACACAGCATAATTTGTTCTTTTACTGCCATGATGTTCCAGTGATCGTTGCAGTTCATAATCATTATTATGTATGTTACCGTCCATTTCTTGGTTCTTTGTTTCCCCCATACCACATTTCAGATCACCTTTTTATTTTATTATTTATTTATTGCCTTTACTAAAGGCAATAAGTAAAGCCTTCACTCCTTATCTTTGAATTATTCTGCCTGATTCTGGGTTGGAACCCACACTTTACACTTGCGCGGTTGGGAATACCACCTTAATTTTATTAACAAAGCTCTGGCCTCTTCAGCCTTGATCATAAATATTACACCTGCATCAGTCTCTAATAGTGTCTGCCTCTGGCAAAAAGGAATACTTTAGAATGTCTTCCTATTACTTTGCATACTTTTAAATTAATTTTTATGGTTTTCCTAACAAAAGCAAATGCAAACTTTTATTAGTTAAAGATATTATTTCGGCATGGATGATGATATTCTTATAGGGAGATAGATTTATAATCTGCAAAAATAACAGTGTCATTACTATTCTATAGTAAGCATAAGGAATGCTAAATGGATTGAGGAGTTTCTGGTAATTAAAAAGAAATTTAGCATTAGTTACTTTATGGCTAGGCTTTAAAGTATTCTGGGATCCAAGTATTACAGATGGAGAACAAAATGCATTTTAAAGTGCTATTCAATATAAGATCCCTTTATTACTGAGGCTTAACATTTGAAATGCAGTTTTTGGCTGATAGAAAGAGACACCGTAGAAGCCAAGTTGCTTCAAATGGATTTCAGATAGGCAGAGGCCAAAATCCTCCATGAGTTGCTACAGACATTAAAAAATTTCTCAAGCAGCTGCTTTGTTTATAGCTCTCAGACACCTTATCATGTTGTTTTTTTAATGTACAATAATTTCTGATCATATTTATTACTCAGTGTGGGAAAATAAGCAAGCAGAGACTGTGATGTAGGAAGAAGGCTATATAGAGAACTAAGAATTTCTACCTGCCTTCTCAACTTCACAGTGAACTGAATGGACACTGAATAAGCAAACGTTATGTGAGAGTCCTATTAATATTTTAGAAGTCTTGGGAATTAATGAATTCTCTTATGTTGAGTGTCAACTTTCTTTCTTTTGCAGTATTGGTACGTATAGCCACTATGCTGAGGGTTTTGCTGGGAGTATTTAAATGCTGAGGAGGGATTTTTCAAAAGGTACATGCAAGAAACCCTCAGAAAGCCTCTCCCTTTTGCTTGTTCTTTTCTCAGTTTTTTTTTTTTTTTTTAATGAGGATTGAAAAATGTCAAAATGTTATCTTAATTAAATTGATTAAGCTTTTTTTTAGAAAATATTCATTTTATCACAACCTCACATCAGCAAATCTTATTAAATAGTAAGGTTTTGATAATTCAAATTATTATTGTTAAAAATATTTTTTGTTTTAGGTACTGTGAGTAACACTGTTACTATTTAGGCTTATATGTTTTTATTAACACATGCTGGGGCAGTTCTACTTGGTTTAAAAGTACAGTGGAGGTTTTTTGTTCCACCAACCTTAAAAGAAACTTGAAATCAATTTTATTCTATGTGGAAAATGTATATCCCTTGACATTTAACTTAAGACATAGCCAGTAAGTTCACATTCATGTGACAGCACAGTTCAAATTGATGAAAATAATGTATTCCTTGTGTCACTGTAAATTTGATAAAAATCTGAGCATAATAAACAAAAAATGGGGAGGTGTGTTCCTGCAAGCGCTAGCAAAGGTTTGCTGTACTGTTTTTCAAGAAATAATTTTTTTTTTCTTCATTCAATTGACAGAATTCTAATTTTTTTACTGTATATATTGTTATTCGTGTTTAAGGTTGTGAAAAAACCAAAACCAAATAAAAAACATTTCAGGACCGAATGAACCATGGATATTTCAGTCTGATATATTTATAACACCTGTGTTATGCCACTATGCCTTGTAAATTGGAATAGATCAGTAAGCACATGCAAAAAAGCAAGTGGGTGCTCATTTGAAGTACTTAAGACATGGAAGTAACCTAATTTTGAGGTATATTACGCAACTATGACTTGATTTAGGCAATAGTGACTCTGGGCATTCTATGTCTTTGATGATCAAGACACATGAAACCACAAAACAAGACAAAACAACAAGATTCACATGAAAAATAAAAAGGAATAACAGAAATAATTCAGTATGCAACTAGAGATCTTAACAGAACAGAGTATCGTCCCATTTTTCACAATGAGCACTATTTAAAAATTCCACCTGTAGGCCAAATCAGTCTCCTATGATCCTGTTAGGTTTGACTCTCAAACATTACTTTAGGATTTTGCTTAGAACAAAAGAATAAAAGCCATTTTAATCAACTCTTCTTCTTTTTAATCAGTGCAACATGCGTTTCATGAACAATTTATGGCACTCGACAAAAACATGGGACTTCTTTCAGATTTGTGAAAAACAAAAGAAAAAAGTATCCTAAAAGAGAACACCAT
Organism: Burhinus bistriatus; assembly: GCA_013397275.1. Taxonomy (NCBI): domain Eukaryota; kingdom Metazoa; phylum Chordata; class Aves; order Charadriiformes; family Burhinidae; genus Burhinus; species Burhinus bistriatus. The sequence continues at coordinate 516,567 of VYXH01009911.1, read as the reverse complement.
CACTATGGATAGAAAACAGGCAGAATGTGGTAGGATATGAGCAGGCATAATTGCATGCTTTGATATTTATGATGAAAGACCTGAGCTGAAAGAAAAATGACAAAAATGCTATCTTAGCCTTTTATGAAACAAAGAAAACCTGAAGGTCGTGCAATAGTAATTTTCATCATTCCTTCCAAAGCCTTGGCAAGCTTTGAAAATTCATATGTAATAGCAGCTAGCTTTTCTAAGTGAAAGTGCTTTGAAATCATCTTGGGATATACAGTATATAAAAGAAACCTTCATTTTTCAACTGCAACAAAAGCAAAATTACATTTCAGAACATTAAGCTGACTATTTTAAATTATGTTGTCTTAGCTCTAGAAAAATCTTTTATTACATTGTACAATTAATTTTCTTAAACTCAGAATGTTCTGCTGTATATATTAATTTTAAAAGAAATTGCTTCTGTATATTAGGAAAAAAAGCTCTTAAAATTTACAATTTATTCACTAAAATACAGCAAAACATGTCTGGCAAAATCCACTGACAAGCACAAGAAATGCAAGCTAAGAATATAGCATAAAAAAGGATGATTGCTGTGAGATTTCTACAGCTGCATAGCATGCTGAATTTCATTTCAATCCCAATTCCTCTATGTACAAAGTAAATGGTTAAAGATACCTACAATCTCAATTTTAAGGACACCTAAATTGTCTTTAAAGTAGAAGCATATTCTACCTAATAATAGTAATTTCTCATCTTCTGAATGGGTGGGATTTATTTTACCAATAAATTGTTCTCTCTGGTTTCTGCATTTGTTTGGACTATTGGGTCTTTTTTCTGTCCAGCCCTGAAATAGAGGTTGAACACTTTTTTAAGCTGTAATTTGACCTCAGTGTCTGTTTCCTCCAATTGAGACTGAATCCACAGTAGCAGGAGAAAATATGAAAAAATAACTATTCCAGGGAGAAAAAAATATCCAACAGTTGGAAACTATTCCAAACTTCAGAAAAAAAGTAGTATCTAAATGGAAAAGTAAAAGGAAAGCTATCCAAATTTCTGATTTTCCTTCAGTATTACCAATTGTGCATCAATCCCCTCCCTCACCCTCCTCCTTTTTTTTTTTCTTAGTGGTGTTTTAGGAAGTTTGCTTTTTAAGAATATGGAAAGGTACAAAAATTGCATTTAATAACCCAAACAAATTAAGCGTCCTGCTGCCTTTTCTGGTAAAGTCAGGAAAAAAATGTGTTCGTTCAAATAAAATATTTTTTAGAGGTGACAAAAGCAAAGTAGAACACTTCATCACATCTGTTGTTTTTTGGGGTTTTTTTGGAAAGACTCTTTATATGTTCCCCTCTAGACTATCATTTTTTTGTACATGTGGGCAAAGCAGTCTTGCGTTATGTAGCATCCAAAAGCTTCTTTACTTCTCCAGTATTTCCTGGCCATATGGATGAACAGTTTTAAGACATTCACTTTTATACTTTTTTCCTTTGATGTAATTTAGCCTTTCAGAACTGAGAGGCCACGTATTAGAAGTCATCTGTTGTACTTAATTAATGTTAGACACTAACCCAGGCTGTGCTTGGCTGGGTACCATTGCACAATTGGATGAGCAGGTTGAACAATGAAGTGCAGCTTAGATCCTTGGGCTAAACCACCAAGAAAGAATGTTTGCTAGTGAAGAATGCAGGGAATGCTGCAACACTGTGGTTTAAAAATAAGACCTATGATGGCATTCTGTGGATTTTAAGGTTCAGAGAGGTGAAACAATTAGTTAGGTTCAACACCTAACTAGGGAGACTTAGATCTAAACGATTACCTTGGAAATACTACATTTAGTAGTGGGGTAGAAGTAGTAGAAGTGGGGTCAGAAACAAAGAACTGTTTTTTGACTGGTTTCAGAACTGAGATTTTAGGCATGTAAAACCAAAAAATGAGGAGTCTAACAGTCTTTCAAGGTGAAGAAAAACAATACATGAAGATAGCTAACACTCTTGATGACAATAAATATACAGCCTGACAGTATAAGAAAGTTGAGACAAGTCTCTGCACCCAGAGATAGCAAAAGGTACTAAAACATCAATTCGGTGGCACAGGTGGTTGAGACTTGCTCTTTTAAGTCTGAAGGGGCCATGTTTTAATTTTCAGCATCTACAGGAGAATTCCACCTTCTGGAAGACAAAGGTTTCTTGGCAGCTGTGGAGGTGTGACTTCTGCCGTTATCTTGTTTACCTTTCCTTGTCACTCCTGTGCTCAGAAGAGGAAGAAGCAGCTGCCCTTAAAAATCAGCCTGCCTCTTTTTTCTCTACATTCTCTATCAATTTAGACTTTTCAGAGGAAGTCATATCATTATGATTATGCAACCTTTAACCCTTCAGAAAGTATTATTTCTTCAAAAAACAGCACTGACAGGCTGTTAAAAAGGTTATCTTACAAATGCATGATTAGGAAATGAGACAATTTGTTACCCTTATCGTTTTTAATGAATACTGCTATTAGTGCTATTGTTACTGTCTATTGCGGTAGTTGTGTTGATTCCCATATTGGTGGTACCTAGAGTTTACAAGATAACACTCTGTTGTATTAGAAACTGTATAAATATACCAGTATTCTGAAGAGCTTATCAGTGAAATACAAGACTACTAACGACAAGTGGCTACAATAAATGTACTGGAGAAGCACAGGGAAGTGAATAGATGTCATTTAAATGTCTCTCCCAATATAGAGCTCCTGAACTGTCCTCTGAAGGCAGCTGTTTCTCTTCACTGGTTACGTTACATCACAGAAGTTTTCACTATGTCACTCCTAACCACTGACTTCATAGTAGAATAAAATCTTATAGAAGCGTATGTAAGAATGTAGTGCTTCTACTAATATGAAACGTTACTGTTTGAATATATTCTCTGGATAGATTCAATACTTGTAAGTGTATCATAATCTTCTGTGTTCCTGTGTCTGCTAATATGAATTCCATGGCACAAGATGTTTCTGACAAATAAAGATTTTTTTTCAGCTTTTACTGGATGAAACTGGCCCTGTCCTTGCTCTACTGTTATTTTTGCTCTGCTAGGGAAAAACTGCTAGGTATTTCTTGAGATACTTAGCAGCCATAACCACCTCCTGTGCAAGCTCACTGCAGTTCTCAACTGTGATGTCCATCTCCTACTGCTGTGCACAAGCTAGGGGGGGCACTGTGGAAAGTCTGGTCTGGCAACCAACATCGGACCTTCCATTGGAGTTTACTCCATGATCAAAAACGAGACACAGATTGAAAGAGACACAGTTAGGTATTCTGCATTCTCCAGCTTCCCTCTGTAGAAACCATGCTGAAGCATCTCTTCCCTCCTTCAAATATTTTTAAGTTCAGGAGCTTAGAATGTCTAGAGTATTGTTTCTTTTCACAAAAAGAATCTTATAATTTTTTCCTCAAAAAATGACCTAAACTGAATGGGACTGAATATTGGTCCACTGCATCATTGGCTTAGTGTGACACTGATCTTTCTTTTACCAATTTTTAAAAATTTGTAGGCATTTAAATACTTAAACAGGATCTCCTGGAATTTTCCAAAAACCTCAGGCACCACGCTTTTGGAAGATAAACTTAAGGGGTCTTCCTGTCTACATTTTCAACTGCCTAAATACTTTAAATGATTTGTCAGTTGTTCCCTGAAGAAAATATCCCTTGTTCCTTGATGCAGAAAGTCTGTCCAGTTTATTTTGCCATGGTTAAATACTTTCTTTAGCAGTCATTGAAAACTCTTGTAAATTTTTAGAAAGAGGTTACACCAATATAGCAGCACCTTTAACTGATATAACTGGGTCTATGCCATATGATTGTATTATTTCAGCCAGCTTTATCTGAAAATATCTACAGAAGGAGTGCTGAAAACTAAGTGTAAAAGAGCTCTTGGAACAGAATAGAGTTGCTTGGTCAAGGTTTTGATCAAAATTATATTCAGATGTGGTGAGTTTAAATTTGTAAATTTAGCCTAAAATGCTGAGAGGTTCTTCAAAACAACTAATGGACTCCAGAAATGACACAGGTATAAACTGAAGCTAAAGTTCCAGATGTGGTCCTGAGCTAAACAGAACACAATACCTCATTGCTGGCAGAAGAATTGTGTATATGGATGGGATAGGCAGTATCAGCCTACTGCAGGAATTTAGAATTCTTAAGAGTTTTACGTGTATAGCAAATTTGCTTGAAATTTGTTGAAGACTTCAAAAGTTATGAGCACGACTGACAGATAACAAGCAATTTGGTCATAATAATAGTATGTTAGATTAAAAAATGGGGATCAAGCTTAATTGGACCAATACACAATGGTATAAAATGCTAGTGATTTTTTTCAAAATCGTATTTCTCAGATTTTGGTTTTCATTAAGAAAATATAGCCTCAAAATGTTAGCTGAATGTAAGTGATAAAAGAATCTGGGGAGGTCTTGAAACAACAGCTCTGGGCGGTATAAGCTATCCCATTTTGCTCTTTGGAAAGGAGACACATAATCATCTGAGACTATAGGATAAATCATTACCACAGGTAAAGAGGACTGGAGCAAAAAAGAAAGAGATGCGGGAGACATTTCACTTCACCTTAACACTGACAAATCTTGGACACACAAGAGGAGTGAGATAACGGTCTATAATTTTTCAAAGACTTGCATTTAACAAATCACTGTAAAAAAATAATTACTTGTAGGAACTGCTCTCCCTAAGCTTCGGTTGTTTTTGTCAGGGTTGAACTAGAAGCTAATAGACACTTCAGCTGCTCTGGGTTTCTGGAGAACCCTATAGGGGTGACAGAAGGCCTGCAGAATCGTGGTCTTATGACTTAGAAAGTGCTGGCAGTAAAATTATCACTTAGGATTTATCCTAAATAAGTATATGATGAATCACCTGAGGTTACCTTAGCGACCCTGTATATTCAATGAAAAGAAATAAGCATCTCCAAAGGGCAGTTCAGTTCACCTAAGACTCAAGCACGCTGAAGGTGCTTATCTCCCTCCATTGATTACTTCTGTGCCTAGTGTAAGGTACTAATTTAGTAACCAGTTAGGTGAATAAAATTAGGTCTTAATCTCCTGTTTAAAAGATTTTTTCCCCCCCCTAAATACATTGATTCAACTGCTACTATTCTTGAGGAAATAAAAACTTAGGTGATTTATTTTTTTGAGTGTATCGGGGTCACTCATATAGGCATCCAAAGAAAAGGACACACCTATTTTGTTACTATCTGGGAAAACTTGAGTCCTGAATTAAATATTTCAAAAAGGGGTGATTAAGTTAAATATTTGACTTGGTTTAGAACTTATTTCAAACACTACATAGCTATTACATGATTAAGATCCCACAGGGTCTAAAGGGAGAACAAATAACTCCCCATAATTTTTCAAATCAGAGACTATTCACAAGGTGGGGGTGGGAAGAGGAAGCCTGTGGAGAGAGCTATGAAAGAGAAATCATAAGTTTTAAACATAAGTTTTAAAAGGAAGAACTTTTCTGTTTTACAAAGAGAGAAAACATATAATTTGAAACGGTTGATAGATACAGTGTAATTATTTTAAAGACCAATTTTTCAGTATTAATCTGTTTCTTGGTCAAAAACCCCAACAACAACAGAACAAAACAAAATCAAAATAAACCCAACCAGACATCCTTTTTAGCATTAAAAAAAAAAAAAAAAGAAAAAAAGAAAGAAAAAAAGGTAGCACTGCTGAGAATTCTTGGTTGTTTACAAACTCAACATTCAAATGTTTTCATCAAAAGCTTATTTCAGGCAGCAAATGAAGTAATCTTTTTGGAAAGTAATAGGATTTTATTCTCACGAGATTCCCCCACAGAGAGGTGGCCACTTCCTTAAATCAGTCAGTCAGGTATGATGATACCTCAAATCCCAACTGCTTGAAGCAAATAAATAATAAATGAAGATGGTATTTGAGTCTGAAAAATCATCCGTGAGGTCGAGATCCTTCCTTTTGGTGAACTCTGTAAGGTGTGTAGTGTGGAAGCAGAAGCGAAAGGTTAGGAGCTTGACCATGCACTGCACTTCGGCTTGTAAGCTCAAAAGTGGCTACTCACCATGAACCAAACACATCATTGAAGGCTGGGTTTTTGTATTTCTTTTTTTTTATCCTTCATTCCTTATAGTCTAAGGTTTGCTTTCACTCCAGGGGAGTAGAGAGTCAGAAAATGCAGGAAAGAAAAGTTAGCATTCTTTCTGAGCACAAACCTGCTGCTAAGCTGGTATTTTGTATTGATTTTTCCTGAAGCCTGTAATCTTGAAAGCTTGTAACAGAGGATGAGGTAAATATCATTTTATTTGCTCAAATAGGTTTAGATTAGATTGAGATGAAAAACTAGGGACAGGCCAAATTAGGACTGAAAGCAGCAATTACAGATTATTGTTTCCAGCAGTAACTAGAATAGGTTATTTCACTGATAAAAAGGCTTGCTGAAAGAAAGAATAGGTGATTTTCCTTAGAGCCTTAAAATAATATCAAGAAAAGAATAGACAACGAAAATATAAACAGAAATTCATAACAAATTTGTTATGTTGCACGTTAAAAAAGTCAGGCTACCTGTAGAGTAAATTAGCATGTGAATTATTGAACTTGCTTAAAATGCACAGCTTAACAATATATCCTCAGAATACATACTTCTGAATATATACAATATGGGTGCTTAGCAAACCAGTAATATACTTTTCATTGTGTACATTTTTTCTCATCTTGTTGAAAAACAAAGCATACCATTCAGCCTGAAGGATAATAATAAAAATCAGCTCTTAAAAGTAATTCCTTCGATAAAATAGTTTCTGAGGGAAAAAAAAAATGTGTACAAAAGCGTTCAAATGATACTGACAATAAGGCATGGAATTTAAAAGGCTTAACCATGTCTTATCTTAGAGTCTGTTTTATTTCTTCATCTTCTGAGCACTTCAAACATATGAGCTGTTATTCCATCTTTAGATCAGTAACTTTGAATTGTTCTACCTGTCATTCTGCAGTGACTAGCACAGCTAGATGTCATACAATGATTGTTTGCACTTTCATTCTTTCACATTAAATGGCAATCATCCGGTCCTTTTGATTTGTTTCTTTTATTTAGCCCTGAAGTTTTTACACTAGAATCTCATTAAAGCTGAACTAGTGTACTCCTGTCAAAAAACTAATGGAAAAAAGTTTAAAAGAGAAATGTTTCACCTATATTGTCACTTACTGGTGGAGTTGCATTTATCAAGATTTGCAGAGTTTACTTCTTTAGTTTACGTTCCTTTGGCCTTGTTCACCTCTCTCTGCTTTTTTCCCCTCTATTGTACAAAATTAGGATGATATGTTCTAATAAACCAGACACCTAAATAAAATAACAACAAAACGAACAACAAATTTTATCTCCTGGAAACATTTTTTCTTTTCAGAGGACAGATATTTCCTGTTAGTCAAGCATATTGTCAGAGAAATTTCCTATGCAAAGGACTAAGCACTTCATTGAACAAACATTGTTTACAGGAGTATAACTATATGTCCGAGTTACAGGAACAAACAAATTAAACAAATCCTCTGTTGCTGATATTTTCAGGCATATATGATAATATCCTTTGTCATTCATGCAGACAACTAAGTCCCACCCTTGAAAATAACTCTACAACCTTTTTCCCCTCCAGCAACCTTTGTTTTTTGATCCAGGTAAGGTTACTAATTACAGCATCTAAAAACATTGATTACTGAGCTCTTCATAAGAGTTCTCAAATTACACAGAAGTTATTTATGCAGAAGTATGGCTTGCTCTATCAGGAAAAGAAAAATCATACAAGACCCATTTAATCTATGGTATGAAGGACAATGAAAAATATATCCATTCAATAAGAATCTTCTTTTATCTTATGCTGCTGCACTGACAGATAAGAGAAATATATCATGTGGATTCTGATCCCTCTATGAGTTCCAGAAAATAAGATAAGGGTCTGCAAAATGCTGGCAAATTAATCCCAGTGAAATTACTAACCATTTTGTCTAAAGATTCGGTAGTCAGGAGGGATAACTTAGAGGTCACCTTTACTATTAACGCTAAGGGTTTTCTAGCTGGTATTGTGGCATACATTGTACATCTAAATGCCCGATCTAAAAATGAATTCCTCAGCACTTCTGAATATGCTCCATAGATTTAACTCAAACGATGCAAGGCTTTTTCCTCCCATGTAAAATGTGATGTTTTAAGCCCTCTGTCTCCCATTTGTCTGTGCATAAATGATGACCTCTTCCTTAGAAACTTAAATGATGTGTGAGCTGCTAGATGTCAAAGGATCTCTGTGGCTTGAACACAAAGATAAGATAGTACTTATTAATAAAAAAATATGAAATTGCTCTGACATGTAATTGTTACAGAAAATGCCTATTTAAGAAATGCATATATAAGAAATAATGACCAAAAGGGAGGGCATTTCTCAGCAGTTAATGACTAGATAGAAAAGTTAATGGCTGCAGGTGAAGTCAAGGTCGCATAACTCAGCCTGTCATTAATAGCTTGGAAATGCCCAGCCAGGAGGTCATCACTGCTATTATGAGCCATAGGAATATAAAAATATAAAGAAAAAAAATAATTACCTTTTTGTGTTTTGAAAAGTTAGAACTAAAACTGTAGGTTGTCATGGATACGATGTTCTGTTTACTAGAGTTATATGCTCTTAGCAGTTAAAGGCCAGGGTTGCAATTCAGCATGGTGCTGAGCCAAAACAATTAAAGCACACAGCCCAAAAAGCAAACCTCAGCATACCGTAGATCAAGGTTCAGGCTTATAACAAGTGGAAAAGTATTCCCTCAGGTTCATTTTCAGCAATGAGTATTTCTGAAGTAATAATTTTAAGGTAAATCTTGTTTCTTAATAAATTTGTTTCCTAATTTTCCTCATTTAAATTATTATCTGGTTTGTAAATATATCTTTACAGCTTTGCAAAAGAAACAGATAATATACCGCTAAGTCCACATTTACTCTTGAATTTCTGCCTTATTTTCACCATTCTTTTCTTTATGGATTTGGATAATAATTTCTCATTTGTTTATTCACTCTTAATATTTTTAATTAATAAAAATGTAACATAGAGACTTACCCCTGCTCTGAATTCTGCTGAAATCAGGAGTCAGATATCTTTTGGACTGAGTTCCAAAGGTTAAGAATCATATAAAAATATTCTTTCCTCATTTTTTTAATTGTACGCTTTAGATTAGTTGCTTCTTCCCTGCTCTTGAGTTCTAAAAGAAGATAAATAGCATTATCCGACTTTGTTCATTATAATTCATTATGTGTATGTCTCAATCATGTCCTCCCTTTGTCTCATGTAATGGCCTACATACTATCTGTCATGGCAAATAAAGAATAGAACTACACACAAACACATGCAAAACACTCATTCAGTTTTCTAGACTTTATAGCTTAAAACATGGTATAGGGGCAGGTCGGTACATTTAGAATGCAACCCCATATTTTAGGCCAGTTTAATGACGTGACATAACCCTCACCAAATATGAGATTATAGTATCTATTTAATCTCTTCAATGCAGAGTTCTGAAATGTACTTTCAAAAAGTCTAAGAAAATAAATAACTTAAAGTGATTCTCATTTTCATAGAATTCATGTGCATAACTCTGTTATCATACAGCTACATAATGTAGTTTTATTTGTCAGAATGGTTTTGAGTCTACTTGACCTGAATGTCTTTTGCAGTTGCCAATAGCGTAATAAAGAGGAAGATGCATACCAAGAAAAGTTCCAAGGATAAGCACGAAAATAATGAAAATGGGGTTGATGACTGTCACTCTAAGTATCTCACAAATTTGCCACTCTCTAGTGGCATACTATCTCCATTATTCATATTAAAACATGCTTATTCAAAAACACTATTCTCTGGATTTATGTAAGACCAGGTATAATACAATTATACAAGAATGAAAGATAGCATTCAGCTATCACAATACTGTGTCTGGAACTGAGACCAGAGTTGGATACTTGAGAACTGAATATATTTACACAGAAAAATCAATGATAAGATTCTCATTGATCTTAGTATGACTTGGATCAAATTATTTCCTTTTACTGAGTACCACAACCACAGTAAAAAAAAAAACAACAAACAACCCCAAACATATATTTGTACATATGTAGGCACGCAAATGTATTACGTAAAAACTATTTGAAAGAGAACCAAGGCCATTCAGAAGCGCCTGTTAATATTCCTAAACCTTATATGTTCAGACACTCAGAGAGCTTTCAAATTACATCCAAAGGTGAATATTATACACAACAAAACCTATTTACCATCTAAACTGTTGTGCAATAATATAGATAGTTCAATGAAATTTTTGAACCTCTACTTATATATCCAGTAGGACAATGCTTACTGCCACCCTCATGTCCTTCCTCCCTAAGAAAGGTTTGCAAAACAGCTGAGCCTTCTAGCATAGGCTCATGATTTGCATATCCAGGGATCCTCAGAAGAAAAATAGAAAGGAAAACAGCCTCAGAAGCAGAACTCTCAGTTTTAGCCTTCTTTTTCTTAAAATCTTACAGATAGCACACTGAATGTCTCCAAAATCTACGTTTCCATGGCAGACAGGAATGTACACCTCATCAGGAGACCTAAGGTCAAAATCAGCACTAAGCATTCACTTGAAAACCAAATGGCATCTCAGAACCTAATAGGCTCAGGATCCTACAGGCTATGTCTACAGAGACGATGTTTATTCCTAGAAAAATGTCAATACCTTCATTTATGTAAAAGTGTGTTTCTAAAGAAAGAAAAATTACTGAAATAAGTTTCAAGGTCTCAATTCAGTTTCAAGATTATGAGGAGCTCATTCCATTGGAGGGGATACAGAGGAGGATGTCAGCCAATTTGAAACCAATGGATAAGAACTTATTTTTCTTTGTTAAAAAAAAAACCAACAAAACACATACCGCCAAGACCAGTTTGAATTTATGAAGACATGCAACTCCAGGTAAAGGCTTGTGCTAGACTGAAGATGGATGTTAACTTGGTTCAGAAGGCATTGATCTTAGTGCATATCCAAACACAGTGATCATTTCCTCAATCTGTATTTTTCACAAGTAGATCAGGAGAAGATTATGGAAATTCCTGAATAACGGACGAGCTAATAAATTGGTATATTAAACTGACATTCCAAAACATAGTTGTTCAGAATTAAACAGAAATATAACTAATATCTCAAAACTAGAAAAAAAATGAGAAAGACAAAGAAATTTGAAAGCTTTTAGAACACTGAGATTGTTTTCAGTTTGAAGAGTTTCAATATTATATATTTGGGATTGATATTTATGATGTGTTTGTGCAAGACATTGTCAGGAAAGACTCTCCCATAAAAAAGTCAGGTTCATTTGGGACTATTCATCTGAATTAGCAAAAAAGAATTTGAGCCAGTTTTTTTAGTATCCTTAGTAGCAAATAGATATCAATCCTCAAAAAAATATGTGAGGTAATTTAAAAATGGTGAGACACATCACAATGTGACAGTGAGCTAATCAGAGTCCTGAAGTAGAAGTGTTCCACCGCCTTACAAATGAATGTTCCAGAGGATTTCCAAACTCTAAGTCTGTGCTATTAAAAACAGAAAATAAATAAAAAAGCAAAAAGTCAGAACAAACATTCTCTGTAATTTAAAGAGAGAAAACTTGAATCATTTTGGTGAGAGATTAAATAAAAGTTCTTAAGCTAACTTGCTTATCTTGTCCTTGCAGGTTGGGCCCTTTTCTCTAGTCTGTTTTTCTGGTTCAGCTTTCATTAGTGTCCAGCATTTCTTAATTCTACAGTCTCAGTCTCTAGAAAAGCTCCCGCTTTCCAGACCACTATCTGAAAATTTCTTTCTAGTTCTTATGATAACTTGCAGTGTTGTTAAAGCCACAGCCTCTGGACTCCTGTGATTAATTACACATGTCAACTTTCTTAAAAAAAAAAAAAGAAAAAGCCTCTTTTACAATATTACTCTTCCTCTCCTCTCCTCTCCTCTCCTCTCCTCTCCTCTCCTCTGTTGCAAATTCTGGCAGCTCCTGAACATAAACAGTCTCGATGCATGCTAAGTTTAGCACAGTACTGTTTCTCATAAATATCCCTCCTTATATGTCCATTTCTGTAAACATCAAACTGTTGAAGTAGGGTTTCTCACAGTGAAAATTATTTCAGAATCAAAGCATATGAAGCACTGTTTTTTTATCTCTATTATAAAGGAGAAGTTATATGTTTCACCTGCAAAGACAATGTAAAGGATTTGAAATATTTGATATTTATTTGATGAGTTATTATACTTGAAAAAGGACATTTTTACTCACAGATTTCATCTGTATATGTGGTTCACATTTTTTTATTTACAGAATGAAGGAAGATAAAATAAAGAAGGTGAACTAAAATGCTGTGGAAAGGTGTTCCTCAGATATATGTTTCATGAAACAAATTCACTTATTTCTTACATTGCTTTTAACAGGCTGTTGCTAAGATTTGCATCTTTTCTCTCAGCTGACCTCTTTCAAGATGCTCTGGCATTTGCTGCGTTTCTGGAAGAATAGCTTTGTGAAATCAGAAGTCTGTGTGATCAGACAAAGCTTTCCAGCCATGCAGTTCTGTTGCTCTGATCCACACCTACTGACATGCCAACTTACCTTGATATGATTTCTGTGTGAGAATTTAGTCAGTCAGAAGGATGCAGAAAGAAAGGAATTAGAAGCTGAATTATACTTAGCAGTCAGGCGAATGGATAAATTGCAGAGCAGACTAACACATTGTTATGCTGTATAAGAGTAAGTAAATGAGTTGAGCAATTGCTTTCAGGGCAGCTAGAAAAATTTCTTAAGCCAATCTTAACAATTTCTTAGTAAGTTTATTTATTATCAGAGAAAAAATACAAAATTAATTTTCTTTTTAATTGACAACTCTTTCCCCTAACAAAAAAAGGAAAGAACAAAAACCACCTGTACAGCATCTATTGAATTTTACAAAGCAGAGAAGCAAGATTAAATCTGTACAGCAGATCTAAAGAAAAAGGAATAAATAACCTGGGGTAAGACCTCTGGAGACCAATTTAAATGGAAACTGAAAAGCAAAGGGTTCAATTGGCCTCCTATACATAAACATATCTTTGGATTTATTATAATTACTTTTAAAGCCAGAGAGGATCCCAAACTGATTTATGAACAGTGTAATAGCCGGGATTGAAATATCAGGATGGGTTATAAAAAGAAGAATATCATCCACATACAGTATTCATTTATGTTCCTGCTTGTGTGCATCAGTAATGATACAGTAAGTTTACGACATTTCTAAAAGCCCCAGGAAGTGTTTTGAAAGCTAATGTGGAGAAAGGAGGAAAAGATGGACAACGAAGCATAAGTACAAAAGTCAGGAAAAAAGATTCAAAAAGACTGTGGATTTTTTTTTTTTTTCCTGAGGAATATTGAAGTTCATACTCAAATCTCCAAACAGATGTCTATGCAGTTCAGTTTCACCAACACCCAGAAAGTGTAGCCTTTTTATTCACATCAAATACTATCATTGCATCTAGAGGGACTGCAAGGGCATTATTCTTAACCTTGTCTGACCAATGCATTAGATTACTCTCATAAAATCTCAGAAATACCAGACCTTTATGTAACAGCCTGCTTAAAAGCTGCTTCTATCTTAAGGCAAGCTGAGTTTGAATAATCCTGTTTACAATGCATTTCCAATTGTCTATTTTTATTTCAAGTCTAGTAAAAATGCGATTTAGTTTTTTTTTTCTTTTTTGTTACGTTGTAAAACACAATGACCCTTGTAAAAATGCATTAGGCGTGCTTCTAAAAGAATTCACTCATCTGCATGTACCCTGAGTCTCAATTAATTTCCTAGGAAATCTACCTCCTTGTTATAAGGTTGCATTTTATTTTAAAAAGTACTGGGGAAAAAAAAAAAGGCATGAGAACTTCCACCTTTTTTTTCTTTTTTCCCCTGGTTCATTTAACTGCTTCTTTGTAACTTTCATACCTCCACTATAGGAGTATCCATGTCTGGTGAGATTGGTCTTAATCTTGGGCAGATGGAGGGAAAAAAGTGAGAAGGGTAAAGAGGAACATGTGTGAGCATGTGTGTGAGAGAAAGACCACTGCAAAATTTCAAATCAGTATGGACCATTCAAACGGATTTTCAGCACCTGCAGCTACCATTGAAGTGAATGGGAGTTCTGGGAGTTGCTAGGAAAAAAAAGGAATCCTTTAAAAACTGGAAACCCACTAAAACACGAGTCCTAACATGTTTCACATTAAATGACAATTTTCATAATTACTCATAGAGATATTCTAATGTTTCATTAAAATAATTGCTTATCAAGGAATCTATGGTCTCTACTTTAGCCCTGTGGACTGTGCAAGTATTCCCTCTATTGTACTCCATATTTGAGGCAAGAAGATACCATATATTTTTCTGAGAAAAAATAAAGCAGGTTAAAGAGCAATAATCATCCATCCTTAAAGTAGAGATGGCTGAGCTTCAGAAGTTAGTTTTATAGTTGCTTCTATAAAAATATCAAACAAAATATATCTCCGTTCTCAGTTTTTCTCTCCTACATTTTTTATCTGCACGTAACACAAATGTTATTCTGGAAGCGGTGATTTAGTGAATTAGAGGTTCTATGCTATTAGTTGATCTAATTTAAATCCACTAAATACAGAGGTTCTGAAGGTGCCTAAAAAATTAAGAAACAGTTACCTCTTTCTAATTCTCAAAGAAAGAGTGATAAAGTCTTACTGAATTTGTCTTTCTATGTAATGGGCTACTAAAGGGAATTCTGAAATAGCAGGCTTCCAGTTATTTATAGTAAATAGTTAAAGTTCTCCATTTTTATACAATTATATGGTGACAATTTAAGGGACTGATGCCCTTTTTTATTTTTGATATATAAAAAGCTGTCCAATTCAAAATATAGGTCATTTGTTAATTCTGTCAAATCATGGAGGCCTTCACAGGGTTCAATAAATACCCATTCAGTGTTTGGTTTGGGAAGAATCCCTGCTTTTCATCTATTTGGGAGGGCAAGGTCTTATTCTCAATTAAATAAATAGAAAGTTGAGTTTCTAGACTTACTTAGTCTCTCACATACTAGGGAAAAGGTATATCCTTCTCTCTGCATTGACTGTGGTGGTCATCATCGCTTTCCCTCTCCCTGCCTCTTAGAATCATACATCTAGCATACATGTCTATAAAAAAGGGGTTTCCAAACTGCAAGTCCGTTATCTCACCCATTCGCAAATCCAAATGATAAGCGTATGCTGTGACTCCCTTCCCTGAGATATACCTCATGATCTTTCCAATATATTGCACCCCTATATAGAGCAGGTTTTGCCCAGTTTCTGATCTGTGCTGATTTCCAGATCCTAGGTCATAAAAATAAGAGCAATTACAATATACTAGGTTTATTACTCTAGAACCTACTCCCTTACTTTAGCTGAGGACAAAGGCAGACTTGAACTATAAGCTACCAAAAGGCAAAATTAAGGTATAGTGACTTGAAAAGCTTGCACAATTTAAGCCTACAATGGTGTGATACAGCCATTGGATATCTTTCTGTGTGTAGACTGATATTCTTATTTAAAGGAAGGAAAGATAATTTAGAATATCCTGACTGGGGACACTGACTTTTTATAACACCTGCTGGCAGTAGAGTTTCTCTCTGGATGAAAGAACAGTGTATGTATTTTGCTTAACGTGTTCTTATACTTTCCTATAACTAAATACGCAAATGAACTCTCAGAAGGTGTGTTTGTTTTTTACAGTATGATGTTCATTAAAAGATAGCTTGTGACTATTGCAGTAGGTAGCTGGTAAAAGGGGGCTGAGTGAAGGGCGAGTGCAAGTTTTGCTGAGCAATGAAAGAGTAAAGATGGAAGTACTTGTCCCTCACACAGTAGGGTTTGAATATAATCATACTTTCTCATTGTGAAAACAGGCTTTGTTACAATACTGAAGTTAGAAGATAGGAAAGGGCAACTAACAGGTCAGTCTGCAATTTCTGTATCTTTTGTATAGTTGAGTATGTAACATTCCAGTTGGAAAATTATAAGTAAGGAGCATTTGTCTCCAGCCTTTCTGTAAGTGTGCAGAACTAGAGACATGCACTAAGCAGTGACATTTCTCTTCATTATGTAACCACTTTTTAAAATGCATCTGAGCTTGAATGAGATGAACCTTCGCTGAACTATGTACCTGTACATAGGTAGAACAATTTTGAACTACTTACTCCAAGGACAGCAGTTTGTTTAGTAAAACTGTGTTATCTGCTATTGATAACTACACTCTATCTCCTACCTTATCACTTTTATCATCACATGCCTTTCTAAAGTGCTCATGACCACAGTGTCTGCTCACTCTCCTTTTCTTTTATTTTACCTCTCGTGATATGAGCAAGGATGATCTGCCTCGCATACTGTTGAAGTGATGAATGATTCCAAATTCCTTTCAGATTTTCAGAAATAATGAATAACAAATATTTTGTTTGACATAAGAACTGAATAGTTGAAGCATAAAATAAAGAGCTAATCCTTTGATTTCCCTCTTGAAACTAGTTGGTCTGGAAAACCTGGTGACCTATAATTTGCAACCCAGACTTCAACATATTCTCTTTGCCTTTTTATTGTTTTGTCCTTTGTATTTCATTTTGGAGTTTGCATTAGCAGGGTCGATCCACATAAGTTGTCGTCTTGCTCTTTACTAGCTCCCAGCAGGTGGATAGAAAAGTGGGAAAGGTAAAGCAGGAAGGTCTAAGATTATCCCAAACAGTAATTAAGCATAGAATAAAAAATAACTGCTTTAATTTTGGAGGGCCTTATTTAAAGGCTTTCTGTATATAGGTTGGCTTAAATATGACTATAAAAAATATATTAACAGTGGGCAGTAATGCTGTACACTCAGCTGTTTCATTTAGACTAAGACAAAATTAATAAACTCCTTTTTAGGTACTCTATTTCCTCATTATTCTAGATTTCTAAGTTTTTGCACATTCCAGTATCTGTAACCTTGCAAAAGCATTGTCTTTTGTTTAACATAAATTGTGATAGTAATCCAGTTGACCTCCTCATGATCTTCAGGTTGAGAAAATGTATAAACATATGAAGAATTAGGGACTTAATTTATTTTCCTGGAGACCAATTAAATTATAGATAAATGAGCTAGTAAAAAAAAATTAAAATGCATGAAAAACTATTTTCAAACATAGATTTGAAGTGGTCATTTGCAAAACTCCATTTAGAAACAGTCTATGTCAATGAAATTTTGTTTTCTGTCATGTTATTTAATATGGAGTTAATTTTTTTTTCTACAACTTGTGAAAACTCATCCAGTTTTTCAATGTAAATTTTTGCTAACATACATATATATGCATCCCAACATTTTGTTCTCCTTATTGTTTTAAGAAAATTTATCTATCATAAAAGAAAATGAGTGATTACTCCATTCTGACTATATGGTTTCTGGATCATCCAAGTTTAGCTAAATTATACTTCACATACAGTCAAGAATGCCTTATTTTGATTTTGGAGACAGTGTAATTATTTTCCTAACTTCTAGACTGACATGCAATGTGATGACATGCACAGAGATATTTCTGTCATCTGAAATCCACAAAGCTCTTCAGAGTTGTTTTCTCCTTACATGGTAAGATCTTAAATGGACAAATATTAAATAATATTTAAAAGAACATATATTAAGACTGTTCCTTATGGCATTCCCACCTTGGTGTATAAGCTTCAAACTGTATTAGCCTCTTCCTTTTCCTTAGCTTACTCTCAGAAGACAGAAAATTAACACTAAGTGTAGTTACTGTAATAAATCAGAGTGTGTGCAGTGGCTTGAATCGGAGGAGTATTTTTTTAGCTGTGTATATTTTGGAAGATTTTTAGTGCACTCACCCTAATATACTTTTATTGTGGAGAAACTGCATTGCAGTTAATAATTGTTTTTTTGAATGTTATTTGTGCATACTGTGAGTATCACAGTAAAGACAAGAATGTTTTCCTGGGAAGGGCAAGTAAAATGGACAAGACAATAAACATGAAAAACCAGGAGTACTTCCAAATTACACTTGACAAAATCAAAGGAAATAAAAAGAAGAAAAAACCCATAATAGCATTAGAAAGAATTCCCTATGTTTTATTACTATTGCCCACTTGAAATTTGCTTCAGATGAGTTCCACCCAGGGAAGCAGTTTACAAAAAAAAACCCCCAAAACACAAAAAAAACCCCCCAAAAACAAAAAAAGAAACCAAGAAAAAAAAAAGTAACAACCCAAACTCTGTTGAATTATCTGTTAAAAATCTCAAGATTACACAGATGTGTAAAGATTTTCTCAAAGACAAAAACTAAGTGCCCTGCTAACAGAAGCTCCCTAAATTGTATCAAAACTCAGTTTATATTCCCACAGATGTCTAACAAGCTGTGTATATGGTCTTGGATTATAGACTGGGAAAAATCAATAGCTTGCTGTCTCAAAGGCACCAATATAGATTATGAATCACAGCCAGGAAGTTGTCAGTGATCTCAGCTGCCAACAGTGTTTCAGTAAAGATATTTGCTAGCTCATATTCTTTTAATGTGCACCTTTCATACATGAAACAGAACAGGTCACTTTTTGACAAAAAAAGAAAAAAAAGGGAATTTTAGGCAAAGCTATAGTAGATCACAAAATAATAAGCATCCAATCAATGTCTTTTTACCAGAAGGTTGGGGGGTTTTGCGATTTTTTTTACCCCCAGAAGAAAGACCTTCCTCCCACATTTTTCCCTGTTTAGTCCATAAATTATTTGTATCTACTGAAACTAGTTCATACAGTTGTAGGAAGTGACAAAAGAACTAGGAGGAATTCACTGAAGGAAAGCAATGGCAGGTTTTTTATCTATTATTCTTTGACAATCATACTGTAATACAGGAATATATAAGATCACCTCAATGAATGGAGAGCTTTTTCATGTGAGGTAGCCTCTTGCATTGCAGCTACACAAATTGTCCATGAAAATACCACACCATCACTGCTTTTCAAAGTACTACATTTAGTAAAATTACAGAATAGAGAGGATTTTGCCCTACTTCATTGTTTCCAGAAACATTTCAATTAAATAATAAGTGCAAAAAGGATTAAGTTTCTTCTTGTGCTAAGAGTATATTTTGAGGTACTCCTAAACCTCCTGTTAAGCGTCTAAGCTATGCAATTTGAATTTGCCTGTTTCCCTCTGAAGGCACAAACTGCTCTCCATTGACTATGTAGAGAATGGACTTTAGAAGTTCTGAGTCTTCAATAGAATAAAATAACTATTTATGTGACCTAAATCAAAAAAAAAACCCCAGCTATCCAACACATGACCATTTGTTGCTACACTAGAGTGCTGTTTTGAGTGAAGGCTCTGGGGTTTGTCAAGTTATGAAGGCTGTAAGAACTTGAACATACCAATAAATCAACTCTGGGAAGATAAACCAAGTTTAGAGAAATCAGCTATAGCATTTCAAGCTGCATGGGGAGCAACATCCAACCCAAAAGAAGTGTTCATATTTGGATAAAAAATTTCCCTTAGGCGTCCTTATTTGAATCTGGAGCGAGCACACAGGGAAACAGGCACTACCTGTGCTATACATATTTCTTCTGTTTTTTCTTCCTCCTGGACACCACATCACATCTGAGCCTCTTCTGCAATGTTGAAGGCTAGAAGTCAGGAGGTTTGAGAGAAAAACAATGAAGAACATATAAGTCCAGGTGCTCTACATCTTTCCCTGATACATTTGCTGATTACAAATTGAATGTCTGTAGCAACATTAATGGCCTTGGGACTTCTTTGTGGTTGATGTTATGTGTTGTAAGGTGACACACTGACAGCACTGATTTCCAGAGTAAAGCTATCAGTAGAAAGTAAGGGACCATTGAAGAGGCCGGCCTTGCAAGTGATTGATCCAAATATAAGAGAAATACTGCAGGAATATTTGTATTGTGGTTAACCAGTTCTCTAGAACTGCAGCTATGATAATCTTCACAGACATTCAACTCCAAGTACAAATGGATCAAAAGTAATTTTTGAGTTGCCTTTTTAAGAAAGACACAGAAAACTGATGCTAGAAACTGGATATATCTGCATAATTGTTGCACTGCAGAAGATGGAAGTAAATTAAGTGAGAATAATTAATGTTATGCAAACAAGATAACTTTTTTGAAAGAGAAATTCAGACTAATTTTTTGCATGAGCAACATTCTTCAAGATCCTGGCCATCTTGTGTTCTGCATCCACTAGTTTAGATGAGGGCTTATTTCAGCATCTCCTACGCTTTTACATTGACCAAAATCTTTCTAAATAACACTTAGTTCTTTGTCTGTGTATGAGAAAATTCTGCCCTTTTTTTTAGGATATTTTAATCCTAAAAATAGATTCCCCAAATTATTTGGTTTAAGGACAAGTTCACTTAAAACATTAGGCTGAAAAACAGTGTGGAAGAAATCAGAAGTGATGAAAACTTACTTCAGCATTTCTAGAAGGAAACTTAAAATTCTTTGGATTAAACTGACAAGGAAACTACATATTTTCCACTTGTGAATAAGCAGACATACCACTGAAATTAGGCCTTTTGCTTCAAATAAAATAAAACTAATCAGTTTTTAAAAATGTATTCTACTTTTCTTGATCTTCCTGTACCAACAATTCTTATTTGTAAATCTTTAGACTACAAGCAACATTCTTAGTGGTAATTGCAAGCATTTAAACTAAAAATTGGTATTGGCAGCCCTCTTTTTATTATATTACAAGCTTTCAGGATGCACAAGACCTCTGTTAACAAATTCTTATGAAGTATTGCTGCATGTCACTTCTTTGCTAGTGAAATGGGGTTTATCATATAAATAGGTTGTATGGCTTCCTGGCAGGCAGAAACTTTCCTCTTCAGCTATAGTATCGTTTAGGTTGGAAAAGACCTTTTAGGTCAAGTCCAACCATAAACCTAACACTGCCAACTCCACCATTAAACCATGTCTCTAAGTGCCACAATTACATGGCTTTTAAATACCTACAGGAATGGCAACTCAACCACTTCCCTGGGCAGCCTGTTCCAATGCTTGACAATGCTTGAGGCAAAGAAGGCACTAAGTACCTCAGCATTTTTCTCATCCTTGGTCACTATGTTTCCCCCTGCATCCAATAAAGGATGGAGATTCTCCTTAGCCCTCCTTTTTTTGGTACTGTATTTACAGAAGCATTTTTTATTGTCTTTTATGGCAGCCAGATTTTCTCCTTGCATAACCTCATGACCTCGTAATCTTCCTGAGTGACCTGTTCCTTCTTCCATAGGCCATAAACCTTCCTTTTCTTCCTGAGTTCCAGACAAAGCTCTTGGTTGAGCCAGGCCGGTCTTACTCCCCACTGGCTTGTCTTACAGCAGCACATGGGGACGGCCTGCTCCTGCATGTTAAAGATTTCCTTCTTGAAGAATGTCCAGCCTTCTTGGACTCCTTTGCCCTCCAGAACGGCCTCCCAAAGGACTCTGTTAACTAGGGTTCTAAACAGGCCAAAGTTTGCCCTCTGGAATTCCAAGATGGCAGCTCTGCTAACCCCTCTCCTTCTCTGAGAATCAAAAGCTCTATCATTTCATGATTGCTATGCCCAAGATGGCCTCCAACCACACATCACCCACAAGTCCTTCTCTGTTCTCAAACAACAGGTCCTGTGGGGTGCCTCGCCCGGTTGACTCACTCACCAGCTGTCTCAGGTAGTTATCTTCTACACACTACAGGAACCTCCTAGGCTGTTTCCTCTCTGCTGTATTGTATTTCCAGCAGACATCTGGCAAGTTGAATTCCCCCACGAGAACAAAGACTAGTGATTCTGAGACTTTTCACAGCTGCTTATAGAATATTTCACCCATCCCTTCATCCTGGTTGGGTGGTCTGTAACAGACTCCCACCATGATATCTGCCTTGTTGGCCTTCCCCTTGATTCTTACCTATAATCTCTCAATCCTATTATCACGATCATTAAGATCTAGATAGTCAAAACACTCCCTAACATACAGAGCCATGCCACTGTCTCTCCTTCTTTGCCTGTCTCTTCTGAAGAGTTTATACCTGTCCATTGCAGCACTCTAGTTGTGGGAGTCATCCCACCATAACATGATGGCAACTGTATCATAGTTTTCCAGCTGCGCAACAGCTTCCAGCTCCTCCTGTTTGTTGCCTGTGCTGCATGCATTGATGTAAATGCACTTCAGTTGGGCTATTGATCCCACCACCTTTTTGGGGGGAGAAGGCCTAATTCCTATGCGACTGTTCTCAGGCGCTTCGAAGGTGCTTGAAGGATGAGCTATGTACATGCCCAGACAAAACAGCAGGGCCCTGATGTCACTGCCAACCCTGCCTGTTCCTGTCCTGCCCTCCCTGGGGCACTACCCACCCTGCCCATGACCCAGGACCCCACTTCAGCCCATCCTGGGCCCCTTAGTCACTGTCCGAACTCGCAGTCAGGCCATTGCAAGGGTCAGGTGCTCCCTTGGACTATGGGGCTCCTTCCCAGGGACCATGGAGGCCTTCACGGCAGGTGGCAGGGCAGGGCAGGGAAGGGCAGGACAAGGCCTGGCAGCCCATCCCACCACCCAGACAGGAGCAAGGCAGCATGTAGCAGCCCCAGGCTTGGACAGCAGACACCTTCCCGGGGATGGGGACAGGCCAAGGCTGCCAACCTGCAGGTGGAGATTGGGGTCAGGCCCAGTGAGGGGAACCACGGTCATACACATCCCCAGAGTGGCCAGAAAAGACAAAAAAACCATGGAGGATTATCACATAGGCTTTCTGATTCACAGAGAACCTTTAACTTTTCAGACAGTGTCATTACAACTACACTATGTAAGATTTTTGCTGAGCTTGGGAAAAATCTTGCTAGGAGACTTTCACTTGAACAGGACTTCATGTTTTGTTGGAACATGAAAGGTAGTAACTAATAACTACAAAATTCTCTGTCTTGCTACATATAATAATAACAAGACTTTCAAGTTTGGGAACGCTGCTGGATCATCATTAGCAGAGCTACTTAGTGCAGAAAAGGCATCAGTGATTATGCAGCTGGACTGAATTGCTTACCTGAGGAGCTAACCGTCTACGCAACTGCCATTGCCAGTGATTCTCTCCCTTGATCACTGCAGAGCTGCTCACTAGACGTGTGGCAGCAGAAGACTATCCGTCGTTCAAGCACTGAGCCAATAAACCTGAAATAAGTGCTACAGCCTAGGAAAGACGACTCCTTTCCCCTCAAGTTTCTGAATCTAGTACCTATATGATTACTTTGGATAAACCTATGCCTTTTGGTCTTGATAATACACTTCTTTTTTTTTTTTTAGGACTTTCTTCAGCTCCTTCAACTTGAAGGGGCAGATTGTATGGTAAAAATGTAGCTGAGCTTGGTAGAGTATATGAATGTCTTCAGATTAATTGCTAGCATGTGTGTTTCACAATGAGGCTTAGTATTTTACTACATTCAACAGCAAAACATTAGTAGTATACATATTTTGATATACATTTTGCACTTGATCAAGTCTAGCACTTTTATACTTGCATTCTAACACAGTAATGATGTTAGCCACCAACTTTAATCTGCATTTGTTCATGATAGTCCACAGTCTCTTGAGTGGAAAGAAATACTTATTTGTCTAGTACTTCTCTTTTATTCCTGAACGAAATACAAAAACTGGAATAATTTTTTTTTTTTTTTTTTTTGCAGATGATTGTTCTCTCTATTCCTTTTTTTAATCTGTATTGTATTTTTTTTTGGTGATGTCTCCAAACTTTTTCAAAAGCTCTCTGTCAACTCTCTAGATCTATGAGGCTGAACAGGTTCCATTTCAAAATACTGAAGTAAACACATAGTTTATTTTCTTCACGTTTAGGTATTTCTATTTCTCCAAAGTACTGAATTTAGAACATTTAAATGTGCTAAACAAAGAATCTACCTTAAGGAGCACATGATCTAAAGACCTGATGTGGCAAAGTGGATAAACACACTGAATATTTTTGGTTGTTTTTTGTGGCAGCAAAGATAACTAGCATATATGCATATACTATTTAAATATAAGGAAGAGAAGAATGAACACTATAGAGGGAAACAGCACAGAGCATGAAAAGATTTTATGTTTATCTTCTTACAATGTAGGGAACTCATTCTGCGTCATCCAATGGTGGATTGTCTGTCATATTAAATTGTGACATCAAGACCAGATATTCTTTTAAGAGATAATTTTTAGCTTAAATTGAAATTATGGGCCTGATTCTAGAATTCTTGTGTAAAAGTTGTTATGCTGTTATGTACAATAATAGCGTATTCTTGATATAAAAACTTATGGAATGAATGAAATTCCTACTTCATCCAGTTTGATTAGAGATTAAATACATCCTAGCCAGTACTTTCCAGAACTGATGCTTTTTCTGAAGGAAAATAGTGTCATTAGTATCTTTTTTGCCCTGTCTTGATATTTTCTGCTTTTTAATTTTGCCTCTCTTCATTTCAAATGTCTATCTAAAAATGCTAGGACAATTTAATCCAGAGACGGCTAGGAGATAATTTAGGGTAATTCTTCATTAGTAGAAAACAGATGGGATTGGCGTAACTACATCTTTATTAAACATCTCACTGCTGCTGGTAGGACTGATGGGAATGAAACAGAGGGTGTGATACTGTTTCATCCTCCATGAAGAGGTTTCACAGAAATCTTTACATCTAACTTAGGTAATATAAGATAGAGTTATTTCTTTGTAACTTGTATTGCAGCAAATGTCAAGAGATTAGGAGGTCACATGAAGCTTTGAAAGACTGCCTTCACTGCATCCATAGGTCAGATATAGGTGAGTATCTATCTGACCCATTTACTTTTTTCCCTCAAGTGCTTCATGCACTATTTTTGTTTGTTTCCTACTTAAAGAACTGGTTTTACAACATCACAGTGTCAATGATGATGGACAGAAGGATACTTCACACAAGTTGAACCTTAAGAAGTAGACTTCCCATTTTCATCACAACAATACTACTAACAGAAACAAGCAAACAAACCCAGAAAATATATATTGGAGGTCTTTGATTAGTGTTTTACAAAGTGTTTATGACTAGACTGCACTGTTTCTAAATGCCATCATAGCATTTTTCCTTACTGGGCTATTTGTAAGACAACAATGCTGATCTGACTAGAAATCACTTCCTGAAGGAAAACTACAATATCTAATATAAAACTACCCAAACCTAAAATGCCTAAAAGAAATATTTTTCTCTTGGGAAGGGTTTGTCATGCTTCTTGTAGTTCTAAGTGATCATGCGTTTATGAAAATTTCCTATCAGAGAACTCGAGAATGCCAAGTATGAAGAAAACTAAGTATGAAGAAGCTAAGCCTGACTAGGGGAGAGCTTTAAAAAAGAATGCCTTTGTGAATTTATTATAATCACCTCATATTGATACAAAATTAACTATATTTAATAACCTAACAAAATAAAAATTAATCCTATGGAATAAAATTTCCAAGAAAGGAGTATGTTGGTAATAATTAAAGATAGCTTATTAGCTTCAGCTGAATGTTTTACTTTCTTAAAAAATGGAAAGGAAAAATTGTGTTAAAAAATTCACCAGGATTACTAGAAACAAATGAAAACTGAATAAAATAAAATTCCATTGAACTCAGCTGTTCACTAAATTCACAAAGAATTTTTTGAGATACTGTAAAATTCGGATAGGAGTATTGACGTTTTTGTCCAGAAAGCATGCATGGTAATTTTCCCTTCTAGTTTTCAGATGACTGGAAAAACAAATGTTCAAAATATTTTTTATCATTCAAAGGTATAGTTTTCTTTTCTTCTTCACGCATCCATTTTCCAGAGGTCAGAGTATTTTGAGGCTTTCCTCTTTATATCCTTCCTTCAGCTGCCTTTCTAAATATTTTTCTGATGTATTCTGTGGTGTAGTCAAGAACAACACTATCAGTTGTTCTGTAAACACGTAACATTAAAAGTGTGCAAGGTTCTGCCAGTATAGCTGCAGCAAGCTCTGTAGCTAGCAACAAAATAATTGTGCATGGGAATGCCAAAAGCTTTTTGAATATGAGTTTTAAAGGTGTTTTTTTCAGGTCTTGGAAATATCTATGGAATGACTGTATAAGCAGAGTTTAAATTAATGATGTTATGTGTTTGTGAGGGAGTTCTGATTCTCACTGTTAAAATAACTGATAAATGTTTATTAAAATTAGAAAAAATCAGCAATTTAATGTGTTGTGAATTATTTAATCAGCTATAACTTTATTAATTTGGAGTCAAGATAATGAAAATGGGGTACTCTCAAACCCCACATAACATGTGACACTACAGAATCTGTTTCAGAAGTACAAGCAAGACAATATAGCTTACACTACGCTGTATGTCCATAGACATTTACAAGCTATATAGGTATAAAGGTGTAAGGGAATAAATAAAATATAAATATTTCTTAATTGTTACTTTGAATATTCTAAGGCTTCCTTTTCAAAATTAAGAAGATATACAAGATTTTATTGTTTTGTGGATTAGGTCCTGAATCTATTGCAATTCAGCTCTCAATAGATGCATCTCCATTAGCATTTTATTACGTTGTTTTGAACGAAATTTCCTGATTGTCGCTACTTACGACACTTTTATTTATATCACAGAGTGTTCTCCAATAGCATAAACTGACGTTCTATTGGATAAAACCCAACTGGAAGATACACTCCAGAAAGCACCTAGCAGACTCCAACACCAGTCCATGATACCAATAGGGGTATTTTTAAATCAAATTCCCTAAAAACTGTGCAGTATGAAAGCTGGGTCCTTGACACCACTGTTTCATTCTAACAATTCTTTCACTTTAGGATAAATTATTTCATAATATAAACATAGCATACTAGAGGTTTTCTGCAAGATTTAAGGACAAAAGAGCACCCAGCAGTGCCACAAGAAGGGAATGGTTTTCACTTTTAGGTGATAGGTTTGAGTTTTAATTGTTATAGTTAGATAAGAATTCTCTAGCAGGAAAATTTTCATCTGGATGCAAGGCAAAAAAGTGAGATTTCTTAACTCATTTGAACTAATGTTCTGCAGTGTAATGAACTTTACATTTAACTACATTCCAGAGGGAGAAAAACACTCTTTTCTTCCTGACACTATTACTCAAGCTCAGACTAGGCAGCCTGTGTCCTCGGATCTGGATATAAGTCCTTAGGGTGATAATGAAAGCAACACCTAAGACAGGGACACCAGTCATTCTTCAGTCTTTGCCTTGTGAAGAAATGATTTGTCTTTGGACAAAAGTTGACAGAAAAGGCCAAAGTATCATAGAATCATAGAATCACAGAATCGTTTAGGTTGGAAGACACTTTTCAGATCATCAACTCCAACTGTTAACCTAGCACTGCCAAGTTACCACTAAAACATGTCCCTAAGCACCACATCTACACATCTTATAAATACCTCCAGGGATGGTGACTCAACCACTACCCTGGGCAGCCTGTTCCAATGCTTGACAACGCATTCAGTGAAGAAATTTTTCCTAGTATCCAATCTAAACCTCCCTTGACACAAGTTGAGGCCATTTCCTCTTGTCCTATGGCCTGTCACTTGGGAGAAGAGACCGACACCCACCTCTCTACAGCCTCCTTTCAGGTAGTTGTAGGGAGTGATAAGGTCTCCCCTCAACCTCCTTTTCTCCAG
>VYXH01009911.1:419433-488650 GCA_013397275.1 Burhinus bistriatus | reverse complement strand
GAGAATGCTGTGGGAAATGGTGTCAATGGCTTTACTAAAGTCTAGGTAGACAATATGCACAGCCTTTCCTTTGCCCACTAAGTGGGTCACCTTGGCACAGAAGGAGATCAGGTTAGTCAAGCAGGACCTGACTTTCATAAACCCATGCTGACTGGGCCTAATCACCTGGTT
The DNA here is from genome assembly GCA_013397275.1 of Burhinus bistriatus. Taxonomy (NCBI): domain Eukaryota; kingdom Metazoa; phylum Chordata; class Aves; order Charadriiformes; family Burhinidae; genus Burhinus; species Burhinus bistriatus. The sequence continues at coordinate 488,479 of VYXH01009911.1, read as the reverse complement.
GTCCTGTACGTGCCATGTGATGGCGCTCAAGATGGTCTGCTCCATAACCTTTCCCTGCACCAAGGTCAGATTGACAGGCCTGTAGCTCCCCGGATCCTCCTTCCACTCCCTCTTGTAGCTGGGCATCACATTTGGTAACTTCCAGTCAACTGGGACCTCCCGGGTTAGCCTGGACTGCTGATAAATGATGGAAAGTGGCTTGGTGAGCACTTCCGCCAGCTCCCTCAGTACACTTGGGTGGATCCCATCTGGCCCCATAGACTTATGTATGTCTAAATGGTGTAGCAGGTCGCTAACCGTTTCCCCTTGGGTTACCAGAGCTTCATTCTGCTCCCCATTCCTTTCTTCCAGCTCAGGGTGCAGGGTACCCAAAGAACACCTGGTCTTAGTATTAAAGACTGAGGCAAAGTATGCATTAAGTACCTCAGACTTTTTCTCATCCTTGGTCACTGAGTTTTCCCCTGCATCCAATAAAGGATGGAGATTCTATTTAGCCCTCCTTTTTTTGCTACTGTATTTACAGAAGCATTTTTTAATGTCTTTTATAGCAGTAGCCAGATTAAGTGCTAGTTGGGTTTTGGCCCTACTAATTTTCTCTGCGCATAACCTCACAAAGTCTTTGTAGTCTTCCTGAGTGACCTGTTCCTTCTTCCATAGGCCATAAACCTTCCTTTTCTTCCCGAGTTCCAGACAAAGCTCTTGGTTGAGCCAGGCCGGTCTTACTCCCCACAGGCTTGTCTTACAACAGCACATGGGGACGGCCTGCTCCTGCATGTTAAAGATTTCCTTCTTGAAGAACGTCCAGCCTTCTTGGACTCCTTTGCCCTCCGGAACTGCCTCCCAAAGGACTCTGTTAACTAGGCTTCTAAACAGGCCAAAGTTTGCCCTCTGGAATTCCAAGGTGGCAGCTCTGCTAACCCCCCTTCTTCTCTGAGAATCAAAAACTCTATCTAATTTCATGATTGCTATGCCCAAGATGGCCTCCAACCATCACATCACCCACAAGACCTTCTCTGTTCTCAAACAACAGGTCATATTAATAAGGTAATAAACATAAAAATATTAAAACAAATAAAGTAACAAATAAAAACCTGAGAAACAGATTGCTTTCTGTAAGATAAAAAGGGCTAGTATTTTAGGGAATCTGAATAAGAAGTTCCAATATATAAAGATGACCACAAAATGTTGAATTTTAAACCTTTTCAGTTTCTCCCTTTCACAAAAGGCAAGTTCTCAGTGAATCCAGTACATTAGCTAAGCTTCTAAGGCTGAAGTCACAACTAACACAGCTTTCAATATCGTGGAGCGTTTCAAGTTAGGTCGTATATCTATACAACAATCTCTCCACTCTACCATGTAAGCTTACCTTGAATGATAAAAGATATATTTGAAATAAAATTAACATAGGATTTCTCTTCTCCACCTCACATGACTGAGATAGTGTGTTTGAATTACTCAGACTGCACTTACCAGAGTGACCTCAGGAGGAGCACAAGTACGTCAAGAGCTAGGAACACAATGCCATACTATTTACCATGCTGCATACTGGGAGGATAAAAGACAACCAGCATAAACAGAAACAAGAGAAGTTCAGACTGGGCATATGGAAAACTTTTTCCTCATGACTACAGTCAAGCATTGGAACTGGTTTGAGCAGTCTCCATCCTTGGAGGCTTAGATCTGACTGGACAAAGACATGAACAACCTGATCTGATCTCACAACTGACCCTGCTTTGAGCAAAAGGCTGGACTAGATACTTCTTGATGTCCCTTCCAACCTGAAATATCCTATGAACCTATGATTCCATAGTATATTGTTGTATTTCAAATTGCTAAATCCCTACTGAAGTACTAGTTCTACTGTTCCAGCAGTACTTGCTGTTCAATCTGTCCTCCCCACTGCAGCAGACCAATTAGATCCAACTTAAATAAACATTTAACCTACACTAGAGATTTTTGTGGGTGCATTAACTTCGCCATCCATCACAAGCAGTCATTCTTATTCATCAGTCAGTGCTATTAGGTTCATGCTTATTTTTATGCATATGAATACTCTCATGTGGAAAGAGGAGGCCTATTCATACAAAATTAAATATTGCTATAAGATTCCACAGACTCAGCCTAAATAAACAGCCTGCAAAGGATGGAACAATGAAAATTATGTCTAAAGAATTTTTGTTCATTTTTAAAATGTAAGTCTTTTAGCTTATTAATAATTTTTAATCATTCTTACAGTCTTAAGTCATCAGAACATTTTTATGAATCGTTGCATTTATTATAGAAGCTACTTATTATCTACTTTTAGTATTTTAATATTGTGTTCTTCAAGGTGCAAACAGTGAAAATCTCAGGTATTACTGAACAATTCATTTTCTTTCTATACACAATGTGGAAACTTAAATGTGAATATTGCCCCAGCCAATATAATCTATTTTGTGGTTCTGCTTACTAGGTCCAAACTTGCAGTTTCATTATAGTGAGACAAATACAAAAGAGACCTAGCTCTTATCACAACATAAATGACTTTCTAAGCATCGTGTAGCTGTATATGTCATGCATACACGCATACAAAATTATATGTATATATATGCATACAGGACTATTCAGTTTTCAATATCGATCCATTTCCGTAATGGTCTAATGCTGTTTTCTTAGAATCAGGACTGCTAAGATGATGAACATAATAATTTAGTATGCCACACATGGTCTGTTTCTTACCTTTGCTAAGTTTTAGAGGACACTGACTTTGTGCAATTTTCTTTGACATGAACTCAAAGGACTCTACAGTAAAAATCATCAGGAAAATCAGGTGCAGAAAAATTAGAGAATAATGTATTAAGTCTAGTTTCTTGCTAGAAGTAAGCGCATTCTGTGTTTTTCAAATGAGAATGTTTGGGAAGGGAAGGGAAGGGAAGGGAAGGGAAGGGAAGGGAAGGGAAGGGAAGGGAAGGGAATAAAAAAGAACTCAAAATTTTATGATATCATGGATATAACTGAGCAGTTTCAAATTTATACTGGAACAGCCTATTTGTGATTATTTTAATTGTATTTCAAATATAAATTAAAAAGACTGGAAAAAAATATTCTTTTTTTGTTTGTTTGTTTCCAGACCAAAGGTGGGACTTTTAAGTTGAATGTAACTCCCCTGATTTCAGGAAAGTTAGATCTGTTAAGAGCATCTGAAGATTTGGCTCTAGATGTAAAATAGTAAGACTTCTGTTCAGAAAAATAATGGTATTTAAAATGGGTACTTAAGCATTGCGTATAAAGGGATAAAATACAGGCATAAAATTAAATGTACATTATCTTCCAAAATTATCCGGTATGCAGCTACCACAGCTCTCTTTCCTAATTACAATGCCTTCTACTCTGTACCCTGTAATGGCAATTGAGATTGACATGGATGGCCTTGCAATTAATACCCCAAACTGACCCACATTCAAACATGGCATATAGCCTTTACCAAATGGAAGTCTTTTGTTTTTCAAGTCTGACAGGTTTTTAAGAATATTTATTTTATTTCATATTTGCCTTTTTAAAAATGTCTTCTTGTTTTTTGTCAGGTTGATAGCATAATAGTAATAAAGCGGCAATTGCTACTGTGTTGCCCATTGCAAATAGATCAAAGTTTCTCAGTGCCTTCTTTAAAAGTGTGTTAAAAATTAATACGAGATCTTTCAGAAATAAACAAACAATTTATAAACCAATTTCCATTACTTAATCTATAACAATGTCTGTTCTAAATGTTCGTATACCAAGTATTAGCAGTATGTGTGACTGCATTGTATTAATTAAAATCCTTTTTCTTTTTATAATTTATTTGGAATGTGCCATGTTTCTGGAATGATTCTGATGGCTAAACATACAGGCTCACTGTGGCACCAAGGGCACGCACACAACCTAGTAGAATCATAGAATGGTTGAGGTTGGAAGGGACCTTAAAAATCACCTAGTTCCAACCCCTCTGCCATGGACAAGGACACCTCCCGATAGACCTGGTTGCTCAAAGCCTCATCCAACGTGGCCTTGAACACTTCCAGGGATGCTGAATCCACAACTTCTCTGGGCAGCCTGTTCCAGTGTCTCATCACCCTCATAGTGAAAAATTTCTTCCTGATATCTATTCTTAATCTACCCTCGTATAGACATGCCATGAGACCTATGGGCCTCTCCACCTTTTAGAACAGTTGCTAGAGCTAGCCAGGATACCTTAGAGAGTCTAAAATATCATGAGACAGCTATGCTTTGGTACCTGAATCACCCTTCACGCTTCCAAAGTCATGAGAAAATCATTTGAAAGAAACAAACTTTTCTATATAGTTTTTTGATTAGAAAATGTTGCAGTAAGCATGAGTAAGCACTTCAAAACAGGTAAAGACATAATCAGGTTAACCATGAGCAATTTAATTCTTTATATTGAGGTCTTCATATGCTCAAGCAAGCATTCTCTCATTAACACAATAAAGTATTTTATTTCAAATTCACATATATTTGTCTATTTTATGACAGTGTTAAGGCTTCATATTTCTTCAGTAACTTAGCATTATATGGTCTAAATGCATGTAACAAGTCACAAGCAATCTGTCATATTCAAGATATACTTTATTATAGTCAAAGAAATGCAGTATGTATTTACATTATCAGCAGATATATTCTTAGGTGTATTTCAAGGTGTGAGACAGTTAACTATGAAACTAATTGAAGTGCACATCATGTTCAATGTAACTTTCTCTTAATAACTAAGAAAGGAAGTAAATGGAAAATGGGTTAAAATGCATCTTGGGTTCACCAAAGGCAGATCATGCCAGACTAACCCAATAGCTTTCTTGATAAGATAACTGATTCTCCAGACAAGGGAAATGCAGTAGATCTAATCTGTCATGACTTCAGAATAGCTTTTGGTACAGTGCCACTTTCAAAATTATTTTTTAAGATGGCAAGGACAGGAGTTAGTACAGGAGTTGTAAGATGGAAATAGGTGGTTAGAAAACAAGCAAATACAAGATGAACTGTTCTAAAAGGAAGGGCATTGCACTGAAAGTTCTCCACAAGTTAGTGCTGGGGCCAATCTTTTCATTGACAATCTTGATGCAAAAAGCCCTACAAACATTTGTACACATTCTCAACCTAAACAGTCTGCAAAGAAAATTGAGAATGCCTTATGTGCCTCTGGAGTATGGTTAGGCCTTATGACTTTCAGTGCACACACAAAAAAGCAGAGAATTAAGGTATCTCTAGGAAGACACAGAAGTTAAATGACAAATTGAGTACAAGGTTTTTTATGTGTCACAGGTTTCTCTCCATCTTATTGCTAGACAGTGCAACCACAAGGCTGGTTATATTCAGAAGGGGATAAAGAGTCTAACGGTGGGTGGAAATTATAGTACTGTGGTACGCTACTGAGATGATGTTATGGTCTCAGCCCTCCTTTCTACTCCTTATTTTTCACATGAAATCTTTCTAAGTCTCAAAATTTTCTTTTGCCAGATTGTTTATGTGCCTTAAAAGGTCTTCAACAGTGTCTTTGTTTATACTCTAATTTACCCTCTAAACTGCCTTGTGATACTGCAGATTTTAGCAGATGACTGGTAACTTCTGAAAACTTACTCTAAAATGAGATGAAAATGCAAAAGAATTAACCTTAGATTATGTGAAAAATAGGGGAAAGAAGGAAATGCAGAATTTTTCTCCCTTTTCTCCATGATTACATTTTTGTCTGGAAAACTTATTTAAAATTAAAATTTATGGAAAAACTCATTTTGACACCAGAGAGTGCAATAACAGTTCTCTCTCTTTTACTATTTATATCTCTGTGCATACCATTCATGTCTGTGAAGCTTGGATTCCTCACAAATTTCAAAATGTAAGAGGTTTGAGGGGGAAACATGGAGGGACTGGACTGCATTTTCCCCTAATTTTTGAAATATCCCCACATCAGAAGTGGGGCCTCAAAGCTTAAGCAAGATCCAAAAAACCCAGAGGAGGAAGCTAAAGGCCAAATATCTATAAGAGTTTAAAGTCCAGTTGGAGACAAGAATAACAAGTTTGTTTACTTTAAAACTGGGCAAGGATAGACATGCCTATCAGTTATGAAATATAAGAACAAGTGGTTAAGAATGCAAGAAGTGCCCTGTATTAATTTTAATTAATTTAGTAAATATTAATTTCCAGCAGTGGCAATACACGATCTTGTTTATGTAGAGAGCACAAACCTTGTTGCTCTCCGCAGTGCATTTGTCTCAGAGTTTTCCAGCATCCACAGTCGCTGCCATAGTTGGTGTATATCCCTAGTCAGTATCTTACTACTTTCTTACAGATCTGTTGTCCATGCATTTGTTTACCTCATTTTACATGTGCTGGATCTCTCTGCCACCACAAGCACCTGTGGGAGGAGGTTCTGAACCTTACTACTTGCTGCAAAAAACCCATTCTTTTCTATCTGTCAAGAGTTACCTTCTAAGTTTCATTGAATGCAACCTATTTGTAGTATTCTGGGATTTTATGAACAGCAGTTACACACTCAGCTTTTGTGATTTTCTAAATATGTTTGAAGCTAGATATATGCATAGGTTTTGCAGAGTTTTAAGATCAATCTTCTTCTGGAAGAAACATTTCATTGTGTTTTTCATTGATATTACTTTAGTGAATGGCAATGCACCATAGTAATTATTAAAAAGTCTGAGTCAGATAAATGTTTAACTTCATCCCAAAACTTTCTCCTTAGTACTTAAAGAGCTATCAGTCTACTTTACACATGTCAAAAGATAAATTACAACAAAACAATTCACCTCTGGTACGTCAATGTCTACTTTTACTCGCAAACCTTTTTACAGTAGAAGCAAAACTACTCTGTTCTTTAGCCCAAGAAGCGACAACTGAACAGTCCATATTACTTTTACCAGGATTTGAGCGTAACAGGTTTATTAAAACACTTTAATGCAATAACCGAAAAGTACTCTTACACATGTGCAGTGTTGGGTAGCATCCATGTCATTTGATGTACATGGTCTCATTGATAAACAACAGGTATCTCTCAAATCTTTTCAGCAGCTTAAAAGGCCACCTCAAGAATACCAAGAACTGTCCTGGAGGATGATCTATCGTTTCCTAATCATAGCAGGTCTCTTCAAAGGAGGTTGATAGGACTGCAAACAGAAGTGTCAACTAACTACTCCTTGAAAAATGTGCCTTCATTCTACCTGGATTTCAGTTTAATGTATTTCAGGACTACTAAGCTTGCTTCATATTTTCATACCACTTCCCTATTACTATACATTGATCTATATTATACAATTTCATTTTTTTACGTGACAAATGAAAAAGACACACCAGTATTGTTTGTACAGCTATTTGTAACTGTGCAAAGATATAGATTGATTCTTTTTACTTTTATTATATCTTTATGGAATAGTAAGTTGATTATTAGGTCATAATTGCCAACTTCCATCTCTATGACTAAATTCCCTATGTAATTATAGATAAATACTAGCTTAATAGACCCAAACAAGTCATGGTTGTACTCATGCATAATGCTACAACTGCTGTTCCACAGTCTCCCACTTCTTGTTATCATAACAATTGCTATTGATTTATTGAGCTTTTTCATAGCCAATTGTTAACCTTCTAAACCATGCCAACAAAAATTGTGTACATTCACACAAGAACAGAAAGAAAGGTTACTGAAACAAAAATCTAATGATGAAATAAACAATTTAACAATTTTTCCTCTGTATGAATACATTTTTCTGAGGTTCGTACCAATCCAGTAGAGTACTTAGCAGTGTTTAACATGCAGCCTCAGCAGTTCTTAAGTGTTTGTTATTAACTCACTTCTATTATTTCTTCTAAAATGACTCAAAAATTATTTACTATTATCATCAGTCAGGATAATTTAATAAAGAAATGTGATATTTATTTTCAGTATTCAAACATACTTAGAAGCTCTGGCTTTAAATATGAGGATACTCTGTTTTTTTAATTTGAGTGGTGAACAAATCTTTCATTTCTTGTTAGATGTTTTAGAAGATTAAAACAGAATTTTGCAGCCTTTTATGCAAGGCATAACGAAATACGGCACTGAGCAGTAAAGGAAGGAAATATTTGCAAAATGATATGTTTGCAAAAAGAAGTGTTTCTCCTAAACAGCAACAAAACAAGCAACAATATTGGCATTTAAAAAGTAGCAATATTTACTGCAGCACCAAATTTTACTTGATTTCTCTATCTTTAAATATTTACTATTATAAATATGGGACACTGCAAAATAACATGGAATAGTCAGGTCCTCTTCAGTGATGAATACAGGTATTTTAAGGATGACCACTAAACATGCAACATGCTTCTAGTCTAACTCCTCTTAATATAAAAGAGGTTGTATTGGTTATAGTCTTAGTGGAAGGTATCAACAGAAAGCGCATGTAAAAGCAGCTAATTTAGAATGATTAGAAGATGTTCTCCTAGTCTGACAGTAAAGTAACAGTACTGAGGCAAGGTAGGGAAGTTTGCACCAGTATCTACACCCTGTCTATTATTTAACCAAATATTATTTCATATTCCAGCACTTTAACACAACCATTCTAATATGAAGACATCACACAATGTATCAGTGAAGTGGTGTCTTATCAATCTGGTACAAAACTCAGTAACTCTTCAATTTCTGAATTCCCAGAGATCTCCGATGTCCATTTAGAGCATTATTGCATTTTTCAAACCAGTTTAATGACCCTGCCCCAGATATCTAAAGGCCTAACCCTTTATTCCCCTCAAACAGTGAATTAAATAATGAAGACATCTGATCAGTCACCTTACTACCACTAACATCAACAAATCTACAACTCAGAGAATTTTCGCTCCTATTAAAGAAAGCAAACAAACTAAAAAAATCTAAAAACTCTTTGAAATAACTAGTTACTGAAGAAAATACTAATTTATATCACACATAGATTGCTTTTAATGACTATTTTTTCCTGGAAGATACATATTGGGTATATGCTTATGCCATTACATAGAACTAAATACATACGCTACTCAACATGGCTAAGTTAGAGTACCTATAAGAGCCAGATACTTTTTTTAAAATATGCACAAACTGTTGTATTATGCTTACACCGTAAGGTGTTGGCAGGGAGGAACTGTTATGAACTGACCACAACACCCATTCCCCATCCCACCTCCACCACTTGGAGTAGGGGGGGAGGAGATAGAAGAGTTGGGAATGAAGGAGTGAAGTTGAGCCTGGGAAGATGAGAGTGGGATGCAGAAGACATTTTTGGTTTTGTCTTTGTTCCCCACCACCCAAGTCTATTTTTAATTAACAATAAATTAAATTAATTTTCCCCAAGCCAAGTGTGTTTTGACCATGACAGTAATTAGTAACTGATTTTCCTGTGTTTATCTTGACCCATGAGCTTTTCCATCTTATTTTCTCCCTCAACTGTCCTGTTGAAGCAGGGGAGTGAGAGAGCATCTGAGCGGGCATCTGGCAGCCAGCCAAGGTTAACCCACCACAACAACTCAGATTAATTCTATGTGAACAATTTATATGGCTTCCAAATACAACACTGATACAGAATCACGTGGTGTTGTGAGCTCTGTGAGGAGCTCTATAGTTCTAACTCTTGCAGCTTAAGTTCCTTCCCTTTATGCATTTCATTCTAATGTCTTGCATAAAATGGGAATCAAATTCTGGAGACTCTATAACAGTGCCTTGACCATTTTCATTGCCCTTCCTTAAATTAAGAAATTAAATTTTCTATGTTGCACTAAAACAGTAGAGTTGTGACTTGATAGATTTATTTAAAGGATTTAATACAAGATCTTGCAATTTCATATGGCAGCTCTTTCAGATTTCTACAATGACATCATGCAATCTGATTTGATTTTAGTTCATTAAACTGAAAGAGCTTTGCCTCTGCTTCAGATGCTTGAATTTTCTTTTGTGTTTTCTTAATTCACTAATGATTCTGTCGTCTTTTCCACATTCAGCATTGACACACTCATTGAAAACTGAAGCAAGATGTTAATTTAGCTTGTGGGACAGATTTAGAATATTTTTTTTTAATATAGATTTAGTACCACTGCTCTCTTTTGTTCTCTTTTAATTCAAATGGCTAAATAACAGTTCATTTTTTTGGTTTTATTTCCTATGCAAGATCCAACTCTGCTTACATAGGACAGTTTTTAAGTTAGACCTGTGTAACCTGATGTTTAAACTTTCCTCTTAATTTATTCCTTGTTCATTCTTTACTTTCTTATAATAGCAATCTTGAGATGACCAGTGTCCAGTTAGGTCCAGACCTATGTCCTTCCTTTTTCTTCCCTCGCTTATGACTCAGGCTTAGCATGTCCAAGTAGATGATGTACATTTTGAGTCTGTCAGACAATCCTTGAAAGTCCCTATTTTTCTCCATGAAGGCTGCTTTGAGGCAAAGCAGGACATGAAACCTGCCACTTACATAAGTGTTTCCATTGGCTGATATCTCTCTCTCAAAAAAAAAAGGGTGCAAATGTAGGACAAGCTAAGAGTAATCTTTAGCTGCAATGCATAAAGAATACTGTTACTATTAATATCCTGAGGGCAGAAAGCTCAAGGCTTTTCCATATCTTAAAGAACTTCAAACAAACCACCTACTTATTTGCACGGCAAATGGAAGAAAATTTGCTTAGAACATTCACAGTGTTAATGTTTTATCTTGGATACCTCAGGAACTGATACACAGGTAACAATTGATACGATAATTCCTGACTTGATTTCCAAAATGATGAATGGTATCTTAAGTGCATCTGATTTTTTGTTACTTTATCACTTTGAAAATTTTATGCAGAACTTGAGTCCTCGTGCCCCAAGGAGTTTGCCAGGTGTTTTTTATTGTGTTTAGTTTGGAATATGTGCTGACTAGAACCCTTGTTTCATGCATTATAGAAGTGCCTTTTATAACTGTATCATTATAACCTGCATTATGGTGGTGTGTCTACAAATCAGAATGGGGTCCCCTACTTGAAGAAAAGAAAGAATTTAGGAAAATGAAGTAGTATTAGGATTTTTACACAACTTAGCAATTCAAATATTAAAAGCAAAAAACCTTTTAAATTTAGGAACACAGGTCTGGGAGGGATCGTTGAGATCATCAAGTTCAGGCCTCTGGTATTCCAGGAAGCCACGTCATATAATCTTTTTCATAACCTTATTAAACTCCATTTAAAATGCAGTTCATTATTTTTGTCACCACTACTGTTCCAGGACCTCACAGCACTAATAGTTGGAAACTTCACTGATTGCAGATACTGAGTGTAGCCGAACACTGGACTTAGAGACACAGAGAAAGAGTTTCTTTTTATTTCTCTCCAAATCTCTAATGTCAAAGTTCGGTGGGACTGCGTATGATGAAAGCTGAGCAGGCAGCGCCCAAAAATCAAATATGGCACAGCATATCCTAGCTTCGTATTTCTGAGGAGAAAATTAAAAAGTGATACTTACAAGAACTTAACATATTCTGAACTTTACAAGTACACTGTTAATTAATCTAATTCTGAGTATAAGACTTTTGGTTTTTTTAGTTTTAAACCTTCAGACTTGGACAGCATTACAGATGATGCCAGAATTACCAAAAAACTTTGTTTCCTAATTAGAACAATTAACATGCACAAAACTTCTTATGCATGAGTTAATCTGATTATTGAAAAGGAAGGCTCTGTCAGAAAAGTAAGTCAGAGTTTTTCTTGATACTGATGGAATAAGTGAAGGACCTTATCTCCAAGTTTTCTCCAGGCTTCTTCTTCTATGGATGGGTTCAAGGGTGTAGTATTAGAAATTATATCCTATCAACTGGTCAAACAGATAAGACGACATTTTTATTTTTATCAGCAAAACCCTTATTGCTCATGAAAGAATATATCTTTCAGCACAGTTCCTCTACCACACTATTGTTCAGGTTACCAAGCCGTGTGTATATTCCTTGTCTATTTGCCCCCCAGGACATCCTTGAAAATGAGACATGTTGTTTTAAGGCCGCAAGGGTTTTATCCGTGTGTAAAAAATTAAATAAAATAAATTCAGAACAAACACAGCATTAATGTTTTATACATATATTGCTTTAATATTGCATCAGTAGCAAATTAGAATCCAAGCCTAGATTTTCATGTTTTGAATATTAACTGCTGAAGTTTCATCAGTAGCCTTAGGAGGGTTTGTTGGATCTTAACGAATCATGACAGAAATTATGGTTGGTGTTCACACAAAGTGTGAAGTGTCTGTTTGAAAACTGCAATAAAGTGATGTCAGAGAAGGCAACTGTCTGCCTGATCCCTAATCAACAACAGTAAAAGCAGGCCTGGTACTGCACGCTTACTGAATCTCCCCGTACTTTTCCAGAGTGCAAAAAATAGAAGTACCGGGACGCATTAGGCACGCCCTTGAACGATCATTACCCTGAGGGGAACAGAAATATGTCTGTCTCACATAGAATCTCCACTGTTTGATATAATATCACCTTACGTATATTGGCCAGGTCTTGCAATATGTTTATCATGCAAGTAATCTACACTCCTCCAAGCATTCTCATTAAATACACTAGGACAAGTTTGGTGAATAATAATTTGCATTTAGGAACATTTGCAGGAGGATATCATCAAATCTATAAATTCAGATTTGTATCTCTTGTCCAAGATATCACTCCAGCAAAACTTTCAGTGACCATTCTTGGTCCCACAAAGTGGAAAAAAACCCAGTTAATTAGTTCATACATACTGATGGCTGAAAATCAGCATTTGCAAGAGTTTTATCATATTTGAAATAAAATAGCAGCATAAATGACAATATTTTTAAGAGCAAAAAAAACCAGGAAAAAGTTACTATTTAAAATTTTATAGAGTATCTGAATTCCAATCTTGTAATTTTTCACAGAGAGAGCTGTGTTAACAAAGCCTTTGGCTCCAACTGAAGGTTATGCTGGATAAATTTTTCCAGTATAAGAACTCTATATCTTACTAGGAATGAGATGAAAGAAATATATTTAAAATGGTTAAACCTGGGCCCATCTTTTAATTTTTGTGGAAAAATGTGGAAAATTTAATTAGGAAAATAATTACTGAAAGTTACAACCAATGCAATGGTAGAAATGATCAGAGCATCTGTGATAATAGTCTGGGACAATTCAGGAACATGGGCAAGGTAGAGTACGCTGTAATTACAAGGGGGGAAAAGTCACCCTAAAGAAAATAGGCTGCACCATTTTGCACGTGTCTTCTGCACATTTTTTGGTAGTTTTTCCGGCCCTTAAAATGCGACCCTCTCTTCTATATTTAACACCTTGTTTTCATGAGGCACACTGCTGAATTATCCCTAGCAGTTGTTCTCTGCCTGTCTCCGGAGATCAGGGACTGAACCATGACTCAGAGAGTCACAGTATAGTCCCTGATTACCCCTTGCTCCAGGAAGAAAATAAACTGCATTAGCCTTTTACCTGGTACAGATGATTTCTTCTCTCTGCACCAGCCAGGCTGTGCTGGTCAGTATGTCGGGGCAAGGGTCGTAGCCAGACATTACTCACTCCCCATGCATCTGCAAAGGAGTGGGAATAGCTGCCTTGTAGAGGCCATTCACCCTTTTGTAATGCAATCTGCACTCAGGGTAAATTGCACCGTGTAAGAGGGCACTTTAAGCTTCTCTCTAGGAGAGAGGTGTATATGACAAACTCCATTCTTGTCCTGTATCTATAGTATGTGTTTAGGCAAATTACTTTGAAGCATCAAAGCTGCTTATATTGATCTTTAATCCCTGATCTACTGCAGTAGAAAACATGATATAAGGGCCCACATTTCCTAGAGAGCTGTCCTTGCAGTGTGAGGCCAGTGGAGATACAGTGTTTAGCACCTCACAAGGTTTAGTCCATGTATGAACAACTCTGACATACCTGGGGATGGCCAGCAATGATCTGACTGCTCATTTGCCCTATGTTTATTTTCAATCCACTGTTTCTTGTGGTCAGCATATTCTCGCTTGTTTATTAGAAAAAGAAAATTAGGGTCACTAAGGAAGAAAAAAAAAAAGATTCTAGATCATGATGGTAATGAAAATGGTCTCTCACCTATAAGCAGGCTAGCAAGAGAAACATGGGAAAGGCACTTTCTATTTGCCCCTTGTACTTTTCCATGCACAAGCCAAGAGCACTTTTAAAGTGCAAAAGAACATACTATCTATCGCTTTCAGTTCTGCAACATGAAAGGGAATCAGAGACCCAGTTGTTGACCAGTTCAAGTTGTGCCCTTTTGGCAGATTGCTTCTTGCTCCAGGAAAGTGTAAAACTGGAGAGTGAAAATTCAAGGAAAGTGAAAAAAATCATGCACTATGTCAGAATCCATTATTTCTTTGAAGTTCGGTTTGTTGTCTGCTGTCATGGGACTGCCTTCAAAGACTGCATGGAATATTTAAAAAACAAAGTGAGAAAGCAGGCAGCACTTTCCTGTTACAGTCTGCAGATATTTTGACACTCTAAACAATCATCACGGGTTTCCCAGGTGCTTGATGTTACATAATTTGTCATGATGTCTGCTATGAGTGCCCCTGGACTTCATGTCTTACTATGCTCCACTCTCTTTTTGTGGCAGTTAAGTGGGAATAGGTGTCATCAAGGAGGTCTGTAGCGCCAATAATTCAGTATTTTCACAAAGAGGGGTTTTCTCTGGAAAGAATGGCATTCATTCACTCTAATAAACAAATGAAGGCAAGTTTGTCTGAGAAGACTTTTATTGAACAAGCACAATCACCTTGGAAAGAGGACTTCAAGAAAATGAGAAAATTTAGAGAGTATATGTATTTATTTTTGCTAACTGTATCAGTCACAGTGCTATGTTCTTTGTCAAAAGACTGATACTGTGTGATGCAAAGGATTTTTTAAATGCTTTCAGATAATTGAGTTGCAAGGAGAATACTGATGTTTGTTGTACATGTACAAAAAGGAAGAATATAGTGACACACAAAGGAAAAATATAGTGAAGCAAATATATTTAAAAGAGAGGGAAAGAAGAACATCCTTAAAAAAAAAAAAAAAAGAAAGAAAAAGATGAGCTATACTTGGCTCTAGTAGATAGTCCAGATTTGATCATTACTCATGCAAGTGTCTTTTATTGCCTTCAGAGGGAGATTTTTGACTCAGTAACTAACAACAGAAAGATAAGGTATTCCGAAGCAATTCTCCCTGAAATGCCATATATATTTTGTTTTCTACTCCTACTTTGAGGGTATTAGAGCCTTATGGTATGTGGAAGATCTCCCTCTAAAATCAACAGTGATAGATCCCTGCCTGGAGGAAATTATAATCTAAATTAGTCATAGTAAGAAAGTAAATGTCATGGAAAGTGTAATTCTTCCGACTCTAGAAGAATCTAAAACTCTCTAGCTGTGCCTTTGCTCAGCCTGCGTCTCCCTCTGTGCTGACATTGTGGTGCAATGTACGCCGAGGCAGCTCAGCTGACGCTGCTGGGCACCTGGAAGAGATCTCAGAAGGGACTTAGTCATTGTGAAGTTCATTCTCCAGCTTAGGAAATGTTTTAAATTACATAAACAAGAGTACTTGTCCAAAAAGTAGCAGTCCTGAAGTTTAGCCCATCCTACGTGTACACACATGACTGAGGGAACAGGAGCCAGAATGCAGGACTTCTAAGTCAAAGCATGGCAAGGGGACAAAATTGTGTAATGCTTATATGTCTATCACAGATTTGATGTGAGATCAGCTGTTTTGTGCCTTATGCTTGCTATTGCTTGTCTACAGACACTTCCTGAAGAAGTGGCCTCTTGTTGTTGACAGTAAATGAAGTGATCTCTATTCTTGTGTTCGAACGCTGTATTTTAGGCCTTGGGCTAGATAAACTAAATAGTTAAAGTAGGAAGTTTGTATTTAGCTGTCTATAGGTTTGCCAAGTTTCCGGATTTCCCTTAATAACTCTTTGCTACCTCACCTCACAGTGGAGAAGTCTTTGAATTTTGAATAATGTGAAAAGTCCACTAACATTTCTTTGCCACTTCAGAAAAGCTTGGTCTCTGTTGCTATGGAAATTGGAATCAAAACCAATGATTCAATGGGAAGATTTTGGGATAGTGCTTGTCCTGGAGTCAATGTTGCAAGTGTGACTGTATTTATATGAAACCTCTTGACTTTAAAAGGAGAAATTACTGGTTCGTGAACAAATTATAAATCCCACAAGGGTTACATATTTACTTAATGCCCATTTTTTTCTACTGCTTGTTCCACCACTAAAATCATAACCTTGCTTATAACCTCAGTAATTTCTATAATAACCACTTGTGATGTAACAAATAAAGGATTAGGACACTGGGTAGGGAGTAATCAGTAGGAAACTACAAAAGAGTCTGTGGTTTTGCTGATGTTTCTTTTAACAAAAGAGCAGCGTGGCAGAAAAAGAGAAAATAAATAAAAGATAAGGAGAATTATCTGTAAATAAAATGCTTTCCTAAAATTTTCCCTGAGGTTCTAATCTTCTTTAGTGTGACCCAGACGACATCAGAGGAGCTTCAGCATTTTGAAGGAAGAAACCTATTTCACACCTCCCCTAATCTTGGAGAGCTTCCTCAAAGTCCCTATACAGAATTAACATAACCCTTTGGGCCTGAATTCTGCATCTTGCAAAGTTAATGAAATCAATGGGACATGTGTGAATGGATCTGTTTGCAAGGTCCTGGCTTTAAATTAACATCTAGACCCCATTTGTTTCCTGATGGCTTCTTAAGGGACACCATGGGCTGGGAAAATAAGCATAGGAATGGAAGTCATAGGAACTTAGCACCGTGGGATGGCTTGGCCAGTGAGGCCAGTCCCCCTCAACTACATTATAAATGTGTAGCTTGTGGAGTACCTATGTATAAAACTTTTTTTCTTGGAAAAAAGTATCAAACTTATTATAAAGAAATCCCATGATTTAGTCCTGGTTCTAATCAACAGTATGCTGGTGTTTCGCTTTGGTGTGAACAAATTCTAACCAGGTATCACGTACCTGATGCTGTAAGTTCCCACTGTGCATATAAAATCTGTTTCTTAATTTGTGGGACACATGCAATAAAAGAGAGACTGTCATCCCAATTTAATGTTTTCCTCACTTTGCTGACCTGCACCTATCAGATCAAAAAGGAAAATGTAAGTATTTCCTCTCTGTCATTTAATTTTCCCTTTTATACGCAGTTACGTTTTAGAAGAGGCTCCGTGTTTTCTTTAATATTTGGAAGTACCAGCCCCAAAGAAACAAAATATAACAGCTATAACTGAAATATATTATCTTCCAACTTATTAAGCAACATTCCTAATAATTTGCTGTAAAATATACATAATGAAACCAGACAACAAGAACAGAATATTTAAAATGTGTGACTAATCTAATTCATTAAGCGATACACATTTGATATTTTGAGTTGGCTGGTAATATACAAACACACTCTGTAGTTGCTTATCCTGAGTGAGTGCGTATACACCGTTACATTAAAGCCAATAAGCAACCCAGTAGGAATTTTCCCAGTCAGTATGACATAACTTTTTTGAACCTGCTAGGTTCAAAATGATAGAACTAATGATAGAACAAGTATAGAAGCTCAGTAAATCACTTATCTTGCCCTATAGTTGCCATAGTTCCTCTTTCCTTACCTTAATGGAGGCACACTGTCTAAGAAAACATGTAGCAGAAGGATATTTTCAATGTACTGTCAGTCCTAAATTACATCTCTGTGAAAGCAGCACTAGTCATGTCATGCCATTTTACTAAGACAAGGACTCACAAGTGCACTGCCCACAGCAGAATCGCATTTCACCTGTCCTTCTGCGGCCTGTGCTATATTGACAGGATCTGTGACAAGAAGCTGAACAGATTTGTTGTTCTCAGGTTGACGGGCTTGCATTTGTAGCGGTCCCATCTTCTGTTGGCAGCAGGCTCTGCCATAGATGTGGCTATGGGAGAACACCATTATTCTCTGGTACCTTAAGATCATGTTACTCAGGTAATCTTCTTGTCTTTCTTCTCCTGAACTGTTGGGACGGTTCCAGGAAAAGCAAGAGGTGCTGAATTACTATTTTTGTTATTGTACAGAACTGAAACCCAACTCCAAACGTCCTTCATTATCCCCTCAAGCCTTCAAGCCTAATTGACAGCAAGTCTTTATATCTTGATTTGTTCCCATTAGAAGTCCTTGTGTCCTTGAATAAACAGGTAAGGTAATAACTTTAATTACTGCTATAATTAGGTGTATCTGAAGCACCTGTGCTTTGGCATGAGAAAAAAGGCCTAAAATTGAACTTTCCTTTCTGCAACATTGATACGTATTTTTTCTTAATACCATTCATTTAGCAGGTAAAGGCACCCAAAGTAGACGTAGCAGCTTAAGTTTAAAAGGCAGAAAAAAAAGATTTAATTTTTTTGTTTGAATTGCTGTTAAATGAACTTATTTATTACTATAACAAAGTGGGAAGAAATCTTCAAGTAAAAGGCAATGAAACGTATGGAACAGCTTTAAAAGGCGATAACCTCTTTGTAGTAAAAATCTTTAAAGAAGCCAAACAAAAATAAATGAATCATCAATAGAATAACACAGCAGGGTATTTCATAAGGCATAATGCCTTCTGCATTTGTTTTGTTTCTGTTAGCAAGACCCTATGCTGTGTTAAGTGTATGCCAAAAAAAAAAAAGAAGCAGAAAGCATACATATATGTATAAAATTATGTGTGTAATGTACATTGCATGTATATGGCTACAATTTGGCTTGCACCTAGTAAGTTTAGCACTATTATTTTCCATTTCAAATGGTGATGAAAAGCAAACTAAAAACCATTTTTTAAACTGTGTATGAACAAACTTACATTTTAAAAAGGAACAAAATGATCGTAGAAAACAAGAGTAAATAGCTCACTTTTAACTGAAACTTTAGATCCCTTTGAAATAATTTTCAAATGCTAATTGAAGTAGATATCCTGTGAATGCATCATCAGTATCCATACCATCTTCACATCACAAAACAAGAAAAGTAGGCAATTAATTCATAGTCGCAGACAGAAAGGTGCATTTCAATAATGTTAGGAAATGCTACTATTAAGGAAAGCAATGAAATTCAAGGTTGAGTGCCTGAATTAATGTGTCTCAGTATTTGGCACCCAAGGACTGATTTTTGGAACAACAGAGTAGACTCAGTATCCAGGAGAATTTAGGTACTCCATGTACATCTACATAGACTCTAGAACTATATTTTAGGAGTACAGCTATGAAAATTTGGATTTTGTTTGGAACCTCCTTGTTATCGTTAATTGGCACAACTTGGTCACATGTCTAAAAATCACACCACACTGAAAGGGTTGGGAATGCTGAAATCAGAGACATTTTTCAATGAGAAATTGCTTTAATTAACATTATAGTCATGTTCACTGTTGCATTGTAATATGGTTTTTGAGAACCAAATTAAATACTTTAAAGTTTGAAATTAAATTGAAAATTCATTAAAAATTGTAGTTTTGTTTCAATTCTGAAACTGAAAAAGAATTTTTAAAGAGGTCTGGAGACCCAAGTGTACTGAGGGAGCTGGCGGAAGTGCTCACCAAGCCACTTTCCATCATTTATCAGCAGTCCAGGCTAACCGGGGAGGTCCCAGTTGACTGGAAGTTACCAAATGTGATGCCCAGCTACAAGAGGGAGTGGAAGGAGGATCCGGGGAGCTACAGGCCTGTCAATCTGACCTTGGTGCAGGGAAAGGTTATGGAGCAGACCATCTTGAGCGCCATCACATGGCACGTACAGGACAACCAGGTGATTAGGCCCAGTCAGCATGGGTTTATGAAAGTCAGGTCCTGCTTGACTAACCTGAACTCCTTCTGTGACAAGGTGACCCACTTAGTGGGCAAGGGAAAGGCTGTGGATATTGTCTACCTAGACTTTAGTAAAGCCATTGACACCATTTCCCACAGCATTCTCCTGGAGAAACTGTTTGCCCATGGCTTGGACGGGTATACTCTTTGCTGGGTAAAAACCTGGCTGGATGGCTGGGCCCAAAGCATGGTGGTGAATGGAGCTAAATCCAGTCGGTGGCCAGTCGCCAGTGGTGTTCCCCAGGGCTCAGTATTGGGGCCTGTTCTGTTTAATATCTTTATCAATGATCTGGACAAGGAGATCGAGCGCACTCTCAGTAAGTTTGCAGGTGACACCAAGTTGGGTGGGAGTGTTGATCTGCTTGAGGGTAGGAAGGGTCTACAGCGGGTCCTGGACAGGCTGGATCAATGGGTGAGGCCAATGATATGAGATTTAACAAGGTTAAGTGCCAGGTCCTGCACTTGTGTCAC
The DNA here is from genome assembly GCA_013397275.1 of Burhinus bistriatus. Taxonomy (NCBI): domain Eukaryota; kingdom Metazoa; phylum Chordata; class Aves; order Charadriiformes; family Burhinidae; genus Burhinus; species Burhinus bistriatus. The sequence goes on along the minus strand of VYXH01009911.1, from coordinate 468,158 downwards.
AACAACCCTATGCAATGCTACAGGCTTTCTCCTTGTTGCAGACAGCAACATTGCAAGAAACAGATGGGCCCAGTCTGTTAATATATGGCTCCGTGGCTGGTGTCACTACCACAGATTTGGGTTTATCAATAATAGGATGGCCTACCCAGGCATAGGCNGTGGCTGGTGTCACTACCACAGTTTTGGGTTTATCAATAATGGTATGGCCTACACAGCACTAGGCTTGCTGGCATCAGATAGGATTCACCTTTCTGAAAGGTGGAAGAAGGTCTTTGCTCACAAGTAGGAGGGGCTCATTAACAGAGCTCTAAAATACGCTCAAAGGGGGAGGGGGATCATGTCAGGCTTGCCCGTGTCAAGCTGTGGGATGACACGCCAAGATTAGAGGGATAGGTGGCTAAGCTAGGGCCCTCAGCCTGTTGCTCTGGGATCTGTTGCCTACACTGCAGCACACTTGAAGTATCACAGAGGTGAGCCAGGGGCTCCTGAGGTAATAGGAGTCAAGAGGGAAACACCAGTGAAATACCTTAAAGGAACTGAGGGTCCTCTAAGAAAGTGACATGGCCAACAGCCCAGTTGAAGTGCCTCTACACCGATGCACGCAGCATGGGCAACAAACAGGAGGAACTGGAGGCCACTGTGCTGCTAGAAAGCTATGACCTAGTTGCCATTACTGAAACTTGATGGGATTAATCCGATGACTGGACAGTGGCTATTGATGGCTACAGACTGTTCAGAAGGGACAGGTAAGGAAGGGGGGTGGAGGCGTTGCCCTCTACATCAAGAAATGGATCAAGTGTTAAAAACTGTCTCTGAAGAATAGCCATGAACTGGTTGAAACCCTGTTGGTAAGAATTAGAGACCAAGGCAACAAAGGGAACCTTGTGGTTGGTGTCTACTACAGGCCAGCTGATCAAGGGGAGCCTATTGACGAAGCCTTCTTACTCCAGCTACAGGAAACATTGCGCTTGCAGGCTCTCATCCTGCTGGGGGACTTCAACCACCCTGACATCTGCTGGAAAAGTAGCATAGCAAGCTGTACGCAATCCAGGAGACTCCTGGAGTGCATTGAGGATAACTTCTTAAGCCAGGTAATAGACAGTCCTACCACAGGGCAGGCGATACTGGACCTGATGGTCACCAACGCTAGTGAACTAATTGGTGACGTCAAGATTGGAGGTAGCCAATCTTGCACTGGTGGAGTTTTCAGTCCTGAGGGATGTGGGTCAGGGGAAGAGTAAAGTCAAGACCCTGATTTTTAGGAAAGCAAACTTCCAGCTCTTCAACGAGTTAGTCAAAAGGAACTCCTGGGAAACTGCCTTCAGGGACAAAGGAGCAGAACAGAACTGGCAGATCTTTAAGGATGCTTTCCATAAAGCACAAGAGCTCTCCATCCCCAGGTGTAAGAAGTCAGGAAAAGAAGGCAAGAGACAGGCATGGCTGAGTTGAGACCTGCTGGTCAAACTTAAGGGCAAGAAGGAAATGCATAGGCAGTGGAAGCAGGGACAGGTATCCTGGGAAGAGTATAGGGACACTGACCAATTTTGTCAGGATACGGTCAGGAACGCCAAGGCACAGCTGGAGCTGAACTTGGGAAGGGATGCAAAGAATAACAAGGGCTTCTACAGGTATGTCAGCCAGAAAGCTGCCTCTGTACTCAGCACTGGTGAGGCTGCACCTCGAATACTCTGTTCAGTTTTTGGCCCCTCCATTACAGGAAACACATGGAGCTGCTGGACCATGTCCAGAGAAGGGCAACAAAGCTGGTGAAAGGTCTAGACCACAAGTCTTATGAGGAGCGGCTGAGGGAATTGGGATTGTTTAGCCTGGAGAAAAGGAAGCTCAGGCGAGACCATATCACTCTTTACAACTACCTGAAAGAAGGTTGTAGTGAGGTGGGGGTTGGTCTCTTCTCCCAAGAACAAGTAACAGGACAAGAGGAAACTGCCTTAAGTTGTACCAGGGGACATTTAGATTGAATACTAGGGAAAATTTCTTCACAGAAAGGGTTGTCAAGCATTGGAACAGGCTGCCCAGGGAAGTGGTTAAATCATCATCCCTGGAGGTATTTAAAAGATGTGTAGTTGTGGCACTTAGGGACATGGTTTAGTGGTGGACTTGGCAGTGCTAGGTTAAAGGTTAGACTCAATGATCTTAAAGGTCTTTTCCAACCTAAACAATTCTATGATTCTGTATCTTACATGCACATTATAATCCGTAAGAAATGTCATGATTTTCAGAAGAAGATGGCTACCTCTCCCCTGAAAATGAAGGCCAATTCTACGTATCAAGGTGGGCATTCCAAGCCAATATTCACTTTTGAAAATTTTGACCTACATACTTTCCTAACATAAATTTTTATTGGAAGCAATTAGTCTAGTTACCAGAAAACTGTCAAGCAGTCAAAAAGAAGGGAAGTGGTCTATGTGACTGTGATTGGGAGAGCTAAGGCAGACTCTAAATAATCTGTCTATTAAAATATGTTCCACACTATAAAAGATTGAAAGCCTACCATAAAACAAGGCACAATAGGGGGATGATATGGAATAACTGACTTGCCATCAACCACACTGTTGTTTTTCTTTAAATAAATAAAAGACTTCAGGCTCTAGTGCTGTCCAATATCTACTTTCCTTGAGCATTAAATTTCCATAAAATCAGTTACTATGACCTGAAAAATAGCTCATCTGTGGGTAAGGAATATTTTCTAACGAAATTCCTTGGGAATTTTTATTAGATGTCTAGGTATATGTAACTATAAGAGATAGAGACAAGCCATTTAAATATCTGAACTTCAAAAAAAGTTCCAATGTTTAGAAAAGATTTAAAATCTTTAGAGGATTTAACAGTTCTTTAGTTTCATTCCGTCTCCCTCATACATCTTCATGACTGTGGGAGAGATGTGCTTAGTTCAATTTTAACCAATTTTAAAAATTGTATTTCTACTTTCAGCTGGTCATCTGAGTTCCATCCATACAAGGACTTCTAAGAGACGTTCGTGGTCCCTGCAGTAGCATGAGATTAAGCACCTTCTAAAGACGCTCATCTTTCTCCATTCACTGTAGAAGTAGCTTAGATGTCTAAATTCTGTTCAATTACTCATTTTTAACTGAAGTTAAGTGAGATAAGTTTCAATCTGTCTAAGGACATCTGTAAAAACAGATGAAGCATAGGTTGGGGTTTCTAAAGAAAGATGTTTGGAAGCTGCGAACAAGACCTCAGAGGAGCTTTTTTCCTTACTCCTCTGAGTGAGCAAAGCATCATGGTAAAGCATAATACAACAAAGTTTTTCTCTTTTTGTACACCTCCTACTCCAGAAATTTCAGTGCTGTTGGGAGATAGCAAGGACTCAGAGTACTGATGACATAAGTCTGAAGCAGGCCACTGAATATTTGCAAGATTTGTGTTGATATTCTTGACAAACTAGTGTCTTGAAGCAATAAGAAGGAAGAAAATCCAAAAAGTGACATTGCTGTTATTTCTTCATTCTTTCCTTCCAAAGGAAGAGATTTGTAGGTCAAATTTGTATTGCTTTAATGTGCTGTTGCTTCCTTTTAATTTTGTTTTATAGCCGTTTCTGCCTTTATGTTAATTTCTAAACCAGTCAAGAACTACAGCATAAATGAGGATCATCTATTAAGTGACAAAAAACATGTTTTCATTACATAAATGCTGTAAAAGGAACAGAAAGTAACAGCTGCTGAATTTCTGCAAATAGTCATGTATGACTCTAATCACAAAGCAATGTATTAAATGGCTTCTATTTTTCTCATGTGGGAGACAAATTAATATGTATCTTTGTAGCAGAGTCAGCTGGCGTGACAGTTGCTCTCCATGTAAACTTTCTGCTCAGAAAACATAAGTTATCTCAATTGTGGTACAAAAGAATCACTAGGCTTGAGACAGGCAGGCGAATCATGGTCTGGTACAGGTTAGATCATTAGTCCAAGATTGTGATACCCAATATTTGGGATTCAGTCTGGGGCACTCCTGTTACTTTTCTGGGCCAGGAATAGACTGCCACGACATTTCAGTTCTCGAAGCTTGTGCCCCTGTGTAGGGTAGGGCTTTGAGTGAAACAAGCAGGCACTCTCTCCTGAATCAATCTTCATTTTCATACAAATATCCACAGGAATAAAACAAAAGAAAAGATAATATCAACAAAATGAAACATTAGTGAATACTTTTCCACAATGAGTAACAGTTTGACACAAAGGATTTCGAGTACAAATGCCTTCATCTATTTGTTCTGTTATTTAGAGGTGTTAAATATACTAGTTTAAAAAATGCATGTATTCTTGAAAATGTATTTCAAAGGCTGAAATCTGTTGTATAGTATCTTTGTAATAGTGTAAGATGCAAAAGAAAAGTATTGCCCTTAACTTGAAAGATACTGGTTTTCATCATTTAAGTCACCAATTTAATGAGATTTAACATTAAGCTTTCTGAATTTTGTGATCCATTGTAAGAGTCTCCTTTTGCAAAGAAAGGTAACTCTATCTGGCATTCACAGCCCAGCATGACTCCAGCATTTTAGAAAGCAATGACTCCTAATAGCTTAGTTTTTCCACTGCAAGTAGAATACAGGCTAATTGCAACAAAGCCCCTCAGTTTAGTAAAACTTGAATCTCCTGACCGGTCAGACAAATCCATTAGGATTTTATTGGGTCCTAAAAAGAGTTATGTGATTCCCTAGGATCCAATCCTTGTCAATCAGGCATGGTAAATTGGATTCTTGAATAGGGAAATCCCTAAGGGAGAGAAGATGTTATCTAGATCAGATGCAGTGATTTTTCGGCTCTGTGCTCACTAGGTTCTGTTCTCTCTTTAGTGAACCAATAAAACCATAATAAGTATTGATTAACCCATTACTGAGCATTATCCACTGGCTTCTGCCTGACTGTATTTAAACACAACACAGTGCCTCTCTGCTGCCATTGTACAGCTGTTTGCCTTTACATTGGCAGCCTTGGCAAGCTCATGACAGGTTTACTTAGTTTTCAAAACATCTTCAGTCACTTCATGTACATTTCAGATGCACTATTTTTTAAAAAATATGTCTTGAAAACAGCTATATTCCCTCTAAAAGAGTGGAGGAAGGAAATAATGATCGACATTTTTATTTTGTGCTGTGTATTTGAAAACGATTGTGTTTGCCCTTAAAAAATTCAGATACTTAAAAATTAAAATATTATAAAGCATTCACAATCCTGCAGAAGGAATATTTGTCATTAGAAATGGCACAAATTGTGGCTTTTTGATAGCTTCTGTAATTGTGAGCAATATATGACAGCTGTGTAGGTATCTTTCATTGGTACCCACATGATTTCATTAGCTGTTGAATGTGTCATAACACTCCAGACAGTGGACTACAGACTGTCTGAAGCTATGAAATTTTACTGGGGGGTGTGTGTGTAAGATTTGCCTCAAAATGGACTGTTCATGTGTGAACTTTAGTTTGTGTTGGAGCTGATCTACAGTACTTTCAAAACGTCTTACTAATCATTAGCTTTTGGGGGAGCTTTCTGAATTTCTTTTTGAGTGTTACTCAATACTTGGGTGTACGGACATCACCTAGATAAATTAACTTTGATTACAGGGGACAAGGTCAGGAGCTGAATGGACACAGGTCGAACTCAGGCATCATGGAAAGCTCTTTTTTTAACAATCACATGAATCATTGGGCTTTTAGAAACTATTTTATTTTATCTTATGTTGAACACATGCAACATTTGCAGGAGGAGAGGAATATGTGCTTTGAAAAATTGATGTGTATTTATGTCTTTTTTTAGGCACAGTTTTCAAGGCTATATGGTGTTTTGTGTTCATTACAGAATAGTCATTTGATCAAGTGATTTTCAATACATTGTCAAAATAAATTACATTCACTTCATTAGATGTACAGGAAGTATAGCTGAAACAGGGACAAGTATTAATTTAGGACTCTGCAGAAACTGACACTCCATCTTATGACCCTGAGGCTGTATTATTCAAGATACCCCGTGATGGAAGGAAGTCTGTCTCCATAGCAATTACCTAAATCTTTTATCAGTCATTTCTGGAAAGAAAATTAGAGCAATTGTGTCAGGATGGTCATATGGGCAGAAATTGCACACTCATTCAAACCACTTATGTCTCTGACTTTGTCCCTGCTTGATGGCTGCTTTTGTTTACTACTACGCTTTTGAAAGTTTGATTGGACATGAGCAGATGTGCTGTACTGTAACCACAAAAGGTTGGCCTTTGTTTCCTTTCCATTTCTTTTATTTTTTTTTTTCCTAGAACTGTCACTGAATTATACTATGTTTCTGTTTATTAAGCAAATTACTCTTTTACTTCAAAAAAAAAAACCACAGAAAAAATCAACTGAAATTAGTTAAAATTAGCAGCAGCAAAATTCTCATTGTCATAGCTTTAATTATTACAGAGCATGATAGTATTTAATGGCACAGGTTAATTTGACTGGACTCTTTAAAAATGCTGTTAAGAGCAGTACCTATTTTTATCACATCATATCAATCATATTGCACTTGTAGAATTTTATTGACTAGATAATTAGTGCAGCTCTACAGGGCTAGCTGCTTTTGGAACAGGAAACCTGGCAAAATTTTAGCTTCCCATTATTTTCAAAATGGTTAAACCAAATTAAAAGGGCAAACCTAGTGTTGAATGGGTAGGGCTGTCTCTTTAAGGAATAAAACAAAACAAAAGAAGCACCCTCTTCCTCCACATTTAGATTTTCTTTCACTGTTGGTTTTTGAAATAAGAATAAAAAGCTTAACTGTTGATCAATAATAGTTGCAGCCTACACTGAGTGGTATGAACAATAGCCTAAGCTCTCCCTTCAAGTTCCTTGTTCAGGAAAATTTACAATTAATGGCTTTCTTACAACAGCAGAGATATCCCCTTCTTCATGGCTCAGCTAGGGACCTGCCAGACTAATCTATTCCCAGTTTGCTGGCCATGGTCCTTTACTCTATCTGTCTTAGCATATTGATTTCTGAGCTGTCTTATTGGTTCCTAACATAATTATACCAGGAGTGGGTCTCTTAGTACAGCTAATACATTTACACCATGGCATCTAGGGAAGCTTATTATAGCAGCATCCGGTAGCACCGCTACAGTTAAGGGTCAGTTGCCATTTCCATTATAAACCCCATTTTTCAGGGGTTTATACCTTAGCTGTTTTAATCTGTATCAGGCTAAGACTTGGCATAGACATTGTCAGTCTGCATAAAAATTATATGCTATTAAAAACATAAGTCAGTTAAAAATAATTCTGGTGTGCATATAGATATGAAGATACTGTTAGATAAAATATTAAAAGATTTTATTTCTCTCCTCTGACTCTCTAAAACTGACAGCTTGTAAGCTGAAATATTTTGTTAGAAATGTAAATGTTTACTTTGCAAAATAGATCTTCTTTAAGCATTTCAAAGATAAAAAATCTCCATTGCATAAAGCACTGATAAAACATTATGATAAAAGTGTAATGATTCTTTTGACACAGTATCATATCCAAAGGACAAGCGGCTCTGATGCAATGCCAATGAAAATGCCTCATACAATGTATGAATAATTGTTTTTAGAATTTTAAATCAATTTAGTGCTGTGAAAGGTGTCAGATTAACAACCCTGGAAACTTAAGCCCTCTATTTATCCACAGAATGAGTACTCTTGGGTGTATGTGAGGGGGGCAAACTGCATGCCTTAACTGGAAGTGAAGGACTAAAAGTACGGGTAAGAGGATATTTCAACCCTTCTTCTAATTCATCTCACTGCTGTCATTAAAAAAAAAAACCAAGAAAGGCACCCATTTGTGCTACTTCAACTTACACTTTTTTTTCTCTTATTTTTTTCTTTTTTTCTGTAAAATGGTGACCAGTCCACAATTTGCTTGAATGAGACCTGATCCCTTCCATAAATTCTGGACTCCCCTGTACAAGAAAGATATGGACTTACTGGAGTGAGTCCAGCACAGGGCCACAAAGATGATCGACGGACAGAAGCATCTTTTGTGTGAGGAGATGCTGGGAGAGCTGGGACTATTCAGCCTGAAAGAGAGAAGGTTCAGGGAGATCCTGTCAATATGTATAAACACCTGATGGGAGGGAATGAAGAAGAGGGAACCAGACTCAGCAGAGCCCACTGATAAGACAAGAGGCAATGGGAATAAATTAAAACATGTGAAATTCTGGCTGAACACAAAACACTTTTTTACTGCGAGGGTGGTCAAACATTGGCACGGGTTTCCCGGAGAGGTTGTGGAGCCTTTATTTGTAGAGGTATTTAAAACCCAACTAGACACGCCTTGGGCAACCTGCTGTATGTGACCCTGACTGAACAGAGGGGTTGAATCAGATGACCTGCAGAGTGGTTCCTTCCAACCTCAACCATTCTGTGATTCTGTGATTACTAAACAACAACCAATAATCCACTGAGGGTGAGATGAATTAAACATTCAAATTAAACACAATACCTTTAGGAAGTTAACATCTAAACTGAAGCTAGTCAAATGGTCAGCAAGATGGGATCTTAGATGTCAGAGCTAAAGAAGATTCTCCAGAATAAATCAGTGGAGATTTGTCTCTTCATACTATGTTTTATAATCTTTACCTAATCATTGTCTTATTGAACCTCTTTATTGTCATCAACAGAACTAGTGAAATTCCAGATTTAATCTTTGATCAAGGGAGTAAACCACTGAAGAACTCACTGTCCTCTTCTGAATAGGCCATTAGGTTACTAAATTAGAGACAAAAGTTTGTTCCAGTTGCCACAAAATGGTCCAAACCACTGCCTCAGTATCTGGAGCCATGGGCAGCAGAGGAGTTCATAGTAGTTTAGAAGGCCTAAAGGATGCAGAAGAAAAAAGTTTCCTCATGTCTGAAGCGACAAAAAAAACACTGTTATTGCTGGCTGCAGGATGGTAAAAGTAGTCCTGGGCTGGGGGCTACATCCCAGGACCACTACTGGTATTCATCTCAGAGATGATCACTAGAGATTTACAACTGAAAATATACTTAGGTAATAGGCTAGGGATACTAAAAGTAAAGCCTTGATGTAATAAAGGCATGTGCAACTGAGGCTAAAGAAGCTGAATCTACAGAGTCTAGAGTGATGATATAAAATTTTTATTCACTGGCCGCTGTTAAAGGAGAGATTTGTTTGGCATGAAGAGATTTTGGACCACTTTGTGTTTTTTCTCTTTCTTTCCCTTCTGGCTCTGTTTCCCTCACCTTTTCCCTAGAGAAGTAAGAGCAACGGCAGCATGTGTGGGAGTGCATCTGACTGTGTGGGGTCTGGGGGCAAAACACTGAGCCACAACCAGAAGGTGTGAAAGTTAGGTCTCCTGCCTTTGTTATTCCTCTAGTGAGGGTGGAGGACTCAAAATATAGCAAGAAGAGCAGTTGATCCCAGCTGTCCCTCTCTTTCACCCGCAAGGGAGGGCAAGTCTCAGCCGAAGAGAGAACAGGAGCATTGGGTTGCCTCCTGATGAAGTACCTTACATATAGAACATGCAGAACACAGACCAAATTTCCAACACCTTTTTCCAGCAATATTAGGCTTATAAGGTTCACTTCTGTCCCTGCATTGTGAGCATTACTTCTTCCAAAGTTTTTCACTTCCACTGAATGTGGGTGTTCTGGATTTTTTTTCCCCCTCTAACAGTCCTGCTTTATACTTCTGATTCCAGTACTTCTCCTTCCACTACTTCAATTCTTTTTTATGTTTTAGGCTTGACTTTAGGCAGCTTGATGCTACTTGCATGCAACTGCCGATCTGAGTTGTTTAGATTTTTTTCTGTGCGTGTAAACAATATTTCAAATGGACAGATATCCCCTAGAAGGCTATAGTGCTCTCTCTGGAACATCCGATGCCAATATTAACTCCTCTACTTCCATCTCTGTTTTGGATTAAGAACTTTATTTAGAGATTTTTCTATCTCTTTCCCCTGCTCCACTGCCATACATTCATGTTCCATTGTCCTTGCAGTTATGTACATATTCCTATATCAAATGCTTGATATAGTTTTTAACTATTGAACCGTTAAAAACAGAAAAAAACCCATACTTAGTATCTGTAATGGTAAGGGTTTAAACATTTCAAATTTTAAAACTGTTATCAGTGGGATAAAAAAAATTAGACACTAAATTCCTATTTCCTGTTTTTCTTGCTTCTACAACATGTATGATGTATTCTTTTTTCTCAATTCCTATGGTTCTATAAAAAACTAGGTTCAATTTGATTGAGAGACTGTTAGCCTTAATGCTGATCCAGTATTCTAGATAGTATATGTGTGTGTATTTACAAAAATAAAAAAAAATTAAAACATAGGCAGCATTATTAAACAATAAATCTCAAAGAGTCAGTATTTGGATTTCTTTAAAGTAAGCACCTTCTAAACAACATTTTCACTTCAAAGAGATGTTGAAAATGTTGTGTCAACAAGTTCTTTAATGAGATTACTTTCTTTTCCAAATCCAAACACATTCAGAAAGTGGAAGAGAACAACTGTGGAAAAATCAATGAAACAACTAAATATTATTTTTTAACTTCAAAAAAATCATAAAATATAAGGCATGATTCAAGCTTGATGAAAACAGTACAATTGACATCAATGAACTATTCACATGAATTGTAAATTGCAAGGATGCAGCCCTTAGATGTAGAAAATACCTATTAGATAATCTATCCATCTCCCTGTCATGGCTCTTGCATTTTTTAGTGATTTATCTGGTCTAGTTTAAGTGTCTTAATTGATGAGACATTCAAAGCTTCATTAGAAAGACCAAAGAAAAAATGTTCAGGTTGAGTTTTGAGTAAGTGTTTCAGTTTAACAACGGAAACAATTCCAAAAAAACTTAAGGAAGTATTTCCATTCCTCTATATAAAATTTCATCAAGTTTCAGCTGAATCAGATTTAAAACAAAGAAGTTATCATGCTCTGAAAGGGGTATAACAGTACAAATACATAAGAACTAGCAGGCACACTGTAATAACGTAATTCATACTCACAGACTACTGTATTAGTTGGCAAAAAAACCCAACTTTGCATAGCCTGTCATAACAAAGAATTGCCAACTATTTATTTTAGTGTTCCTAATTGTTGTCAGAATATGACCTGGGTCTGTGACACAGAATTTTTCAAAGTCAGTCTGGGAAAAGGGGCGTACATTTATCAATGTTTTTATTTTATTCACCAATGCAGCAGCACTCGTGAAGGTCTGTTTTTATTTAATTCTCAAGATTTTGTTGTTAATGGAAAAGCTGTCTCATAAATTAGGGAAGTGCTCAATTACAAGCCTGACAAAGATTGATTTAGTTCTGTACTTGGTCACTACTGGCAAGTGAGGGCCAGTAAAAACCCAGTCAGAACTAATGGTACATCACCTTAAAAGTGATGAGGGAACAGCAGATTTAAGGAGAAAAAATCAAAGAATCACAAGGGTTGGAAGGGACCTCTGGAGATCATCTAGTCCAACCCCCCTACCAGAGCAGGGTCACCCAGAGCAGGTTGCACAGGGTGGCATTTTGAACGTCTCCAGATTTGGAGACTCCACCACCTCTCTGGGCAGCCTGTTCCAGTGCTCTACCACCCTCAAAGGAAAGATGTTCCTGCTCATGTTTAGATGGAACTTCCTATGGTCAAGTTTGTGCCCATTACNGCTGGCTCATGGTCATCCTGTTGTCCACCAGGACTCCCAGGTCCCTTTCCACAGTGCTGCTTTCCAGCAGGTCAACTCTAACCTGTACTGGTGCATGGGGTTATTCCTCCTCAGGTGCAGAACCCTACACTTGCCCTTGTTGAACTTCGTGAGGTTTCTCTCTGCCCAACTCTCTAGCCTGTCCAGGTCACACTGAATGGCAGCACAGCCTTCTGGTGTGTCAGCCACCCCTCCCAGTTTTGTGTCATCAGCAAACTTGCTGATAGTACACTCTATCCCTTCATCCAGGTCATTGATGAATATGTTGAACAGGACTGGACTCAGTACTGACACCTGAATGCTTATATAACAGCATGTTCTGTGAAGGCTTGGTCAGAAGCCATCCAAAGTCACTCTGAACCTTTCCATTGACTTTAGTCTGTTTTGTTTCAGATGCCAGTTATAAAAACCCTGTTGCATGGGGGAACAGAGCTGTGGTGCTCAAGGAACCGATCCTCTCTGGGAAGTATGGGTAGCTCATGTTTTGCTGAAGAGGTACGTCTGGACTGGGATCTCATGTGCTGATGGAAAAGAGGGGAAATAACTTTGAAAAGATACTTTATTGAATGTAAACAGTACTTTACCACTGTCAATGGTAAGTCCACATTGCTTTTATAGTTGCAATTTCATCTTCAAATTCAGGGTGAATATTATCGGTAGAGATCTAACACTCAAGTGTCAATGTTGATAGTATTAATGTGAACAGAAAGAAAAGTAATTTGAAGTAGTCGTGCCTCATTGAAGGAGAACTAAACTACCTCACAAGTACTAGAGTTAAGAAATTAAGAACAAGTAAGGATGAAAAGCACATCAGATGAGAAGCTAAGATGTGAAAAAAATGTCATCAAATATTAATGAAATCCAGTGGAAAACAATATGTCTTCTCCTTTTCTGAGGTAGAGCAGGTCGTATTTCTAGTCTACTAATTCAGGTGTGAAGGTCTGGTTAGTGACAGTATGAGTCCCCAGTTCATGATAAACCACAAGATATGTACGTATAGGTATTGGTATAGCTTATATGACTCAGTATGTTAAGAAATTATGTAATTAATGCTGCTCGTACTAACATGACACAGTATTACGATGCCGCCTTTGTTTCCATAATCATACACTATTTTTCCCATAGAACCACTGCCTGATTCAGATCGTTATATTAATGTATTTTAATTTATATATAAACTGCTTTTGTCCAGGATCTTTTTTCTTGTATGCTGCAGAAAATGGAAGGTGCATACAGTAGACATGGGGAATGAAACTACCAAATTTAACCTCCCATCTAGTTTAGGCAAACATAATCCTGAGAAACTGGGTTGTTGTTAAACCCTTTGCTCTACAGTCTGCTGTGCCATAAAGTTCTTGGGTGACAGCAGACTGTCACCCAAGGCAGGTAACTCAGACCAATGTTTTCAAAGCTGATAATGTATTGGCTTTTCTTTGGGCACTTAATTTAAGAGCATGTATTTCACTCCATGTATGACCTGAAACCCTGGATTTCAGCAGAATTCAATGGGTATCATGGTTGGGTAGACGGAGAGCTAGCCAAAAAGCTAGCTACTCTGAAAGAACCAGGCAGCTGGTGCCTGATGTTGGCCCTGTGAAAAAGGACACTTCTGACTTTAATTGTTTCATGTTTCTGCCCTTCTGATCTCCAAAATGTTGCTTCCTCATCTCAGAGAAGTCTTCTCTAATGCTTAGGTGTGCTCAAATGCAACAATGATGACAGATAAATACAAGCCTAGCTTAATTAAGAGATTAATCACTTTCTGTCTAGACAAGAATGTGTAGATGGGAAGAAGAGTTAAGGTTTTGTGCCAAACAATGGTCCTAAACTAATTTCTCATTGATTAAGTTCTGTTTAAGACAGGCAACATTTGAGAAAAAAAAAAAAAAATGGAAAAGATGGTTTTAGTCATTTAAATTAGCTAGGTTCACCTATTTGAAATCTGCATAAAATTCACCTGTAGCTCTAACCTTGGAAGTTACCACTGCTGTTCTCAGCCATCATCCTCTCAGTCAGAGTTAAACAATTAACAGTGCTGTTGTATTGTTAGACATGCATGGATCATTTTGTAGAAGTAGCAATAAGTCTGTCAACCCCTTTCCCCACTGAAGTCAATATAGTTAGTCTTGATCGCAATGATATAATGGAGAACACAAATTGACTTTCTTACTGTAGCAACCAACTTCACTTTCAGTCTGAGTCTTCCTGCTGACAGTGTTAATATTTTGTGTCTCACAGTGAATTAAAGAAAATTAAGCACAAAGTGTGCAATGCAACTCGTGGAAGTAGTGAAAGCCCAATGTGTTACAGTAAATGTAGAAACCAAGACTTTTGAGTGTTTGCTTGCTACAGGAATTTGTGTGCTAGGCTGCTGATCTTCGTGTTCCAGAAAGGTGGAAATTTTAACATTCACATGAGAACAAAAGGATTTCCAGTAGGCAAGTGCAATTTCGAAAGTAAATCAATATTAAAAGAAAAATAGACCAATCTTTTCTTGTAACATATTTATAAGGGAAGAGATTTGTAAGGGCAGTGAAAGTACCTACTTGGCTGACTTCAGTCAGTGGGCTACAGGAGAATCTGTAGCTTTGCTCCCCTGCCACTTGCTGACACAAAGGTGTCTCCAGCACAAAGCTCATTTTATTTCAGCTTGTAAAGGAGAGGCAGAAATATTTGGATCTCACAACAGAAAATTTGGGTTATAATATATTAATTCCATTTATCAATGGATTTGCATGTGATTCACATCTGAAAAGGTATTTTTGGATGGGTTGAAGCTGGTCTCTGTAGGCAGTATTCAGTTCTACTCATTGGCATTATGATTAAAAAAATAGACCTTCATTTGCTTAGTCAGCAGTGTAAAGAGTGAGGAAAGGTGTCAGTTTTTGAAACCTCTGAATTTCATAAAAGTCATTGTAAGAACCTGATGATATCGACATCAGTTTTTTACAGAATTTAAGCTCAATTTACAACTATTAATAACTTTGCAGATTTACTGAAAATTTAAGTGCAAGGAAGTATCCTGGAGTTTTTAAGCCAAATCAAGCAGGTTTGTGTTTACTTGAATTTTTCTTTCTCGGCCCTAGTATTTCCAATTTATCAAGCTTAATCAAGACAAAAAGAATGTTGGCTGAACAGGTTAAAATATTATAGAGGTAGTGAAAACTGCTCAATGAGGAATAAAACATATCCCTTTGCAGACCATGTATACAAGGCTCATGTGTAACTGAATATTTAGTCATGTTCTTCCTACGGGTCAGCAGCACACAGGCATTCAGTGATAGGTTCTGTGCAGAATAGAGAGGAGGCAAGCTCATGACATTTCAGATCAGAACTATCAAATGTGCTGATTTGCATACCTCACTTAAAAAATCTTTTCTTTCCTTGCAATGTTTTATTTTCATGCTTCCTTTTTATCACTACCAAGAAATAGCACAATTATGATTTACTACCACAACCAACAGCAACAAAAAAAATCCTCGTTACCACCTTTCTCCTCCCTGCGTATATGAGGGAGCATAGGATTTTGGATAAAGCAAATAAAGGCCAGATGGTCAGATAGAAACATCTGCTTGTACTTAAAACAAACTGGTCATTCCCTACACCAAGCAAGAAATTGATTTTACATGCGGTAACATCTATATTGTTTACTTAGATGCATCTCCTGCTAGTTTTCCACAATAAGAAAATAAAAAGGCACAAAAAAAAATAGTCACCAGTTTCTTCTTGTCACCAAAACTTACTTTTTCTCTCAGTATCAAATACAACTTTCAAAGTTTGAAAACAAAAAATAACAACAACAATAACTGGCAAATTGGAAAAGCATGTGGTTTTGTTATTGCACATGTCCTGTGAAATCACTCTTAAAAAACTCAAAGTTTTATATGCTAAATTAGTGTGCGGTTGTGTGGTTTTTAAGACTTCTGTAGCTTATAGATAGCATATGTACTTTATAATAGGGTAGTTATTAAATAAACAGTAGGTATTCTCATGAATGGTAAAGGAATAGGCTTATAAAATCTGTGCAGTGTAAATTACCAATGCATAAATACAACTTAGTTTTGTACACAGTATTTAAAGGAATTGCATGACTCTTTTATAGGTTTAATTAAAAATACAGAGTTGAGTAAGAAACAAATACCAATGCCATGGAGGAATTAAGGTAAGGAAGAAAGGACATGTTCTCAGCTGACGCTTAAAACAGATAGTGTGCAGGGAGGCATAAATTTTGAAGATTAATCCAGATGTTTGCAGCTGTAGAGGGGGTTCTGGCCCCGATGGTAATGACACAGAAGAGGCAGAAGTGGCCAGCATCAGGGATACAACAGGGACTGTACCTTGAAAGTAAAGGTAGGCCCCAGATGCCTATTGGACAGCAACAAATTTAGTCAAGCAGGGGATATAGGAGATGTCGCTCACTCTGGTTTGCTGTGTGTAATGTAAGATCTCCAGGAGCACCAGGGGCTGGGATGCTCCTCCAGGGAAGCCCGGGCTGAAGGAGGGCACCCTGCCAGGATACGTGTTGGGTTGGGAGTGTCAGCCCAGAGAGAGAGCAGAACCCGGCAGAGATAAGGAGAGCTGCAATGTGGCGAGAGAAGGATTTTCAGATCCTGGAGCTGTGGCCGTAGCAAAGGTTCACATCAAGGTTAAAGCAATAGAGACAAATGGGAAGCACAAACCTAGAAGAGACATGAAGGAGACAGATTTATGTTTCATAGTGCTAATTCTGGTAAAATCTGAATACAAAAAAGTCTCCACTGCTGTCTTGACAAAATTAGATCAAAGTAGATAAGACAAAAACTTTCATAGATTATTTCCATCTGTCGATGTAACACCAGTGATACTCTAATGAATTATAGGTGTCCAGTACTCAGGACAGAATTGTGACAATGAATTCACTAAGTTATGAATTTACATTTAATATGTCTCTGGTAGCAACAACTTAGTTCATCCTTTAGTGTCCATTTTTTCTTCTCTACAGTTTAAGATTGAATATCTATGAGACTCATTTTACTACAACATTTAAGACATTGCATTCTATAATGACATGCAAATGGGAGCCAATACATGCCTCTGTCATACAGAATATTAGAGAGACTAAACTAATTTCTTATGAAAAAATGAATGGATTAAAATGTAGCTTGTTTTCATGGAAAGGTAATTAAAACCAGACTGTTTTTCAGAAAATGGAGTATTTGAAGAATTCAATTCATGGTTAAAAATGTACAAAGATACATAGTGAATTCTTTCACATGATCACAGAAATCAATGACAATGTAAATTTTTAACACAGGACATGAAATTTCAACAGTGTAAAGAAAGCTCTGTTAACCCTAAACTACCTTTTCTGCCTCTCTGTGGAATTTTTGCACAGAATCTTCCCTGGTTCAGTCCCCAAAATTTACAAAAATACTATACTAAACTTATGAACTTTAATAAACACTAGAAATTTGCGTCACAACAATTGAAATTACTTTTGGATTTGCTATGCCTTACATTCAAACTATTTGCCATATTGAAAATACAATAACAAGGATTAAAATTAATGCAGCGAACATCCATTTTGGTAATTCCTACTTTAAAAGATAGCTTTTATCTATTTAAAATATGCTAATGTAGGAATCAAGAGTGTAACTGTTCACCTTTTTTTAAAGTTTATTTAGACCCATAATCTGAAGTATATTAAGTGAGCAGAATGAAAGAGAACAAATTAATCCTGGTAATTCAGAGAGACAGAACAATATTTTTCTAAGCAAAAAAAATTTAAGGATCACAAACCTTTTTTTGCATCCTTTTTTTTCATTCATGTGGAACTTATTTCTCTTTTGATTGATGCCAGTCTACCTACTCAGTGCAATTATTTACAGACATGTTTCAAATAAATTATAAAGGTTGGTCTAAGTATTCTAAACATGATAATCAACATATTATAGATAGACAGTAACTGTAAGCAGAGTAGATCTTGAGGATGTGCCAAATTACCCTCCATTAGTTCAGTTATTGAACTAAAGATACCAGCTGTCTCATTTGCAGGCACTTTTGGTATTTTGCCTTCTGTATTGGCTGCTATCTATTGGATATTTCATTCTGAATTTAAGGAATCATTATTCCCACCAGGCATCAGTCTATATTTTGTACATGACCCTTTAAAGTGGATACTTAGCAGCTGCTGACAAGTCAAAGTGGATAGCTTGTATTCTGCTAATATTCTAAAGCTCTTCTGATGCATAAGTAAGTATCATACACCACAATTAATTAATTGCTTGTAATACATTTTCAGGTTCAATGCTGAGTGAAGTGGAATGGTGGGAGTCAGCAAAAAGAGCTGGATAAGTATAAATTAACTTAAAACTTTGGTCATTCTTCATTAGTACTAAGCACTTCTGAATTGCAAACAGTCAATTGCAAAACATAAGAGCTACCAACCAAGCTTTACATGCGCGAAAGGATAGTATGCTATCCACATCAAGCTGATCCTAAGGGTTGCACCTTGTCCAATGTGTTGAAATACTTTCACTAATGTTTTATCAGTTTTAATTGCACTTAAAAAAATAATTCAATGAAATAACTATTTGAGAACATTTTTGCAGTGCAATTGAGAACAGCATATGAAGTTTGCTGAATAAAAACTGAGCTACAATTCATATATTTTGTTCCTTGGAATGAATTCTTATTTTACCAGTGTTAATCACTTTGGATTTTGCCAAGCTTATATAATTAGAGAATACATAGGCATGTCAGAGCTGTACCTTTTGTTTCAAAACAATATGCTAACAAAGCCTTCACAAACTTTAAAACCAATAAAACATGTTTACAAATTTATTCTACATGATAGTGCAATCAAAATTACAAGACGATATAGTGCACATTCTTTAGATTTAAGTTTCCTCTGACAACAGTTTATGCTGGAATAAATTGCACTTACATCAAAGGAATATTGAACAGGTATGAGAGAAGAACAAGATATTTTTTACCTCATTTTAGTTTCTAATTGATCAATATGTCAAATTTCATGCCTACAAGGAAACTCCATTGTTTCCGTGATGCTTGTTGATACTTTTGCAATAATATTTTGTGTCATTAGTTTGTGCATCCACCAGAATAGTGTCATTTGCTCTCATTATCTTTCAGAAACCATTGTTATTTAAATTGTGAAAGAAAAAATGCCTTATCCTCTCAGATAAGAAAAAGTAACTCAGTTCATGACAGCAAAAGTTTAGGATGAGTTGATATATTGGCCTGCATAATTAAACACATTTTGTATGAGAACTCAGCAAGGATTTAGATAGTCTTGGTCTTCTCATTTTCCCCTTAATATACTCTTCCTAGAAAATCTCCATTAGCTAATTCCAGGAAAATGCCTTGCTTTCTGATCTATATCACCAACATATCCTGAGAAGAACTTTCACACTCTGTGAATCTCCACAAGATACTTTTTCATGTTACTTAACCAATTTTCTTCAACCTTGAGGTCTAAAAGGCATTTTTTTTCCATAAGTTTCATTATTCTTCTAATTTCACACTTTTTATTATGCTAACATATTCTTTTTTCTTTTCCTTTTATGCCTCCAGATTTTTATCCTTCACTGGTAAGTCACTGATTCATTTTATTCCTGATTGTCTACTCTCCTCTCAGCATCCTGCCTTGACACACAGGTTTTATTCTATAATGCACTATATTTACTTTATTTCACTGTAGTGACTTTGTGCACTGCATGTTTACGTTCCTGGTAGAAACTGTGGTGCATTACCTGAAACTATGGCATTGCTCAAGATTCCCTAACTCACTCTGAGCTCATTCTTCTAAAAAAAAATCCCAAAAAGGGTTTTCCTCCTTGCAATCCGTGGGCTGATTATGTGAAATCCAAATAAGGATGGGAAGGTGAGACAGTGTACAGGTTTTGGCTGGGATGGCGTTAATTTTCTTCATGGCAGCCCACATGGTGCTGTTTTAGATTGATGACGAAAGCAGTGTTGGTAAAACAGGGATGTTTTACCTATTGCTGAGCAGTGCTTACACAGCATCAAGGCCTTCTCTGTTTTTCGTGCTGCCCTGCCAGCAAACAGGCTGGGGGTGCACAAGAAGTCAGAAGGGGACACAGCTGGGACAGCTGACTGCAACTGACCAAAGGAGTGTCCCATACCATATGGGATACCATCGCTCTCACCAATAAAACCTGCGGGGAAAAGGAGGAAGGGGAGATGTTCAGAGTTGTGGCATGGCTTCCCAAGTAACCATTACACGTGATGAATCCCGGCTTTCAGGAAATGGCTAAACATCTGCCTGCTGATGGGAAGTAGTGGATGGATTCCTGATTTTGCTTTGCTTGCATGCACAGATTTGCTTCACCTATTAAACTGTCTTTATCCCAGCCCAGGGGTTTTCTTGCTTGTATCCTTCCAGTTCTCTCCCTCATCCCACTGGGGGAGAGTGAGCGAGTGGCTGTAGGGTTAGTTGTCTGCTGGGGCTAAGTCGTAACAGGCAGTTAAAGGACAGGCAGTTCACCAACTCTAGCTCCTTCATTAATATGCTCCTAAAGTAATATTTATTAGAGCATTACCCAATTTATTATGGACATGGATTTTCTATGTGAATTGTAGATGACAACTAATATTTAAAAGATTTGGTGACTTATTTTGAAATATATTTTAAGCTATAGACAAAATGAAGGCTTTAGAGAGCGGCTGAGGATCTGTAGGAACTTGGAACCAGGAATCACTGCTTGCTTCTTGATGACCAGCAGAGCACAGAGATGGAACACGACCTGCTAAGGTGGTGACATTAAAGTGTATCACACTCTGCTCATTTTCAGTCTCCAGGAAGAGATATCAGAGAGATTATGAAATTAGAAGAGGCCAATACATTGACACTTGAGTGCTTAAATGCATTTCCTGAATCTACTATTAGCAATTCAGTAAGCTACCCTTATTCATTAAATAACTTCGAAATTTTGGAGTTACTGAGCTATGTCTTGAGAATCAATACTCCAAAATTTGGTCATAAGCAGGTGTCTCATGGTACGTCTTCACATTTGAAAATTGGTACTTAGAAGGAAAGACCAAACTTGTGCACAATATTGGAAAATGAGTAATCAGTCAGAAAACACCTTCATACTGTATCTCTCCCATTAGTGTTTCAATTGCTTTAGTAACATTTCTAGTTAAGCACAAAAAATTAAGAAAGAGTAAAGGAACAGACTAAAACACTGAAGAGACTGGTTTCCTGCACAGCTGGTATACAAGTTTAAAAGAGACCAAAACAAAGAGTCATGTCCATTTATACAGAGTAGTTCCACTTATTCTAGGTAAGTTCTTCACTTTGGTGAAAGTCTATATAAAACAGAATTTAAGGTGGGAAGGAAAAAAAAAAGATAGATGTAGTCTCAAAGGAAAAACTAATACATTTCAGTCCTTTATGACAGATCAGTGGTGTTAAATTATTAATACGATGATAGGTTAAGGAGCATCTGTTTCTGCCTACGGTCCCTTGTCCGATGGCCTCTGCTCCAATGATGGTCTTTCAGTTTACTTAACTTGCCTTTAGATTTGCTTTGTCCACTACAGCTGCATCATTCACAATAGTCTCCAGTGGAAAAATAAAGTAATTTCTCGCAATGCACTTTAGATTAAGGCTCAAGTCTATTTCCACTACAGTGAGCAAGTGTTAGATGCACAGTTCCTATTAACAATAGAGAGAAATCTGTGCCTAATTCCCACATGCACCCTTAAGTGCTTGCCTGTTTACTGTGGTTTTAAACTCAGACATTTCTTGAAACAGGTGAACAAATAAAAATAAACCAAATAGAAAACAACCTCCTAAATGTTATTTTTTTCCCCTATCATCAAGCATAAAAATTATATCAAGCAGCACTGCCCAGACTTTATACAAACTGACATTGTTTTCTGGAATAAGAACTATGTTTTTCCACATTTCATGTTTTAAAAAGTGCAAAAATAAGGATTCTATTGAAGATAAAAATATTTGTCAATTTTATAACTTTCTTCACAATTTTTCTGAGCAATATGGAAGTAATAGAATCGTTTATGATTATTTAACTATTTACTACATTTTTTAAATTAACTGCAGAAGCCACTACTCTACATGCTCATCTTTCTTGGAAAATTTTCTAGCTGAACACTAATCCTTCCATGGTAATTTTTGAAAAATATAAAACAAAGCAATCCAATATCCTGATCTATTTAACCTTCCATAACAAGAACAAAGCTACACAGAATTTAACAAAATGCTTATGTGTCCATTCAACAAAACACTTGCACATAGGTCTAGTTTTCAATCAGTGGCTATATCCATCCTATCTGAAAGAATGGTCTTTAGACAGTTGCGTACTGCCAAAAGCACAAAAGTTTTTCTTCTACTTATGCCTTTCCTCCTTGGTTCCCGTGCCTAGTCATTCCTGCGTGCACAGGTAGTGAGGACTTCACAGCTGCAGAGGTTACTGACCACTGTCGTTGCTACTTAGTGGAGGTGAGTAGGGGGACGAGCATCGTTCAGAGGACATCTGAACATGCCTACGCTAGCAAACTGAACAAGGTTAGGCCATGGATGCAGGCAGTGGTAAAAGAGTGTCCATTCTGTTTAATGCTAGGATGCTCCCTGGAATGATTTTGCTCTACTCCAGATGACTTTGTCCCAGGTCTTGACCAGCCATAGTTTGCCTGGTTGTGATGTGTCAGTAATTGTTCCAAATAGGCAGTACTGATAAATCCATCAGGCTTGCGGAGGGGAGAAGACTTTGGCCATTTATGTGGTGATTATATCTTGATCCATTTTATTTACAAGTATAGGTGACACCATCAGAACCAGTGTGCGGCAGACAACAGAGGTACAGCAGTAAGGTCTCAAAAATCCTGAAAGTCCCTTGCTTAGAGAGAGCCATGTTAATAAACACAGTCATCCAGGAACTACTAATAGAGTGGTTATATTCAACATAAGAAATGTTTATAAAAACCAAACCAAATGTGTACCTAATAGTCTCTTTGAAAGGAGAGGATTCCTGTCTGAACACTTTTCTTTTTTAAAAAAATTTGTTTTAAGTAATAGGTCTTGCAGTATTTGCACAAGTGCAGGAGCTCTCTACAGCTACCGCTACTGCCTTTGCAGCTGTTATCCTCTGCTTTCAACTGCTATTGCTTTGTTTGGGGTGGGGTGACTTTTTCAATTACTTCTTTCAACAGATGTTTTCTAAGCTTGGACTCTCTTCCCCTAGCCCTCTTTCACATGTCATCTTCTGCTTCCAAGCACTTCTGGGGCTTCATGAACCTGACTTAAGCTGCCTGCCTGTCCTGCTGGTGCCATTTGCCATTTCCTTTTCAAAGGGCTATTGCTATAGCAGCTCTATTCTAGGCAGGGAGTGGGAAACCTTTGAAACTGATGCAGCTTCATTGCACAGTCTATCAGAAGGAAGTAACATTAAAAGAAAATAATTTCATACCTGTTTAACTGCTATAGGATTTAGCAAATTTTAAACAAATGAGAAGTAGATATATATTTTTAAACGCTTATTACCTGGCTGAAGAACCACATTGATTTCAAAGGCATTTTCTCCCTGCACAGAATAGAGGGGCAGCAAAAATTGTGCTTTGAAGAGAAAATGCCACCATCAGGAGAGGAAGACAGCTCAGGCACCTCAAAGAGTCCCAAAAGTGTTAGGGAGCCACGGAGGACATCTAAAGGGGAAAGTCCAGGTTGTGAGCAGCCTGAGGAATTAGTTTAAAAGAACCCCTTTTCCCCACAGAAATCCTTCAGATGAAGCAGCAACTGTTGGATTCTTTCACAGCTAACATAGAGGGATCAAGCTCAAACAGTTCTGAAAGTCCCGCAAAACAGCAGAGGATAACTAAAAGGTCTAAGTAAAGAGCAGGTCGTACTTTAAGGCATTTTCCTCTCGTGGCATGTAAAGTGAAGAGGGGGAGGGAGAGCAGAAAAATGAATAATAAATCATATGTAAGATTCGAGTTTGAACACCCACATTCTTTCTAACTACATGTAGCTTGCAGCTTTAATTAGATATAGTGTTTTTCTTTTGCTATTAAAAAGCTGCCACCTTTCACTTCAGAGGTGACTACATTTCAGTGGGGGTGAAGGATAAGCTATTTGTACTTTGTTGGGTAATGCCCCCAAGCACCATATAAAGAAAATGACTATTGTACATGCTTTGTAGCTTGTAAAGTCCTTTGAAATAAAAGGTGGACTATAAACATAATATAAAAAGGACTACCGATGAAGAACTATATAGTCTTGATAAGTATGTGTTTATTGGCAGGTAATTAAAAGGAATCATCAGATCAGTGCAAAACTTTTATCCCAAGAATTTTATAACCATATTTAGGCCATTAGTTTGTGAGGTATTTGGATGATTAAAGATTGAGAGACACTAATGAAAATAAAGACTTTACTCTGTCTCTGCATTAATACTATGTAAAAGATGTATAAACACAGACAATGGCAAGAAAGAAGGTTCTTTGTCAACATAACCTTTGTAATGAAAAAAAATATTTAATTGAAGGCTATATCTTGGCATGAAAACAAGGGTTATTTAGCTATAACAAGTCTTTGACATGCATTGTCTGCAGCTATATTCACACTGTACCTATACAGAAGGTGCTCGAGGGGGAGGTAGCTGACGTGATGGTGAGGCCTCTTAGAAGGATTTGCATGTATATCCATCTAGACAGCTTCTTTATTAGTGTAGTATGAATGTATATATGAGAACACTTTTTGATAGTCCTACACACAATTTCTGTCAGTTACATTTACCAGTTCATAACCCTAACTACAGCATCAGGCAACCTTTTTCTGAATACACAGTCTTACAATGCAAATCCTCCTTTCCTGTCAGGTCCTAAATCCCTAGAAACCTTCAGAAACTAGAAGGGAGGAAGAATGGCTTGTGAATGGAGGTTTAGGCAAACAAGTTGCAAGTAAATCTTTTCTTCACTTAAAGCGCTTGCTTATTTATTCCTTCCAACCCTACAGGACCCCAAGCAACACTCCTTACAAAACACCATCTACTTAGAGGAGGATCACTGACTGATGAATCAAGTCTGAGGGACAATCTTCCCTTCCCCATTTGGATCAGCTAGCTCTATCCCCCTGGCATTGCAAAACATGAGGCTTCAGCAACAGTAAGTATAAATTGAGTTCCATATGATAGCTTGAAAGGATCAAGCATGAAGATGTTTATTTGCTAGATCCCTGAAGTTGCTTAAGTGTCCGCTAATCAAAGCAAGATAATTAGTAATTTTTCCAAGGTATCCTTATGGAGCTTGCTATGCAATGAGAAGTACTCTGAGTTTAGGTCACTAGTCACACAACTTAACTGCAGACACAAGGTAATGAACTGCCAAAAGCCCCTTCTAGTCCATATACAAAAATGTCGCATGCTCAAAATTTAAGGTGTAGAATGTGGTTTCAGATTTGAAGACATGAGACTGAGGTATTTCAAGGCCTGTTATTCAAGGCACGTTAGTCTCTGGATTCAAGCTAAGCTCTGATATTACTTTAGGTGAACTATATCCTTCCCAAGGTTGGAGTGTAAACAGAATCAGCTATATGAACTACATTCTTCCTTATATTCTTCTGCTGTCAATACCACTGTTTTAATGAATCTGAATGACAGAAATCAATGGGTTTCTGTTTCAAAAGGCCTGCTCACTAGGTCTTTAGTCCATTTACGGTTAATGTTTCTGATGTAGAAAATGACCAAAATCATTTCAGTAGCTGAATGAAAGAAGATCAACAATGCTTAGTCTGAGGCGGAGTATCAAGTAAATTTAAATGGAATTGATAGAACTTTGGCTGGAGGAAGTGTAGGAACTTAAACAGAGAAAACAATTGATTTTCTAACTTGCTGGAAAACACAATCCATTTGACTGAATCTTTTATGATGCTAGAATGCCAGAAAATATATAGCTCAGACTTAAGATCCCTTCGCCATCCACAGGAAGAAGTGGAGAAAATTGAATGAGGTGATGTATCTGACCCAAGAAAGTCTAGAAATAGTGACGTGGTTACTGTGTCCCACACTGAAAACCCTCAAGATTTTAATCAAAACTGTCTCATCCATTCCAGAGTCAGGAGGCTCAGGCTTGCCACATGCCAGCCTCTCCATGACTGGATGACTTCAGACATAGGAGGAACTGGAGAATGGAATATCAACTACTCTGACTAGGACAAAACAAGCAGGAAGACCTGTGTTTCTTTTCAACTTTTAAGGAAAAAATGTCACTCTTGGCATACTCCCATTCCTTGAATGTATCTTTCAAGACATCTTCCCATACCCTGTTTTCTCAAAATATCTGAATTCATTGTTAGTATGTTTTGGGCTAAGGGCAAACTGTGAGAAAGTGTTTCAATGCAGTCTGTCAATAGACTGACCATGTCCTTGCAATGTGGATGAGGTTTCATTCCATCTTGACTTTTAATACAGAATATGTTGATGGTATCATCTGTTATTATCTTCATATGATGACCCCAATGTGAACACAAAATGTTGACTCATAGATTTGTGGGTGAGGGAGGGCAGTGGTTGTTTTTTACCTTAGCTTTAGCAAGACTTTTAACACCATCTCTCACAATATTGTCATATCTATGTTGAATTAGGATGTTATACTCTGGATCAGTAAAAAAACTAGTGGTATGATCAGGGCCAGAGGGTAGCAATTAATGGGTCATACTCTAACTGGAGGCAGGGAACCTCCAGAACCACAGGGTCTATCCCTGCACCTCTTTCCACTATCTTTGTCAATGATATGACAGAAGGAACTGAGTGCACCCCCATCGGTTTGCAGATGACACAAAACTGGTGGGACCAGATGATATACTTGAGAGCAGAGCAGTCATTAATTAATGTTAAAAGTACTTAAGATCTTTCTGGAGAAGAATGTCTGCTAATAGTAATAAAGAAAGTAGGAGCTGAGGTCAAGATTTCTGGTGTCATACTGAATGGTATGATCTTGGACTAGAATTGATGTTGACTTATGGTGAACTTGTTTTTTAGCAGCGAAGGCCTATGTAAAACACCTTGCAGGATGAAAGACATGAATCAGTCTCCTTCTGAAGTGACAGAATCACCACTGCAGAGATCATCAATCATTTTCCAGATTACTGATTAAGCCTTCAATGCTTCTTACGTCAATATAGATCTCCAGCCTTTATGAGGTGCGTTTGGGGTTTTTTGTTTGTTTGTTTGTTTTTTAAATATATCATGAAACAGCCATTGCAGAACATTATCCCCTGAGATTAATAGACATGCATATCCAAATCTTGTTACAGCATGGCCCTATAGGAAGCACAGCCAAAGAAACACCAGTAGGATTTGGAGGTTCTAGATAAAAATTGGGTGAGTGTAACTCTATGCTAATAGCATCTATTCACCACTTGTCAAAGTGCTATTCCATGTGGAAGCATGACAACTTGTTCATTAAAAGATATAGAGCAGGAAAAGATGCTGATATAGAATGAAAGGGAAAATCGCTTTGTGCCTTTTCAATGGACCTTCCATAAAGATCTGTCTCACGCTGATGAACAGGGAGTCAATGACCCTGAACCAGAAGTTTTCTTCAGTACACAAGCTTTTTTGCCTTTAATTAGTATGAAAAAGGAAAGAAAGCTGAAGGAAATTAGGCCTCACAGGGCACTGATCATACTTTTACCTTCTTTTGTTGGTCCAATGGAAGATTTACATTGATTGCAATGTTGCAGTTTAATGACTGCAGCACTTCATCACTGAATAGATTTTTTTTCCTCAGACAGGACATTGTCAGTTGTGGATTGGACCTCCTTAGGGAAACTAAAGCATTGCAACCTTGATTACCTCTGTAACACCACAACCCTGAATAAAGTACTAGCAGCCATGTCTGCAGCATTAAATGGGGTCTAGAACACAATTCTTATATTCTGAAACATTCCTTCAGCTATTAATATCTCAAAATAATTGCTAAACTCTTGAGAAAAAATTAGAAGATGAGAAGAATTGGTCAAGTATATCTTGACAAATGAACAAGGTATGTGAAATTGGAAAGGGATATAATTTCTTGCTGAAAGAACCATTGTGCCTGTAGCCTCTAATATCTGAGGACTTTCTGCTTATTCCTTGTTATCCCTCTCCATAACTAGAGCTGTCATAAGTTATGACAGATCTGAGTGTCCAGATATAAATTAATATTTCTTTCAAGGCCTGGAATTTCCTATGAATATGCCTGAATGATGATCCAGAGGAAGAGAGCTTGGGAAGAAGCCACGGCTGTCAAGGTCTTCTTAAGGTAACGGCTATTAGAGAAGGATAATGCAAACTCAAAAGCCAATAGGGTGGGAAGTAGGTCCACACACATGTACAAGTCATCCTATTCTAAGAATGAGTCTTGAACAGCCTAATGCCAAAATCCGTTATCTTGGCTGCACTTCTAAAGCTGCAAAGTGGTTATTGTCAGGGGATTTCCAGGAATACCATGGTGTGAAGATAATTAACACTTTTGAGAGTGCTTGCTCTTCCCTGCAGTGGGGATGTACAGAGTTTCCAGGATGGAAGCTGGAAGCAGGCTCTCTGCCGTGCCTTTCTATTTGCCGTAAGAGACCAAGGGGTCTTGGAATAAAAGGAGTGGAAAGGGTATGGAAATCTGCTTTTCTGGTACCAGATGACACCACTAGCAAACATTTGTAACTCCACATAATTTTATGTAATTTGCTCATATGGATAAATACTAGCAAGATTATTTTCTTTTATATAAAAGACAGGGAAGTTGATGAACATTTATTCCCTCTCATTCAAATGGTTGATACCAACTGAGAGGTAGGTCTACTTGTAAGCCCTGCCACCTCCACGTGATGCACAGAATCTTTTGTTTTCCCATTTTATACCTTTTTTTTTTTTTTTTTGGGGGGGGGATTTGATTGTTTGTTTGTTTTGTTTGCTTGGTTTTTTTTCATTTTGGGAAAACCACATAAGGCAGAAAACCCCAAAACAAAGCTTTCTGCCAAGCACAAGGTGCCAGTCTGCAAGGAAACAGAAACCAAAACACAACAATGTGTGAGAAATCCTTCACTGCAGAACAGGCAGAATTTCCCCAGAAAAAACGTGTAAAGGAATTTCATTTGAAAAAATATCTTATGCAAAGTAAAATGAGCCAGTCAAAAACATATTCTGAACTTGGTAAACCGGAATGTGAACAATTACCCTCAGAAAGAAAATTGGAGTATGCAGGAAAGACTTTAAAGGAGCTCAAAATGCTGCTCATAGAACCAGGTCTGAAAGAAGCTGTTGAGGCAAAGTTACCCTCAGGCAATCAGCCCCAACCTGACATAGACACAGGCAAATTAGTTGCACAGGTACTGTTAACCGAGTTCATTTTGCAGCAGAAACAGCTGTATTCCAAGACGGAAAAACACAAGCTGGAGACAGCGAAGAAGAGGTAGAAGACAGACTGGGTGGCAGGGAGAGCTGCTGATGCTGCTCAGAAAGCTTCAGCAGCAAAGGACTCAGGGCAGTTTGTACAGGTGGAGCAGCCACAGGCAGCCAAAAGGCTAAGAGTGGACAAAAACTAGAGGCAATAGATTCCAACCCCCTCTTCATGGAGACCTACCTCAGCAAAATAGGTCTGTGCTGTGAAGAAGGATGCTATTATAGCAAAGAAGCTGAGTTAACATGCCAGTTTGTGCCAGTGCGTGTGGTCATGTACATAGGTAAGTAAAAGGGCAAGTAGGTTATTATGGTCTTGTGTAATATCTAATATGGAACTTTATCTTCAATGTTAAGCTTCAAGTTTGCAAAATCTGTTATGAAAGCCTCTGTGTTACTGTTCTGTACCAATATTTTTTTCAAGAAATATTAAAATAGGGCTCTTTACACAGTAACATAAAAAAACAAAAAAAGCAAAATATTTTAATAATTTATGAAAATAGAAATCTTTCGTCCTTTGTTTTAATCCTCACATTTACCACACAACTAAGGATGAGAGGAACAAAGTAAAGGTAGGAAGATGCACCCCAAACAGGTAATAAATGTCACAACTTGTTTGCAACAGTTAGGAAATAGGTAAAAGCAAAACATTTAAAACTTAAGTTGAAAAATATGCTTCAAAAATAGGTTTACGGGTTCAGTTTTACGTCTTGTGCTATAAAACAGTCCCATCTTTGATGGGCTTGCAATCATGTGAGGCAATATTTTGGTAGGCAAAATTTTCAGAAACGCAAAAAATAATTTTCAAATAAAACTGCCATCTGAAGTGACACATAGTAAGACTCTTCTTAACCTTGCTTAACTTACAAACACTACAGACGTGCAGTTTGTCAGCTCCTTTATGTGTAGCTAGGGGGTTTGCAGTGCTATGAACATACAGTAAGTTCTTGCATTTTACTGCATTTAATGTAGCACTGCCTCTTGTACCAAAGCTATTAAGCCTCTTGATCTTACAATCTCCTGCTGCTGCAACAACCGAGCAGTACATTTCAATACTAAGGAGGCATATCACTCATCTCCTTTGGGGTCTCCAGAACTCCTGCTACAGTGATCAGTATAGAGGCTTAATGCTGTCGTAAGCATCTAGTATGGACAATTGTCACCATTTCATTAGATGCACAGTTCAGTATGTATTACAGTCAAATATCTATGTCTTTAAGGATTCTGTGTTACCTTTGTGGTTTAATTGAAACCCTTGTTGTACGAAATGTCAGGTGTCATATAACCATTTGTCTTCTGTAACTGGTAACATGTCTTCTTATAAAGTTCAGTTTAAGATATTTGTCTTCATTCATTTTGGTTTCTCTGATGTTACTTGCACATATTTATAGGGATGCCACTGCCGTTGTTCCAAACTTACTTTGTAGACATATCATCACTAACACAAGTCAGGGTCCAATTACAGGCTAATGTGCTTACTTCTATGCTTTTCACATGGTTGATACATGCTCCCAAACAATTCATGCTGCTATGAAACACTAAAAAAGGAAAATGTTCCATGGAGCATTTATATATTCAATCTGTAGCGTGCCTGAGTGGGATTCACTAGACCACCTATAGCTAACCTGTCGATATGCACAGCTCATTTATCTGGTTTGCTTGTAGTTTCCAGAGGAGACATGCACTTCTGCAGTGTGATTCACCTAATCATTCCCTAAAAGTCTGGTTTTCTCTCCACTGTCCATACAGGGAAGCTGGGGAGGTTAGCTCAGATGCAGACACCAAAGTTCTGGCTGTCTACAGTCATGATGTTCCAGCAGCTACAGGATGACTCCAGCCCACGTGAGGTGTGACCACAGTATCACATGGAGAGGACAGTCTGAGGCCAGGCTGCCACATGCCACACCAGTCCTTGCTATTTGAGACACCAGGGCTGAAGGAAGGACCCTTTTACCTGTAACTACACCCAACACATGCAAGCCCAATGCACTGCAGCTGGGCAGGTGGGCAATACATAACATTTAGACTGAATGCCAGATACCCAACCTGTCCATGCCAGATCTAACAAAAAGACTGTAAAAGTTCAAACAACTCCGAGTTTTGCTTCAGAATTTAGCTGGGTGGAGACTCACATCTGAAGAGACCAGATGTGAGGTGAGTTTGGACATGAAACACTTGCAAAAATAATAAATAAAGAGTGTAAATCCACCCTTTGGTGACACAATAATTATATTGTTTACAGCATACAGGTAGATTGTACCCTATTGTACCCTGAGCATGACTAGGCCCCAGAGACCTGGACAAGTCTGGGTCACAGAAATCTAGACAACAGCAAGCATTGATTCAATTTCTCACTCACTAGAAAGAATTAACATCTCATAGAAATGAAGGTAAAAATATCCTATTTAAGGATACAGCAAAATGCTACCAATTGAAATAAACAACCTGAAAGATGGTTAATAAGTGATGAGCTAAGATAGTTTTTCACTCACTTTTAACCCTCCCTACAGCCAAAATCACAGCCTACTATATGTAGAGAAAGCTTATTAGTACAATCATATTTAGTGCTCCTTATGGCACATGGTATAAGAACATTTTTGCAGGCTATGCAATGCACCAAGCATAATAATGTCCTCTAATGAGTGCAATGTCAGGTATTCTTACACATGTCTTTCTAGTGGCTACCCAGCATGGATAAAAACTTTTTATACTATGATACAGCTCTTGGAGATTCTCCAGTTACTTAAATGACAGGGTGCTTTGGTTTTGGAGCAAAAAACTTGCTGCGCTCTTTTCCTGCTTACGGTTTGTGAATTCCATGTGGTCACATTATGCATAACTGTGCAATAGCAGGAAGTGGAACAGTTCACCACCAAGTCCTCTGCAGCCACTGAATGGTTTCTTTCTTGAAGCAATTAATACAATTTTCCCTGCTAAGGAGGGCATAATCCATAGTAAAAAGTGGAATAGCAGGTTTATGATATTATTAATTCATTTAATTTTGCCTTAATTGGAATTTTTCAGTACACAGAAGGAAGTCATCCACCAGCCATCTGTTCTTATATATTGCAGTCATTGCTAAATTACCCTGTATTTAACTTCCGTTAATAAGGTTAACATGGGAGCTTTAGCTTAACACCGTTGCTTCTCTCTGTACTATGTCCATTTAAGAACGTATTTCGTTGCTGCCCAAAAGGACTTCATAGACAGAATCAACTTCTCTTAAAGTGCAAAAACCTGACACTGTTCCACACTAAAACTTTTTGTCAGTGCTAAGTTAGAATAGCTTGGCAAGGAAGCAAAAAAGCTGATAGTTGACAATTTGAAGAGTACATTAAGTAACAAGTTTATAAAGTTGACGTTCCATATCAGTGAATTCTGAATACTGTCAATCTCTACTTTTATACCCCTAGGGTAATTTCAACAATTAATGAATATATGAGGAAGGATCTCACATGGACTACAGAAGTTTTACACTACTGTGGTAGCATAAAATCACAACCAGAGCTTGGACCTGGGGGAGGAGAATTTTTGCCGTCTGTCATACGGTTTCTGTAGGTTCTGTAGTTTCTGTAGCAAGCTTCTATAAGCTTGAACAAACCTTTCCCAAAGTCTCAGCATTGCCTTGCAGAAATCTAGGGTACATAATTCTTCAGAAGTAGCAAACTAAACTATCATTCACAGACAACAAAAAAACCAACAACCATTTATTGTAGTGGAGGAAGCTGGTAAAATTACACAAGGGCTCAACTTCACATGCCACCCTGTGCTCAGTTTTGTAATTGAAAATAACACAGAGGTGCCTGAAATCCTCCACCTTAATTCTTCCTGTACACAGAGCTGAAAACTATGGCATGTCCAAAGTTACATTTGCAGTATCTATAAAATGCATTTCAAGCTTTGTAACTACCTTAGTTACTAGAGTCCTTTCCAGGACAGATGTAGATAAGAATGGCAAGTGTAAGGGACTGGCTCTCTTCAGTTGAGATTGCTGGTACATTGAAAATCACACTCTAGCATGAAACTGAATTAAAAACAGAAGTGAATTTTTAATGCTTTAAACAGGTACTTTGCTAATGAAAACAAGCATTTGTTTGCGTAATTATAGTTAGAATCTCAAAAGTATTTTTGCCTTTTGTTTAAGAACATATGGCAGTCTGCAAGCACTGTGAGTGAATGCTAAACTGGGAGAGGGATAGCATTAGGCATTTCTTAATTCACAACTCAAATTTGGGCTGAGTTTATTTGGGTGGGGAAGAGGTGAGATAGAGGTCTCAAAGAAAGACGTACTGTTTCTATCACTATAATATAACCTAAATTTCCTTTTACTCTAAATTTTATTGGCATCCAAACCAAACCATTCTACATGGAAAAGTCATTAAAAAAATCAAACCCTTCTGATTTCACTTCCAATTTAAAAAGCTTTTAAACTACAAAATTGTTCCTCAGAACCTGCATTATTGCTAAGACAGTTTCATTAAATAAATATGTATCACTGTAAAAAAACAAATGCAAAGCAATAACTGCCTTGAAGGACTAGAATCAGTACAGACCAAAAGACATTATAGCTGTTCTGGGTCTTCTATTTTTACTTGTAACCAAATGAAAAATTCACTAAATAATATGAGCATGTACATCAAAGGGATCTTCCAGAAAGTTAATAAGAAGCAAGGAAAAGAAAAATAGAAGGAAAAAAGGCAAAACAACAACAACAAAAAAACCCCAACAACAGAATAAACACCAGCCTGCTTACGGCAAATATGCTTGTAATAGGAGGTGGCTTGTTCAAGTATCCTTATAAAAGGGGAAGGTAGAAGTGGGGCTTAAGTATTGTATTTATAAACTCCTTTTTGATTTCCATGTCATGTTTGTTCAGGTTACTTAGCTGAAGATACTGCTTCTGTTACTATCATCTCTGCAAAGTCAATCCAACAGATTAAATTAAACCTTCTTTCTTTCTGCCTCGCACATCATAAAAAAAAAAAAAAAATCAGAATGTGCATGCTGTTTCTGCTATCTGCTGGTAGTGATGGATGAAACAAAAAGAATAGAGTTTGATTTAATCAGATAGCTTAACCTTGCAGTGAGAAGAAAGACACCTATATAACATATTCGTGTGTATATTTTATTTTCAGACATATGTGTCCATGCATAAGTATATATTTTAGACATACAAGTCTATCATGTCTTACTTTTTATATTACAGCAAATATATAGAAAAGGCACAGTTTACTGTATTTCATGCACAAGTATGTCAACGTTTCATTCAGATGATATTTTGTTAATCTTACATTACACAAAATAGCTTTCATGCCCAAAAGACTCCAAGAGAAAAGTCTGGTCAGCCTTATAGAGGGAGAGATAAACGTTCTGCTTTTCAACAAGGTGAACATCATAAACATTTAACAAGAGGGATTTATCATGTCTTCAGTATATTTTCTGCATCCTGTATTACGCTAATTGTTTCATTTTAACACGAAGACTTGTGTTTTCACAGTTCCACCTTCACTTTCTCATTCCATTAAACGTGATGGCCCCAATCCTGCAAATACTCATAGACAAATTAATCTCATAATTATGTATTAAAATTAAACATATATAGAAATACTCTCACTAGTGAATTTTAAGTCGCTCACTATCAAAACAATCACAATATATGTTGTCTATTTTTCTTTTGTGAAAAGTTGCTTAACTGTCTGCCTCAGTAGAGATATTGTGTAGATCTAAGCCCTGAGATTCACAGAAAAATGCATACTGTGTGCTTCCTTCATTCATTTGAAAATGGGAAGGGGATTTCATCATGAGCAGGCTGTTTCAATTATATTTTGATATTTTTTGCCATTTGAAAGATAGCATGTTACAAATCATGTCAGAATATTTTTCCTACTGGACTTTTATATCTATCCAACAGTCAAAATATTATTTGTGAAGCGTGAACATTTTAATAACTATTCTTCTGGTTTTGTGAGCTAGTTGACACTGTATAATAGCAGAAAAATGAAACTGTGTTGAAGATTTATCAGAACAAAACACTGGAAATGATGAATCACAAGTAATGAAGCAGGAGCTAAAGAAGAAAAAATGTGCAAGTTTTTGCTTGATTGAAGAAATGCTAATACATATTGGTATGTAAGTCGTGACACCCTGATACATATGTACAGATACGGCAGTATTTCGTAATCAAAATAATGCAATAGGAAACAATCCCTGGAAACAAAATTCAAAGACCTCATTATCTGTGTGGTGTTAAGCAGATCAGCGCAGGCAGAGAGTGAGTGCCTGGGGTCACAGCAAGGTCAGTTTAGGAGTAAGAATTGCACACCAGGTCTGGGCGTGAGCATTACGACATAACGTTTGCAAGTGTGGCCATTGAAGAAAAGGTGGAGAAGGTGGCATATAACCTTACTGAGAAAGTTCAGGATTTGGTGGGAATTCATAAAATGAGGAGTTGCAATTGCTGTAAGCTGATTGCCTAACTCTAAACTACTGTGCAGCAATGAAATGGGCAGCTTTTTTCTCCCCTGCTACCAAATATCCTTTGAAATTGAAGATCAGGGTCAGAGCTACAGAGGACAGGCTGGAGGGGTAAGTGGCTAACTCTGAGTAGGAGAATCGACTAGGGTCAGATATCCAAACTGAATTAAATCCATCCATCCTCTTATGCTCGCAGAAGAGAAGGAGTCTGACCCTCCACCATTTTATATAATATTTACCATGTGCTAAGAAGGTGCGAAAGATCGAAGGGGGAAAGAACCCAATTTATTAGCATTTTAAATCCACATTTATGTGACATAGCAAATGTTACTCTATTCTGAGCCTGAACACATACTCTGAGCCAAAATATTACGAGAATGTCTTAATGGATTATACAGCCGTCTGATTATTTTGAGCCCTTATTTTCAACTGGCCATACACTGAACAGGACTGACAGCTTAAAACATACAAACGAAATACACAAGCCAAGTAGGTATTTATCTCGTTTCTGAGAAATAGGGCCACAAAAATGATCAGAAGGACCTCTGCTATGAAGAAAGGCTGAGAGAGTTGGGGTTATTCAGCCTGGAGAAGAGAGGGTTCCAGGGAGACCTTATTGCGGTCTTTCAGTACTTAAAGGGGGCTTATAAGAAAGATGGGGACAAACTTTTTAGCAGGACCTGTTGTGATAGGACAAGGGGTGATGGTTTTAAACTAAAAGAGGGTAGATTTAGATGAGATATAAGGAAGAAATTTTTTTATGATGAGAGGGGTGAAACACTGGAACAGGTTGCCCAGAAAGGTGGTAGGTGCCCCATCCCTGCAAACAGTCAAGGTCAGGCTGGATGGGGCTCTGAGCAATCTGATGTAGTTGAAGATGTCCCTGCTCATTGCAGGGGGGTTGGACGAGATGACCTTTAAGGTCCCTTCCTACCCAAACTATTCTATGATTCTATGAAATACGAAGGCCCCATCTACTGTGTATTTCCTTCCAAATAATACACTTTCTACCACCAGCACCTCTTTTCCTTAGGACTGCCACGTGTACCAGGTCTACTATGGTCTATTTGTTACTCTCAGGGACATTTTTTCATCTTCTGTTTTAAAACACATCCTACACTTCTAAATAGTGTCCCTCTACCTTTTCCCAAATAGAAAAGTGTTCCATAGCTTCTCTTCCACACCAAAGTGAAAAGAAAAGCAATTCTCTAAGGATTGCTGAAGTGAGCCCTTTTCCCAGCAGTGCAATGCAGCAGCAGCAGTCATTGCTGCAGCTGCCACTGGTTCTAACTTTCATGAGGCGCAAGAGTTCAGAAGTGGCCTGTAGCTGCTGAATCCAAAGCTTCATTGCTAGTTGTAGGTACCGATTGAAACTCACAACTGTATGAAATTATAAGAAAAGCTTTCCTAAAAATCCAAAATTCATTAAAATATCACTGGTTAGAAGACTGAAATGAAATCAAACCCTGATTGCTAGGGGATAGAATTAGAAGAAGAAAACAAGTATTATTTCAATTAAAAGCCACGAAAAATGTTCTGAACTCAATTTTTAACCTGTGAACTGAAGATTATGCCCTTCATCTTTATCGTGAGACTTGAGGTATATACACACTATATGCTGTAATGCAGTGTATACAATAGAAAGTTAACCTGGGTTCCAAGAGCAGTCTTTCCATATTAGGAAAACAGATCATAGAATCATAGAATCATTTATGTTGGAAAAAACCTTTAAGACCATCAAGTCCAACCATTAACCTAGCACTGCCAAGTTCGCCGCTAAACCGTGGCCCTAAGTGCCACAACTACACGTCTTTTAAATACCTCCAGGGATGGTGATTCGACCACTTCCCTGGGTAGCCTGTTCCAATGCTTGACAACCCTTTTGGTGAAGAAATTTTTTCCTATTATCCAAACTAAACCTGCCCTGGTGCAACTTGAGGTTGTTTCCTCTCATCCTGTCACTTGTTACCTGGGAGAAGAAGCCGACCCCCACCTCACTACCACCTTCTTTCAGGTAGTTGTAGAGAGCGATAAGGTGTCCCCTCAGCCTCCTTTTCTCCAGGATAAACAACCTCAGTTCCTTCAGCCGCTTCTCATAAGACTTGTTCGCTAGACCCTTCACCAGCTTCGTTGTCCTTCTCTGGACACCCTCCAGAACCTCAATGTCTTTCTTGTAGTGAGGGGTCCAAAACTGAACACGGTATTCGAGGTGGGGCCTCACCAGTGCCGAGTACAGGGAGATGTCCACTTCCTTAGTACTGCTGGCCACACTATTTATGATACAATATCACATGGTTTCCACAAATTAAGATGATAACTTAGCCAGCATGAAGGTCTTCATAAATAATAGCGAGCTAGTTTACCTATATACAGTTGAAAGAATGCATGGAACCATACATAAGTTACACTGTGTTTTCTTTGACATGTTACAGAAAGGGGATTTTACTTTTCACTTTCACAGGATAAGATGGCATAAAAGATGGAAAAAAAACACGAGACAGTTTGATTTTTGACTCAGTAATTTAACTTGCAATTTTCCATGAAAATAGCAAAACACAAAGTTGTAATAGCCTATTGTTATATACGAACAGATACAGTCTTTTGCATTTACTTGAGTGGGCTAGGTCTAGAGGATTATTTTGTTCTAATGAACATTATGTTTATACAGTAATTAGAACATAATACACACAAACTTAATAATACTACTTTCAATGTCTGATGTCTACTGTACCATGTACTGAGTTGTCTGAAAGAAATTTTACAACCAGAAACTAGGCACAAAGCACCTCTACTGATGTGGAATGAGAAAGCATTTCCTATTCTACCATTGGAAATGCTGAAGTACAGAATGGCTAAGCAACACATTTTCCAAAGTGATACTCGGATTAATGTTTATGGGGTTTTGTGAGTCTGACCTTAAAATATGCCTGGAAATGTATCAGAAAAGTAGCAAACTCTTGTAGGAGAGAAGTTTCAGGTTCTGAAAAAATTGGGGAGAAAGTTGTGATGATTTCTGCTGGTCAGATAAGAAAGCTTTTTCGGCATCAAAAGTGTAAATCTGTGTTCTGATGTTTTGCTGAATTAAGTATATGAAAACAGTTTGTTTGGATTATATTTATCCATCTAAATATTACGTGCTTCCAGTTGATACTGTCTTACACATTTAATTAGCCAATTTCATTTATTAGCATGTTTGCTTGTACTTGCTAATGCCTACATAATCCAGATGAAACCGGGCCTTCAGTGTGCTATGCACTATTCAAATTTCTACTAATAGACAACCCAGATCTACATACACAATAGGTACAGGGTGAGAAGAGTCGCAGGGACACAAAGAAGAAGTAAGCCTTTCCCGAGCCATTTAGAAAGATAGCAATAGACCTGCAAAGAAAGCTTGCCTTCTACGTCCCCAGTAAAGAAGTCTAGTCACTTAACTATTTGGACTTTTGTTTATTTTTCTAGACAGCTGATTTAAGGATAGGTGATTGAAAAGAGGCTGTTGTGCCTTCAAATACATTAACAGGTGGAAGAGGTAAAGTACGGAAAGCTACATTAGAACATGAGAGGTCTGCAATATCATGACTCAAAAGTCATGATATGGCACAGAGTAATTTACATATTGTATTCCATTTTTATGCGGACACATACTGTTTTCCCTTGACTATTGAAAAAAGAAAGTATTCAACAGTACTTTTTATGCCTGTTGTTCAAAACTGTGGCTCCTGTACTTCATGCTGGCCAAGCCCTGCACTGAATGAAGATTTTACTTTCTTTCTTAGATTTTCATTTGATGCCCTGTTGGCTTTTAGTTTGTTTCATAAAGCTTTACACACTACCTGTAAAAGAACCCCTGTTTAACCAGGAAGTATTATGACCCCATTTTACTAATGAGTAACTGAAATGGAGACATCCTTAGGAACTTCCAGCAAGTCATACACAAAGTCACTGGCAAAGAAAGGGATGAAAGACAGATGTCCATGAAACCACGAAACTCCTCTTTACCTTGCAACTGCTCCTTATTCCATTCACTGCATGCTATATACCTATTTCAGTGCAAGAAACAGTAGACATCATTGTGTTTCACAAGACATCATTCAGATATTACAGAGTATAACACGCAGTACTCTATGTCATAGCAATTCACTGTGCAGTTTAGACTTATTTGACACGAAGTGTGTACAGTGAATGAGGCAGTGATCCCACAGAAATAATATACTGTTACTGCATAATTAAGAATGCTACTGCAATGCACATACCACAGGTGATCATATAAAATAACCCAAAGAGCTTCAGTTTTGATAGTTTCTGGCTTTTTGATGATTCATTTGGGTTATGTCTAAATATTACAATAAAGCGGTATGTTAGACATCTCTGAGCAGGTAAGTTTACAATTACTTGGAGCAGCGTAGCCTCTGAAGCCTGGAACTGCACCTGGGCAATTAGCTCAGGCGTAACCTCAGTCTGAAGCAGCTTTATTGCTTCCAGTTCCAGAGTCAGCCCCTTTAGTGCCTGGTTAGGAATTGCTCCGACAGGTACATGCTTACATTTTGTTTTCTGTGGGAGGGAGGGAAGAAGAAAATACTCCTTTGTGCCAAGCCTGAAGTAGGTAGTCAGGTACTCTCACCTCCCTCTACAGAATGTGGAGAGAATCAGGACATCCCCAAAGCCCTGTCTCCTCAGCAATTCATATCCCACCATTTCCTGTTAAAGCTGAAATTCCACTGAACCTTGCTGTATGTGCATATGCACATTTAGCAGAATCCTGAAACACCATGTATTCAATGGAAATTTCCCGTCAGTTTATATATGCTGTCAGAGCCAGCTATAATAAAGAAACCACAAGTTATTTGCTTTAATCTTCAACAGAACACCAGGGTTTTGGCAGGAGACACTTTCATCAGAAAGTTTATAGCCACCAGTTGTGGATGTTTTCAGCTAACAGGCATACGTCAAAGGTAAATACAGTTTAATTATAGCATGTGTGTTTATTCCTTACTAATGAATTTGATTTTCACTAAACATATTTAGTAATCAGGGGAAAAAAATATTCCCCTAATTTGCATCATCAACTTATAATTAATTCAGTTAGCTCTCAGCCTTGTTCATTCCCTGGAAAATATTTTTCCAAACTACTCCCATACATACCTTACTTTTTCAGAATAAAACACTGGAGTAAGCAGCTGACACAGAACATGCTTATTAAGCAATACACATTAAAACATATTTTGCAGGAATAGATTGTCTTTTCAAATACCAGAGCTGTAACTTCTCCAGCAGTTTAGCTGCTGCTTCTCCATCTTTGAAGCTTCTACTGCTTCTACTGCTACAAAACTTCTCCAGCTTCACAACATTTAATTCTATACAAAAAAAGAATTATATTTAAATGTATCCTGAAAATGAGACGATGTTATCATATGGGAAAAGAAAATTACTTCAAAAATCCGTATAAAAAACTTTAATCTCAGATAGGAGTTTCCATACTGACTATTTACTTTCTTCCTTATGTTTCCAAAAGAAATGTATTGCACTATTGCACTAGTCGAATGACAAAAACAATGCTGTATTCTGTGCCTTCTTAATTATCCTTTTGTCCCTTTATAAAGCACAAGCCAAAGAAAATTGAGGCATACAAAAATAAGGGAAACTTTCAATCAGCAAAATAATTTGCCAAAGACTACAGTGTAGTCAGATCAGTTACAATTTTTCAGAGAACTGAAGACTTCAGTAATGTTATTTAGGTTTTAACATTATTGAAAAAGCTTAATTCAACCTTTTTGTTGGGTGGGCCAAGTGAGCTATTTTAACAGATCTGAGTCATCTGTTCTGTGCCTTTAGCTTGCTGCTCCAATCAACGTGTATATTTTACTAAGATTTTAAAATTATAATAATCTACATCACAATTTTAGACAGGAAGGGACAATCTGGCTCATCAAATCAAGTTCCTGTTATCACAAACAGACATGATGTATTATCCCATTCATCTGCTGGTGTCTTAACTGCTTAGGTACTACTCCTCTCATCAGAAGTGCATTTCAGAATCTGTGACTGTTAGAAACGATCTTACTATTTCGAGGCAAAACTTGTTCAGGGCTGGTTCACAATGTTGACACCCAGTTATAACAGTTCCTCTGTCTGCCTCGTGTTTAAAACTTCCGATGTTTTTATTTCAGAGTATCCTACAAAGTATCCTTCCTTTTCCTAGGCTGAACAACCCAAGTTCTCTCAGCACCTCCTCTTCTCCTTCCCCTGATCATCCTAGTAACATTCCTCTGCACCTGTTCCAGTTTGATTTCTTTCCCCAACACAAATTGATCCACAGCAATTAGTTCTACAGATTTGTTATTGTTTGGGCCCCTGTTGTACTCTTTGCAACCTTCTGAGATAAAAGTATTACATAAAAGTGTTTGGGTTTTGGTTTGTTTTGTTGTTTGTTTGTTTGGGTTTTTTGTTTGTTTGTTTTTTTAAATTAATAGAGTACCTTCTCTGATTTGTTAGCAATTCCTTTGATGATACTTGCAATTCCACATGTTAGCTTTTCTGCCGGTTTCGTGATTCCCTAAATGTACGTCGTTCGTTGACAAATGCAGCATAAGACTCACACCTACCTTGAAAGGTACTTCCAACCCAGGCAGTGCAAAGAGAAGCTGAGGAGAAGAAAATAAAGAATACTCCAAGGTGGTATTTAAGGGATCTGAAAGCTGAAGGGTAAGAGCTAGCCATAGAACAATACACAAAATTTATGAAAATCATCTGAAATTATGAAAATGCTGCCTGTGCACATCTCATTTACAGATTTCTGAAATCTTTTCTCTGGAGCAAAAGCACAACATCTGCAGGAACAGTAGCAGGTGGTTTCTGGGAGGAGGGCCAGGCACAAAGACTTGCAAACAGACTGAAAATAAAAGTGGGAGGCAGCCACTTTAGTGTAGCAAAGATATTCTCTCATGTTTGTTTTTATAGGTCCAGGCATCTAACCTTTTTCAGCTG
Source organism: Burhinus bistriatus (assembly GCA_013397275.1). NCBI lineage: Eukaryota > Metazoa > Chordata > Aves > Charadriiformes > Burhinidae > Burhinus > Burhinus bistriatus. The sequence goes on along the minus strand of VYXH01009911.1, from coordinate 425,572 downwards.
GATCGCAGCCGGCCTCTCTAAAAGAGCTTTAAATCAATGTATCGGTTAAGAGGTTCAATGTCTTAGGGGGGTAGAGGTGCCTGAAGGTTCGGAAGGCAAGATCCACACAGCAATCCCAAAGCTGTGCAATCAAAACTCTTGTAGCACTGTACACTCTCACTGACACACCTTTCCCCTAATAACCTCTGGCTTTAAAACATTTATCCTTACACTTTCAAAGTCCAGCAAAGCATATTAGCCTCTCAGTAGACTGCCATTAAAATGTTGCATGCCACTTTGAAAACCTACGTGGTAGAGTTTTAGTGTCAATTACCAACTTTTATTTTCTGGTAAGATATAATTGCACTGCTCTTTGGGACACAGCTCCAGTATTTCTTACATCTTCATTAATTACATATTGTAAATTTACAGTTTATAATGTCACACTGTATGAAATACAGGCTGTAAAACCCTGCTGTTTATAAATCTAGCTTGTGTCCATTCTTTCTGTCAAATGCCTGTGAGTCTCAGAATGTATCTGTGCCTTATTTATAGGAAGAATTCATATTTTTTGAACTTGAAAATGTTGAGAATCACACCTTCTGCACAGTAAGTATTTTATTTATTTTTATACAGTTTTGTTTCCCAAAATAGGATCTGCCCAAATCATGAAAAAAAAAAAAAAAGGGCATTCTATTTGTTTTTTTTTGATTTAATAAAAATTTAAAACTAAAAGCTGCTTAGCCACAAGGGAAACAACACAGAGCAGCAGTAAAGCCAGTAGCCTCTATTTTTAAAGCTGTCTTGTATTTCTGTAATGCTGATGGCCAAACTCGAGCTTTAAGTAACACTACCCCTTGTGACCAGGCTGCTTTCAACTTTTCCATTTTATTAAAAGAGCTAAATTGAGGGTATTCCATGAGTCTAATTTGGAGTTCTGTTGCTGTTGTTGTTTTTAAATAAAAAATGAAACTCAGAAGCGGTCTAGTCATTGGGGAAGCAGTCCATGAAGTTAAGTTGGGGATAACCCATACTGTGCCTGGACTACAAAGTGTTTGGATAACGTTTGTGATGTGGGAAGTATTTGGTTACAGAAACATGTCAGAAAGTGAGAATATGTGTGGCAGTAAATAATGGGCTTTATCTCTTTGCTTATTCAATTGTTATTTCAAAACACTTATGTTAAAAATTCATTAAAAGTACATTCTTAAAGTGTTGTTGAAAAGCATTTACTCTCATCTAATTTGCTTTCTTCCTCTGCTTAGAAATACTGTAAAATATATTCTCATCCCAGCAATTTGGAACTAGCCATAAAAAATGTTCTCAAAGCTTCATAGACATATTAATAAATCTGTACTAGAAGTATTAGTTTAGGACGTAAAAAGAAGACGTAAGTAACAGTTTTTTCATCATCCTGTAATTTCAAAATAGCTTCTTGCAACAGCAAACATTGCAATGGCTTTAGGTTTCAGCTTACACACCAATTCTGAGCCAGAGGACACAGAAACGGATTGCAACCCCACCAAGGATGTACTGGGAGTAACAGTAACTGGGCAGTGCAGTTACACTGATCCTGTTGAAGTTCAAGAAAACATTTGAGAACTAAGCAATAACTATGAATTCTTTCACTTTCAATCACTTACCTATAATGTCTGCTCACCTTGCTTGAAACATCCGTCATCAAACGTACAATGCAGGCAGTGAAAATTTTGGTATAAGCAATTGTTTCTAATAGATGTGTTTTCCCCATATATCAATTCATTGGTATCTGAAATAGCATACTAAGAAGAAGCTGCAAGCACATTCTGTTAGACACAGGGGTGACACGAGTTAATTTCATTGCTGTCAGGAGATATCTTGATGGGTATATATTGTGCGTTATCATGAGTTACCACAGCTGCAAGGGATTATTTCTTCCACTAATAATGGCATAATAGAATACCATAACTTGTCACAAGATTTCAAGTCAGCTATGAAATTAACCTATTTCATCACTGAAAAAAAAGGACCCTGCTGATTTTTTTTTCCCTTTTTTAATGGTACTTTGATGCTCCTGTAAATAAGAATTATGAAAGTTTCAAGGAACTGTGGAATGGCTTCATTTCTTGAATAAACCTTGCATGTAGTTTCTAAAACTCACTCGTCGTATTTTTTGTTCACAGATAATGTGAACCACATTACAATTTTTATAGAAAATTAACAATTAATATCTTAAGCCAATAGAAACTAAAGGATTAAAATCTACCCTCTGGCCTGTGTCCCATTCTCCACATGGCAAAAGGTGGTGTCCATGTTTCTCACAGCATCCCCTGGAGGCCATCAAACTCCACAACACCGTAGAATGACTTTTTAAGAAGTCTTGACAACAGCATGCCAGACCTAAATTTGTAGTTCTTCATCTCCTTTTAGGATGAAACTGAACAAAACAAAAATACATCAACAAGGTAGCTCATTCTTAGAGAACAAGATGCTTTTTGCTCCTGCATGAATTTTATACCTATTTAGAGAACTGAATCAGCTCACCAAAGAGCCAGAGGTGCGCTACAGTATGCACCAGGGAGGCTCTGGAAGGTACCTGAGGGATGGAGAGAGCACAACAACCTCTTCCAGTGGCAGCACACCATTAGGCTAGGTCATCTCAGCTTGTCTAATCAAGGTCCATTTAAAATAGAAGTAATTTTTGAGGCTGGATGGGCTCAAATCACTACAGGCCAGTAGGTGAGAAACTAAAAGAGCTCTGTATGCAGCCACAGCTAAAAGGTGCAACATTGAAATTCCAGCATTGAAGAGGCACACCAGAGATTACTGCAGTGAAGCCCCCAACTCAAAGCAATATTTGAAAACCACTTAAGAATAACTGCTGCTGACCATTTAAAAGTACCCAGGCATTTAAAGACATTTAAACAGTTGGCCTTACTGTGAAAAGCAAGTTAAAAATATCGACATTAACAGAGAAATAGCTTATTCACCTCCTCTTAAGGTTTTTCAAATAATTTGGTAGCAATAGCTCTGTTTTATCTGGTTTGAACTATGGTTCCAGTTTCACCATGGCTGTGAGTGTACAGTTCAGATCAGATCCAAAAGCTGTGTTTACAACATATTGCTGAATTGCTCTAAAAACGTAACATGTATATCAAACAGGAGGAACAGAATATCTTACGTAAGACCACATTGAGGCAAAAGAGCAATCATCAGCTACTACCCTCTGGTTCTTTCCTGAGAGAAAAGAACAGTTCACTCAAGTGCCTCTCAATAATTCTTGCCAGGGCTTCCAGCAAGGTCAACAAAGCTTCATGGTCAATGGCCAGTGAGAGAGTGAACGGATTAGCAAAAGCATTTAATTTTTGTCCATTGATGACAGCAGATCACGCAAGATTTCCTTTATTATTATCAGGGTCACGTAGAAGAATTGTTCCTGCTGAATTTGCAAGAATTAAACTTATAAAATATGCTTTGCAAAATTTAGGGGAGAAGTTAGATTTGATTTTAATTGTTTAGCAAACCCCAAGAGCTATAGTTCATAAATTAAAAGATTTTGTGAGCACAAACATTAATTGAGTTATATGTGCTTTCTGAAATGTACTGTCAGTTGGTTCTTGAAAAGATTAATGTTCTTGTGATTCCTTTGTATGCATGTCTGAATTCTCTGCTCGTCCCTGTGGGTTCTGTTTAGTGGCATTTAGGTTCTCTGATGGAGCAGATGACTTTTTACAGCTGACAGTGTTGTAACAGGGATCAGGAAAAAACCTATTCCTCTGACCCCCCAGTCTGAAAAAGAAAGTAAAAATGCAGATATGGGTAGAAACTGCTATTTAATGTTTTCATTCTGTTGATAAAATCGGGCTTATTTTCTCTTATGAGAGAGGGCTAAGCCTTGCCAGAATTTTCCTAAAGCCTCCTGAAGGCATAGAGCTCCCTGCTGGATTTTGTTTCCTTTCTTTGCTTAAGAGATAGAATAATATTTCTGGGGAGGGGGACAGGCAGAGGCAGGGAAATGTTGCTTATGGAGGTGGTGGTGGGGAACACACACCTGATCTTTGTTTTCCTTTTCCCATCCCACCATTTATAACCCAGGGCTCGCTCCAAAGTCATCATAGGAAATCTCCCCCCACCTCCTCCCCTTGGTAGTGAAAGAAATTTCTACCCTAAAAACATTACTTTTTCCTCTGCCTCTTCACCAGCAGTTATAGTCACAACTTTCCATATTTTAATGATGTTTCTATATTAACAATCAGGGAATTATAAACATTTTATGGGTTTCTCTGGCCAGGTCTGTGGAGGGAACATCAACGGTAACTTTGTTTAGAATAATCTCAGGAGACAGGCTGAATGCTGTTCATTTTAAGACTTGAGGGAAGTCTGAGCTATTGTGAAAACTTGCCTGTTTTTTTTAGGAAAAAGAACAGTACCTCTTCCCTTAAACTTCCCCTATCTTCCTTATCCTTCCTATTCAAAAGCTGCCTACAGACAATTAGTTTAAAAATTGCAATTAAAATCTGCATTTTAAATTTATCATTAAAATGCGTTAAAATTTTTTATGTTTGCATAAAGGCTGGAAGTTATACTATCACAACTAATATTTCGTCATTTGATTTGCTTCTTTTTTTTTCTGAAAACTTGACAAAAATTTTTGTCCCCATTTTACCGACGGGGACACAAGTAGGAACAGAATTCAACATTCTAAGGACATCTCCTGAGTAACTTACCTGAACCAAACATCTTCAGCTGGGCTCCCAAAAGTGAAAGACCCCAGCTAGGTCAGTACAAGAATTTGGGCTGAGAACTATGGTCTGCATAGCCTCTGAGTGCTCAGTGGAACTGTGCTGGGAGTTGGACTTCCCTGAGCTCTGCCTTCTGTAGATAAATTACAAGAGGGAGTGAGATCAGCCACTAAAAATCCTAGAGGAAAGGAAGAAATGGGCCCTCCTGTGAGGAGCAAGAAGACTAATTGTGTAGTAAGAAAGCTACCAGCTGCCTAATAGCAAAATTTAATAGAAAAAGTACAAAGGCCTCTTTTACCCATCCGTATGCGTTTAGTCATAAAACAAAATATACCAGTGGGTTAGCTGCCAGTACCGAGCATTATCTAGAAATATTGGGTATGTGTCTCCACGTTTCTACTCAATGGACTTACACCATGTAAAGGCAGCCCTTAGATTTGTGCTGTTTGCCAAATGTTTGAGTGCCCTAACTTCAACAGAAATCAATCAATTTTACAAAAGCAAAATGCAGGACATCCAGCCTGCCAAGAGGCCTAATAAGAGAGCATTGCCCTTTTCATTGCTAATAACAATATTCCTCAAACCTTGGAGTTAAATTGAAATACATGTATGTCCCGATATGTACTTTCTTAGAGAGTTTAAGATAGTTAAACAGATCTATGATTAAACACATAGGTCCCAGTCAGCAACTGAGACCACACCTCTGAACTGAATTTTAAAAAGCAGATTTTAATTATTACTGCAGGGTAAATATAATTTATTGTTACCATTGGCACTCTTAGAAGCCATTTCATTAAATTCCAGATATCAACAACAAAATGAGTAACGACCTAATTAACTATAGTACAACACAAACTCTCATTGGGGCCTGAGTCTCGTGTGGCATACAAGACTGGAGAACAGAGTGGGCAACGGAGTCCCTGACAGCTGCCACAAGATCGTAAGGACCTGTCAATTCAGAGCCATCAAGAAACTCAATACTGTTTTGCAAAGTGGATTAGATAAACCACATAAAATCTCTGTGTAGACATTCTCTTTCATAAGTAAAGTTTCCTTACTCCAATAAGGTTTAATATATTTTTATTGCTTTAATTCTGAACGTGAACGTCCAAAGAGAGCTTGAATGTAGCTGCCCTGATTCATTTTAAAGACGCACGTTTAGCTGAATCCAGATCCTGAATGTCCCTCCCTCTCATCCTAAGAAGCTTTAAATAAGCAACAGCTTTAAATTGCAGTTTGACAAGGATGGGAAGAAGCTTTCAGCAACTCCCTTCCCCTTCTCTTTGTATCTGGTGCTGATGAGCTGTTCATATACTCTCCTCCCTTTCCCATACTAGGACGATTGCAGAGGGGTAGCAGAAGCTTTGCACAAACACAAGCAGAATCACCTGATTTCTCCTTAGGGTATCAGCAAAAGTCCGTTGAAGTGGCCTTTTTTT
>VYXH01009911.1:361052-409434 GCA_013397275.1 Burhinus bistriatus | reverse complement strand
GGCCCAGCAATGACTTCTGCCAGCTCCCTCAGCACTCGTGGGTGCATCCCGTCAGGACCCATGGACTTGTGGATATCCAGTTTACTTAACTGGTCTCTAACTCGATCCTCCTCAACCAAGGGAAAGTCCTCCTTCCTCCAGACTTTCTCTGTTACCTGTAAAGTCTGGGACTCTTGAGGGCTGGCCTGATCACGGCCCCTGTCTCATTCAACAGCGGGCCCACATTTTCTCCAGTTTTCCTTTTGCCTCCAATGTACTTGAAGAAACCCTTCCTGTTGACCTTGACATCCCTAGCCAGATTTAATTCCAAGGAGGCCTTGGCTTTCCTTGTTTTGTCCCTGCATACTCTGGCAGCATTCTTGTAATCTTCCCAAGTAGTCAGTCCCTTCTTCCACGTAGTCTAAACTTCCTTCTTCCACTTGAGCTTTTTCAGAAGCTCCCTGCTGAATCATGCAGGTCTCCTGCTTCACTTGCTTGATTTCTTGCTCTTAGGGATGCACCGATCCTGAGCTTGGAGGAAATGATACTTGAATATCAACCAGAACCACATTTTACTGAAAAGAAGGGACCATCAGGACTGACCATTTTGAGGGAGCTTTGTTGGTGAAGGCAAATTATGTCTTACTGTATTAACAAATTGATCTGTCTGCCCAAAGGAAGTTTTGTCTGGATTTGAAAGTGTTGCATGTATGAATACCTTAAGTCACAGGTAGGGAGTTTCTCCAATAAAAAACCCAAAACCAAGCAGTCCCCCCCTCCCAAATTCCCATCAATTCATAGATATATACACACATGATCATGTTATTTTCATATTATAATATTTTATAAATAACTATGCCATTAATTCTTGCACGTTACCTGAAAAATAATTTAGGCTTATGAAGTCAACTACAAGATACCAATAAATAACGGAAAAGACAGTTGCAGAAGAAAGAAAGAAAGAAAATAAAGGAAAGGACATACAGATCATTCTGTAATTAGGAGACTGTAATACCAATATCAACATTGTAAAAGTATTATTTATCCACCAAACCAGAGTACATTTGTAGGCAAGAAGGAGACATTTTTAAATATTTTGAATTTTTGCATCATCTGATTAAAAATATTAACCATTCAATAACCAAAAATTGTCTCATTAAGAGAGACTAAAAGCATTGCTATTGGTTTGAAGAGAAATCAAGCTTTCTTCTTTTGTCATGGATCAAACATCTGACAACATCACAAACCATGTCTCTAATGGTGTCTATGCACATCCAGCTGCACTGTAACTAATTTTCCATTATAATCACAAACTCTGATTGAACTAGTCCTTGGGATTATAATTCAAGTTACTGTTCATTCAACTGGAGTTTGCAAAATATCTTTTTTTTTTTCTATGACACAATCTTACCACTCCACAATATCTACAAATATTACATTGTCCTTCTCAAATTCCACGGATTCTCTTAAAGTATAAAATTAAATAAATTGCTCATTAATTTCCCAATACTGCGGAGTGCTAGGAACCTTCAGTTGCTATGGGATGTAAAAGGAGTTGAGGATATTCAGCATGTCCAAAGATTGGGCCCTCTAAATGTATTTGAACTTATATTGGACATGAATGTTCCTGTTGTGCAATCAACTGATCAGTGAACACATTTAAAATAATAAATGAAACCAAAAGGACAGGCATAATTCTTCTTGATGTTATTTTCTCAGGTTCTGAACCTTGATATGATTTCATTGCACACCTTAATCAGAACAACAAGCACTGAAAAAAGTTACACTGTCCAGTTCCCTAATTGAAATTTTGCTAGATTCTCCAGAGATGTTTTCTGTAGATGAAATCCAGCTTAGGTTTCTCCTGCAGTGCTGATTAGTTTGACTAGTTTGTTGCAGTAGAACCACTCTGACTTTCAAAGTGTCCCCACGGAGAATTGAGTAGACCCTACCATGATTCTGTTCTCAGATATTTCACATGGAACTAAGACCCAGAGCAAGTTCAAACGGCCATAAAAATATTATCAAATTTTTATTTTTCCCACCAGACCCCCCTGATTCATTGCATAAGACAGACAGGCTCAAGGAATCAGAGCCTGTTTAATGTCTCTTTTTACCCCTGCCATTGGTTACTCACCTGACACAAGCCAAACTCAACACTGAATATAAAATTATTAATTTTATAATGGCCTTTTCTATGGTGTTCATCACCACAGAACAGAAATGCTGTACATATGTGGGATTATCTTCACATCATGTATGAAATGCATAGGAAACTGTTGTCCTCATTTTGCAACAGATATCAAATGCATAGAGAGAGGAATATCAAAATAATAACTAAGTTTGTGTGCTGTACCTGACAGATTGAGTTTTTAGGATTAATAGCTTTTTTTTAAAATATCGTGTTTTCAGAATACAGTTCCTACTTAAATTAGTTGCAGCTAAAAGCTCTCAGTTTTTCTGAAGATAAGAGCACAAGTTTCTCAGATTGGATAAACTCAATTAACAACCAACTGTAAAAGGTTTTGCTTTAAGGAACTACTCAGAACAACTTAATTATTTTGTAGTGAATGAAATTCTACAGAGAGGCCTTAACACTGAGACCACTTTTTCTTTTCCTAGTTTCACCATTTTTGTTCTCAATTCTTGCAGTAAACAAGGCCAAATTTTACATCTATACAAGGCAAGATTTATTCATATTTTTACACACTATAATGTTTGTCTAGATATGTCTGATCAAGATCTGTCCGGAATGGTAATCAAAACAATAATAACAACAGAAGTCCTTGGTTTCTAACTGGTAACCTATTTCAATGTGATACTTCTGCAATCTTGGAACACTTGATTTATAGTACCCTTACTAATATTTCATTTCCCCAAAGCATGAGGGGTAAATAGCATTATTTTTCATTTAGAAGCATTACCAGCCTTCGCATAAAGAAAAAAATTGCTAGACAGTTACAGTGACTAGTAACATGATATGGTCATGTATTCCTTTTGATTAAAGAAACTATGTTCTAGCATCATAAAAAAAGTTCTAGACTCATTAAAGTCTTATCAGATGCAGTGGTCTGCTACTTTTACTGATGAATTTCTCTACCTTCCACAAAACACAAAGCAAGAAGCAGCAACAACAAAAACTTTACCTAATGAAAAAAATTGTGTGCATAAAAATTATATCCTGACCTTTTCAATGATCAGTTTATGTCCAGAAGTATAAGATCTGATAAAGCTTATTTTTGCAATATAACTAGAGATGTTGTTATTGGTCATAAATTAATCTGCCCTTTTAAAAAATTCAGCTGTAATGTCTATATTCTATACTGTGTAAGCATTGTAAGTTTTAAAAAAGCAAAATGGCATATAACTGATGAGCTGTGCAGTCATATTTTTCATAACATTATATTTACCACATGACTTATTTATCATTGCTTTACTACTGCATAGAATAACAGACTATAATGCTTGATAAAATGTGAGTACTGATATAAACTCATCTATGCAGTACTTGCTTCTCCAATATATATTACTAGTACTGTACTAATTCCAGTGTGCTGCTAATATTATATGATGAAAATAATTTGGAAATTTTAAATAGCACTCATAATGTTTCAAAGATATTTTCAACGTTACATGCCATTCCTTTTAGCCTAGTAATAATAGGTAGGGAAGTATTATCTGACACTTCAAGAATCTTCAGGAAAGTGAAATTATGAATATAATATCTTAAGCAGTAAGCTCTGGTACTTAACCACACATTTCAAGTTTGAATTTTGTGCATGAGTACTAGGGGTTTTTTAAATATTTATTTCATAGACTCTAAGGAACCCCTGGCACTGTTCTGTAAGATCAATGCTACTTAGGTGTATCACCTTCTTTTTCTTCTCTGAACTATGCAGAAAATGTCAGTTTTGGGGGCACTTCACTAAATTTGAAATTGAATAGCCAACTTAACTGACCTGAACTTCAAAATAATAGCATCACAGAATCTTTTAAGGTGGACAGGAACAGCTAGCGATCATCTAGTTTAGAGAAGAGTCAGAATGTCTTCTTTAAACGCTCCTATTCAGAAATCATAGACAGCAGGAAGTTGTCTTCTCTTTGTAAGGCTGAACCAAGCCAGTTCTCTCAGCTTGTCCAGCTGCTGACGGCTTTGGCAGGCCACCACTGCACTCAGACCAGCTTGTCAATGTATTTCTTGTACTAACACTTCTTGGTTTTGTTTTAGTTCACATGAATCTGAATTCTCTGTTAATCACTGCTATTGCCTTTATTTGCAATAACCCAAAGGGCAATGTGTAGAGCAGATGCATTAGATTTACTTAAGACAACTGCGTCAGCAGGCACTTTCAGAGAAAGTGCACTGATAGAGTTTGCTGTGGCACTTCTGTTTCAGCATGCAATTTTGTCTTGCTTCCTAAACACAAAGCGTTGCATATCCAGACACAGAGTGTGTCTGGTTGCAAAAGAAGACACAAGGCCAATTGAGCAATAGCCAGGAAAAAAATAAAAATGACTGGGTTGGTTCAAACCCTTTGGAAAATGGAGGAGGCGAATCTTTTACACCTTTCAGGACAAAAAAAAGAACTTCGAGAACCATATGATTTTACTTAGCAAAGTAAGCATGGAAAGCTTGCAAGCATAGACTACTCATCTGTTGCACAGTATTCACCCTCAAAGAAGGAACAGTTTACCTTTTACCTGGAAAGGGGAGAGAAGGTACAGTGCAAAGCTCTGCATAGAGCTGCATTAACGACAAACACACGGATCACTTTCTGTGTTTTGGTGCATCTTCTAGATACTCATATCATGTTCTCTCATTAACATTAGACTACCTTAATTTAAGGACTGAATATGTACAGTAATCAAAAGCAGGTGTTTTGTGATGAGTACAAATGAAAACAAAAGATAATTAATTTGTGAAATGACCTTATATTAACTTTCCAGACCAACTATTTCAAATAATACTTCTTCTATGATTTGTAAATAGATATAGCTAGATAAGGATAAACCTACAGACAATTCTTTCTTTTAGACCATTTGTGAGCTCTTCTGGCAGCGAGACTCAAATGGGCTACATGAACAGCAGCAGCACAAGAGTAAGTGAAAATCCTTTTCCTTCACCCACTATTGGGGCCAAAAATGACATTTCTTATATGTAAATGGCAGTGCTATGCACATGAGTAATATGCCTTGCTGGCAGCTTCTTTAAAATCCTTCTGGAATTAATATTAAGACAATTTGTAACAGGGTAATGGGTGGAGTCACAGAATGAGGATGAATTCTTGTTTCTGACTCAGTATTTCTCCTCAGGATTTGGGATTTGTCTCAATCAAAATATACATGGTTTCCAGATCACCTACTGGCTGAAGACCTGCTTTTGCCATAAAAGCAGCAATGACAGGCTGTAGAACTATGCAAAGTCAAGTGGAATTGAGGGTGGGGGGTGTCTGCATTAATTGAATCCATGGCAAGATGAGAGATTAAAATCCCATTTTTAATTAGAAGTAGAGTTTGAAATTCTTTATTACACAACATGCCTCTTGCAGTGGGAAGAAATGGAATTATATTTTATTTTAGTTTCAACCACATGCAGTTGTTTATACAGAAGAATCGTACGTATTGCTTAGCATGGAGCTTAGAAAGTTGATGGTGAAGCCAGATTTTGATGTCCCTTAACTGCTTTACAGATCATTTTTAAAATCTGGCTTCAGAGATCATTATGTAACTATATACAAGAACCAATAATGTCAGCATGCCATAACAACAAGTCACTGTGGTTCGATTTCAAATACTGCTGTGCATTTAATAGCTTCCTGCATGCTTTGTATTTTTGTCCCAACAATGATTGTATTTTGGAGCACAAATTAGCAGATTATTATTGAAAGTTCATGCGTTCAATAAATAAAATGTGAGTATTGCTTGAGACTTTCAAGTGGAATTTCTCTTTTCTCTGGAAAGCGTACTGCAGTATCTAAAAAACACACCCAGAAAATGTGTTTTATAGTGGGTCCAACTCTGCTGATGTTTAGTTCATCATTTTTCCTTCACTGCTTCCCTGACACTTTCATGTCAGGCTGTATTCTCCCAACAATAGGATTTTTGATTAGGGATTTCTAAACTGTGTGTGGAAAAAAATCTAGGTGGCAAAAATGATACTGGTTCCTTGTTTTTATTTATTTATTATAAATCAATTTTTAATGGTAGCACACATGAGGTGTGTTTTTCAAGAACAGGAATAAACAAGGCTATTTGTAGGTAATTCCACCTTAAAGCGGAATAGACTTCGTAAAAGTTTTACTTTTTGCGTTACTTTGTATTGCTATATAGTTTTATTTTTAATTTGGTGAGCTTAACTATGACAAATGTAAATAAAGTTCAGCCTCTTATTAAAGTTTCAGTAGCCTTTGCTTTTACATATTGAAAAATAATCAACAGAAATTATACTCCTCTGGCACAAAGCAGATATTATTGTGGACAAAATCTGTTACATGTATTATAAAACCAACCAAAAACTCTATATGAAACATCTTGAAAGTTAAACTCTGAAGGGAACAATAAGGCTAACTATTCCCCATATTTCAATTTCACTATATTAGTGTAAAGTATCCTATGAGAATTCAAAGGCTTCAGTTTCTTTTACATTTGCAATTGTTATCCATAAACACACAAAAAGGGGGATATAGTTGATTTGATCCATAGTGGATACAGATTACAAAATACGTAAACCTTTAGTTCTGTCTTCTATGTTCACGTAAAAATGTCTCCTATGTTACACTTCTAGGTGATTTTACCTTCTCTTAACCATGCAAAAGCTATAGTGTTTCAAAGCTGCAGATTAGTGATGGTGGCAGCTTATTCCTTTTGGTTATCTACAGCACCATCTTAGTGTCTTGAGGCATAAAAGAATATTATCTGTGTGACAGTTATGGCTAGAGCCATCTATACTGTTCATGCTATCAGCACTCAAAGAGCTCAGAATAGAAATCATTCAGTTTAAGACATCTTCTGTAGTTTCATTAAAACCTTAAAATCATGAGGTACTGCAAGTTATGACTAAGGTTATATGAAAATTTCAGTAAATCTAAGATGTGGAAAAGTATATATGCAGTTGGGGTGGTTAGAATAGAATTGCTAATCTTTTGTAAAGGCAGTTGACCATAAGCAAGACAACCTATAAATCTGCTTTCCTTCTTTACTTAATTTTCATCACAAATAATGTGCCACTCTGATTGCATGAAATCATCAGGAGTGTCTTCAATTACTGTGTGCAGCCTCTGATCAAAATGACTTCCTCTGTTCTCAATCTGGGGGATGATGGGGAGGAAAACGGGAGGAGGGGGGTGAGAAATGCACAGCTAGTTATGTATTACAAATGTCAGGTTACTGTGGAAGTGTATATATTCATATTTAATAATTTCTAAGCTGGAGTTGTGATTGTAATAATGGTTCATTCATATCTGCATTTCATTTAAATGCACTGTTTTGACTCACTGAACATTTGTCAAAGATATTATAGCTAAACTTTTTCACATGACCACTGAGGTAATGACAGCATTACATTACCAGAAAACTGCATGACTTGCTGATACTTCCATTTTCCTCAGCAGCTTATGAAATAATCAAAATGTGTGCATGAAATGGCGGCCTGTTCTGAATTTATTTTAATACAGATAGGCTTATACAGAGAAATGAAGAAGAGTGTAGGACCTCAGACACAAGAGACAATGACTACACACAAAGCTGAATTTTACTAGCAGGAAAGATGGATATATGGGTATTAGACTTTTCATAGCTATAGGAAGGATAATCTTTCAATCAGATTAATGAGAAAATATATTGCATGGGCCCTACAGCACTTTTTGCTTTCCAGGCTAATACGTGATTTAAATCCCAAAAGTACATTTTCAGCATTACAATATCCTTTGATAATAATGTCGCTTGCACAAAGACAGATAAAAATAAAACAGTCCCCCTTGATTTCCCATTTTAGATTTGAAGTATATTTTCTGTTCTTTGCCTGCAATGAAGTGAATTCTATTGAGAAGAGTCACATTTAATAAGACAAAGAGAATTTTCTAATTATGCTACCTGTCAAGATTGGAATCTATGGGATTGCAACTGCAATTGAAGAAACAGAGGAAGCAATTGCATATAGTCCGGTTTACTTTGGTGTATGATTACTATTTGCACTTAGATATTGCTAAATGTAAATCAAGCACACACACAGAAGCATGCTTTGAGGTAAACACCAAAAGGCAAGTCTCAAAATGGATTGTATAGTCCTCATTTCAATTTTCAGTATGCAATTTCCCAAGCTTTCCTAATTTATCTATAGAAAAATAGTAGAAACCTGTGAAAATGAAACACTTTTAAATTACTTTGAGTCACACAAATATACAGTGGACCGAATGATAAATATAATTAAAGCATGAATTACTAATGGAATAAGAATGTATATGCATAATTATGCTAGGTTAAGCATTTATGCATCTTTCTGGAGGAGAGCAAGTACTGTAGCAGTGAAGAAAAACAAAAGCCAATTAAAATTGATGCAACAGGAAAAAATACTTCTCTCCATACGGTTTCTTATCATTTTTACATAGTTCATATTAGAAACATGCAAACATTAAAGAAAACCTTGCTGTTATAAAGGGAGCCCTGAAAGTTATCATATGCTGTCCTTTCAGGGTCTCTGGGGAACTGTTCAATGTGCCCCATCAGACATTACTCTTATTTGCAGCATTGCAATCTTGGAAACACTATGGCACATTAGACAAGGAAAATAAATATTGTGTTCTTGATGGTTTCCTTCATATTACAAGTTTACACAAATCCATGGCACACAATCAATTATTATAAATACTTTATACAAATAATAAATTAGTTCTTTTAGTGGCTTCATCACATTTTTTTATTAAAAGTGTCTGGTAAGATGATGCAGATTATGACCACAGGTAAAACAATTGGCGTAATATAAGCCTCCAACAAGCCTTTTTTGGTGCTTTTTTAATGATACGTGTGTGTGTGTTTATACGCACATGCATATGTAAACATACACACACACAAACACACATATAGAACCATATATATGCACACACACGCACGCATAATGTCTCCTAATGCAAAATATGCTTTATTTGGTACTGAAACACAATTAGAACCTATTTTATCTCATTTGGTTTTATGTAAGTTGCAAACTGTCTTTTCAACTATTTGGTTTATATCTCTGTTTAGCTGTTTCTCTGGTGTTTATTCAGAGGGGGAAGAAAGATGGCCACATCACTTTATTTTCCTTAAAAACATTTAAGCTCTGTAGATGTTTTTTAATAACTCTCAAGTGGTGTCTTTTTGAGCGCTACTATCAAATATCTTATTACTAAGCTACAGCTTTAAACATTTACAGTAGGAAGACTACTAAAAATTCATAAATGATTTGAACATTCCAGTCTGGCTCAGGTTTCTGAATGCATAAATATGTAGCATAGTCAGTTCCAGACCAGATATTTGGTGTCATCATCCACCCATATGACAACAGCAAAGCATAAAATTCATAGGGCTGCAATCTCCTTTCACATACATACCACAGGAGCTTCAAAATTTTGAATTATAGGTATGTTAGACAGGCTGCTAACAGCCTCTATGATAGGCTGCTCATCTGCCAAGATTCTTCCACCATCCAAATGGTGTTACCACTTCCACATGTCTTCCACATTAGTAATTGATTACCCAAACAGGAGATGATGTGACCAAAAGTAGATTAATTCAGCTAAATGCCTTCTGTTGGCCAAAATTTTCAAAAGCAAGCATGTTAAGTTGCAGCAGGAAAATTATGCTGACCCTGTGATCCTGAGATAGAGTAGATCTTTTCCGGCTTCAGCATTGTCCTTTCAAAGGAACATAGAAGGTTCATGTACTGAGCTTCTTGCCCTCTGTCACTTCTGAAGCCTCCCCTCCTTCATGCAGAGATCAGAGAGATTTTTGTACCTTGCTGTACAAAAACACCCATGAAGTGACCTTAAAAGGAAACATTGAGAGCAGGGTTGCAGAGGCTTAGAGCTTCACAGAAATATGAGAGAATGAGAAGGTGCTTTTTAACATGCTTTTCCACTCCTAGTTGTCCATGGAAGAGGGTTTTTTTTTTTTACTTTTTTTTTTTTCCCCCTGACGATCACTTTATTTCTGTGGCTAATATATCTATGTATTTCCATTCAACGTGCTGGCAAGCCATTCAGTTTCCTCAGTATTTATGAACCTGCCTCTCAAGAGGACTGGTAGGAGATACTCCTATCATCTGCAACACCACAAAAAAGTAGAATGAAGTCACTCATTCAATGAACTGCTGTTTTTTCCATGAGAATTCCTTTGGGATTCTATGAAAGCTCTGTAAATTTGAACATGGTCAAGATTAGGCCCAAGATTATCAGTCTATGTACTTCTGGAAAACACTTCATAGCTGCAGCTGACAATTCCTTAGTCCTTCTCTTTAATTACATGTGGACATATGTTTTTCACACAGTCTTTGCCTCAAATTCACAATTTCCCAAGGACATACAACTCAGTGTATTGTACCTTGCAAAGCAACGTTTTCAGAAGCAGCTATGAAGATGTCACCACTTGCATAAAGGCAAGAAGAGCTGCTGGTCATGACCAATGTACAGCAATATTTTCCTTCTTAAAGAACTGCTGTGCTGATTGCATTGCAGTGGTGGATGAATAATCCCAGTATATAGTTTACATATCAGTTTGTTAAATTTGTACAACAGTTTAGGAATCATTAGGATGAAAGGCACTATAAAATGTAAGGTATTATTAAAAAGTCGATACAAAAAAAAAAAAAATAAAGAAAGGACAGATAAACTGAGGCAGATCCCGTAGCTATTTCTAGCCATGCAAAAAGAAAGGGCATTGAGCAGATTACCTCCCACTAAGCCTGCCTTTCAGGTCTTGTGTCCTGAATGTATTCAGGATTAATTCTGTGCTTCAAAAGAGGTGGTACTGTTTGCATAGCAACACATTTCCTTCCTGCTCTCTGCCTATACCCTTTTATACCCTGCTGGGACTCTATGCAGGTAGCTTGATGCCCCTCCCCAGAGTCAGTGCAAAAGAGTCATCAGAGTAAATATAACAGCCTTTCCTCGGACCACGGGTTGCCTCAGGCCTCAGTCTCATAGTTGCAGAGAGCTTTTCAGTCTCCCTTCTTCAATTGCACATGCAAAAGCAAATGGTGTTTCCTACTCATGGAAACAAATCAAACAACATTACAAAAGATTGGAGTGATCCTTTCCACCATGGCTCCAGAGACGCAAGGAGCTGAGATTTGCTATCCTTGGACTAGCTCTTGAGTCTGTTGTTCAAACCTCACAGTTTGCTATATGCTTTACTTCTGCATCATGACACTCCCCCAGTCTGAAGACGTCAGTGTCCACCTCTGACCCTAGTGGGAAAGAGCACTTTGTACACTATAAACCTAATCTCTTGAGCTTCCTTAGCCTCATGAGTGAAGTGGAATTGTCCTCAAAAGCAACTCTTTAGAGCATCCCAAGTCTATTCTAGGAAGGAGAGTCCAGTAATGCACCAAAATGGTTTTGGTTCAGACACAAACTAGCAGTCAATACCTTCAATTCTGGCAGCAGCAGCAGAACCACTGCACCAGTCTCTCCCTGACTTGCCTTCTGCACTTCCTGCAGAGGAATTCCCTATTAGGGAACTTTTCTGACTAAGATGATTACAAATATTACTAAAAAAATTTAGTTTTATTCCCTTTTGTCATTTTGTATCTGGCAGCTTACCTTTAATTTGGTGGCTTTTCTGGTTCCTTCAGTAATGATATCTTTGTCGTGCCTTTAAAAACGTAAACACTGGGCTCCAAATTTTTTGGAAATTCAGGAGATCCAACAGGACCTAACATCAAATTTCTTATGGAACTAAAGAACTAGGAGCGTCAGTGGAATTAAATATTTAAACATATAAAATGAAAGAAAGGCAAACTACAACAAAGGGATAGGAAAAATCAGGATTTTCCCCTGTCTTTTCAATTCATTTACAAGGAAGAGGCAAGATGCTCCTCCATTTGGATCCTGCTGCAGCACTTCAAGAGGCTGTGTATCAAGAAAAACATTGCACGAAAACTTTTTAGGTTCCAATATCCAGGGTATTCTCCCTAGGTAGTGGAAGTGAAGTATGCTTTTAGTGTTGGTACTGTTTCTGAAATACTTTGTGTGAGAGGCACAACAGGAAGAAAAAGCCACATTTTCATGCCCATTTTGTTGACTCTGTTCATTATGACACCAAATTAAGCAGGAGTGTTGATCTGCTTGAGGGTAGGAAGGCTCTGCAGAGAGATCTGGACAGACTGGATCGATGGGCTGAAGCCAACTGCATGAGGTTTAACAAGGCCAAGTGCNGGTTGAGTCACCATCCCTAGATGTGTTTAAAAGTCGCATAGCTGTGGTGCTTGGAGACATGGTTTAGTGGCAGACCTGGTAGAGTAGGGTCAATGGTTGGACTGGATGATCTTAAAGGTCTTTTCCAACCTAAACAATTCTATGATTATCTCCTCGGGACTCCAGAGCATGCCTAAGGAAATTATGGTTGTGAAGGGCATCCTTCACCAGAGCAGGAACTTAATTTTATGCTTGTTTTCATGAAAATTCTTTTCCTAGGTCCCAAGTGTCACCCAGGACAAGTTACCTACAGCAAAGAAAGCTCTTCACAACTGCTATACTTGTCAGCTACTCAAATCATCTAAGAAGGGACCTGGGCTTAATTTTAGTGTAAGGTTGGAACGCTAATTCTAATGATTATGTCTTACCTGAATCACATGACAAATGCTCAATGCCCAACAGATAAATGTAATGTGCAATGATTTTGCTGGTGATGGCACTTCTGGGAGCCTGAATATATGTACTGGTTTTGGCTGTGAGAGAGTTACTTTTCTTAATGGTAGCTTGTATGGTGCTGTGCTTTGTATTTGTGACCAAAACAGTGTGGATAGCATAAGAATGTTTTAGTTTTTGCTGAACAGTGCTTATACAGCGTCAAGGCCTTTTCTGCTTCTCAGCGAGTAGGCTGGGGGTGCACAAGAAGTTGGGAGGGGACACAGCTGGGACAGACGACCCCAACTCACCAAAGGGTTATCCTGTACTGCCTGACATCATTCTCAGCAATAAAAGCTGTGGGGAAGAAAGAAGAAGGGAGGGACATTTGGTGTGATGATGTCTGTCTTTCTAAGTGTTTTGTCTTACACGTGGTGGAGCCCTGCTTTCCTGGAAATGGCTAAACATCTGGGAAATAGTGAATTAATGTAATATTTTGCTCTGCTTGCACATGCAGCTTTTGCTTTACCTATTAAACTGTCTTTTTGTGAACCATCATTTTTCTCACTTTTACCCTTCCGATTCTCTCCCCCATCCCACTGGAGGGGAGTAAGTGAGCGGTTGTATGAGGCTGAGCTGCCCACCAGGGTTAAACCACAATAATACCCTACCAGTCACATGCCTTACTTTGGCAACGGTACCTGTCAGGCTCATTACCCCAGTGGTAGGTGCTTTGAGATGGTTCCATGGCAATTAACATGTGAGTTCATTACTTACTCCGTATGAGACCTTTCCTGGAGCCAAGCCTTCCAAATTTCTCTTGAGAACATACTAGCAGGTAAGGGTGTTCAGCTCTTTCTAAAGGACATGGCACATTTTGAGATCAAATTTGGCAAAACAAGGTTCTGATGCCTCCTCCCAAAGCCATAAGTACATGGACATTCATCCAAACCGAAAGACGCAGTCCGAGTTCTAAAACACATTTAATTTTCAAGGATAAAGTGATTTCTCTATAGGTGGAAGTTTCATAGGAGAAATCTTAAACCTCCAGAAGGATGCGAGCTGTAGTTCTGGCATATTCTGGCATTTCTTTCCAACAGTGATTTAGGAGCAGCATGTGGCTACTTCTAATTGAGAACCAAATATTTTTCAAAAACATTCATAAGAAATGAATGGTTGAAATATCTCAAGAAGCAGACTACCTCCTGCTCCCTTCCCTCCCACCCCACAGCCCCATATTATGCTAGCACTTCATAAAACAGCAACGTAACAAGTCCTTTTTGACAACAAAACTGCTTTTGTGAAGAAACACATTCATTTGCAATCATAATGAACTGAAAATGCTGACTCTGCAAATATGTGAAGTGCTGTGTATCCTACCAAGAATTTAAAATAGTAAGAAATGACCCTTACTATAGCAACAACTAATTGGTTTATTGCCCTGACGAGCTAGTGACAAGAAAAGCAGTTGGTAGCAGTGCCTTCATCACAGGGTATTCTAAGAAATAACTAATTTAAACCTTCTCAAGCACAGACACAACCTGCTCCACATGGGAGTGTATCTCCAGAGGGTTCATTAAGTTACTGGCAGTCTAGATTTTGGAAGCAACAACTAAACACTACATCTCTGTTCTACTCTTTGCTATGCAATTGCCTGAAGACTATAGGTTCAATGAATTGGGATGGGGTAGAGTGGTGGAAAGAATTGCAAACTATCCCTGAATATAAACAAATAAAGAAAGTAGAAAATTATATTCAGCACAGCTGTTATGTTCAAATGCAGTAGCTGAGAAAATATTGTTTCCTTTAACACTTTTAGAATAGCTCCATATTAAGTTGCAGAAAAATGTTGCTTTTCTTCCACGTAGGAATAAATAATATGTTACTCAGAAGTAAGTGGAGTCAGCATTTCTACCTTTTATCAGGAAATAATAGGGGATTTCCAAATTTCTTTCATACTTCTTTATGTTTCTGACTCTTGTGGCCTGTAAAATTCCTTTTTATCCTTGGATCTCTCTTAAACAGAGAGGAAAGTAAGTTGCCAACTTGTCTTCTACTGGACAGAAGTATATACCCGGTGGGCTTTGTGACTGTCCTCTATCTTGGGCCTGCAAAGGAAGTGCATGAAAGATCTATGCCTTGTTTTGTTTCCAAAATGTTGGTGCATGCCTCGCTGACTTCAGTTTACATGGTTTCATTTCTCCCTAGTATTGCTTTGTGATTTTTTTGGTTCAAACAAACTCCCTCAAAAAGCAAATCTTAGCCAGAATTGCAATTTTGGGTCTTCTACAATAAAAGCTCCAAGGCATTTGCAGCTTTTAGGTGGTTTCCACCCAAACCCATAAATTAGATGTTATACTCAATCCAGGTTCATGAATCTGTGGTTTGCAATGACACTTGAAACCAGGAAAATGTATCTGTTTCTGAGCTTTACTTTTAAAGTTTTGTACAGCTCTTTATAATACTGTTGACAGCTATTTAGATATCACTGGATTTAAATGTTTGCTTTAGAAAATCACATTGGGAGAATTTTGGTTTGTAAATGAAAGCTGGTTCAGAGCTCTGTCCTATTTTGCTAAAGTTCAAAAGGGAAAGGATAAATTGTTCTAGTTTTAAGCTGTTTCAACAGCTAATGGAACAGTACAAATGGAAAAGGCCCATGTTCTTGGAGCAGAAGGGTCTGAGTTACATTCCCACTATAGCCTGTGCGCAGATTACATGATAGCTGTGGCGTCTGCATTTACACAGTCACAAATCATTTACAAGACTGACAGTTGTGCCACAGTTTGTGGTTTTCTCTGCCACCAATTGAACTAAAATATCTCAAAGGGAAAGGTTAATGCACTATACTACTGTGCTTGGCATCCATTTGAATATTGAAAAGTCTCTGCTGTACTAATGCATAAAAATCAGCCAAACCAAAGTACAGTAAAGAGCAGAAAACTGTTCCTGAGGTTGAATCCTGTAAAAGCGCTGGTGTCTATTACTTGCCATTGATCTATACTCTCTCATTAGGAAGGAGAGAAAAAATGGTCTCTTCTTCTTCTCTTGGGTGTAGTTCCCAATTTTACTGCAAATGAAGGGGAAAGAGGTCTTGAAGGTGACGCATAGCTGTCCTCTATCCCATTCCAGCTGGCCAAAATACCACATCCGTATAAGTGTTAGTGGGTGCAATGAGGGTACAGAGAATGCTGACTCTTTGCAGCTTTTCAGGAAAGGAGGTGCATCTCCACCCCAGGAGCCCTCAATTGCCTTCAGCGGAGGGGAGGGAGAGGAGTGCTCTGGAGAGGCACTGCGTCAGTAAGGCGCTCTCAACTCTCTCTACTTCCTCCTACATTCGTGAAGTCCCTGGGAGGTAGGAGGAGTTTTTTTCTGGTGGTGGTGTTTGTGCTACGCTGATGCTTTCACCAAGGTCAGGAGAGGTAACACTGAGAGCTCCAGTTGAATGATGAAGTGGCAGTGGCATCAAGCAACATACTGAGGCCTTTATTTGTTTGGGAAATTTCTCCTATTGTGCCTCAAGAGGTATAATGGCATCGCTCTGTAGGGATTTCCATGAAGAAAACTGGGTCAGTCATTCAAAGTGTGAAGTGTTATTTATATATAATTAAAAGACAGCTTGATTGTATTCTTTCTGACTTGTGCATTCACCTAAAAGTGGTGCCTTTTGCTCTGGACAGCGTCATGCCTAGCCATAGGGTTTTTTCTTGTAACAAGTTATTTAGAAACTGAGGAC
Source organism: Burhinus bistriatus (assembly GCA_013397275.1). Lineage (NCBI taxonomy): Eukaryota > Metazoa > Chordata > Aves > Charadriiformes > Burhinidae > Burhinus > Burhinus bistriatus. The sequence goes on along the minus strand of VYXH01009911.1, from coordinate 392,901 downwards.
ACAGTATTGGTAACTATTTTAAAAATACTTAGGTATGTAACTTAGGTTTTCAAAAGCATCTAATCACTTCCAGAGTTAATGGGACTTAGGCTTATAGGAAGTTACAAAGGTTTTGAAAAATGTACCCTGTATTTGTAAGAATATTTATATGTTTAATACTTCAAATGGAAATCTTTTTAATCTGTATTTTACTATCAGAAAAATTTCTTGACTAAAAAGACCTGTCTGTAAATTCCCATTCCCTTCTTCCTCTCTGTTCTCAACTGAACAGGTTGATGAGTTTTCACTCAACCCCATGGGCCACTCCTGGTCAAGCTCCTGATTCAAGGTAGTTCCTCTGTCCAAACCTCATACCTTGAACAGATGACCTTAAAGGAGCCTCGCCCCTTTTTTCTTCTAACAACGTGAGATACCTACCCTTCCCTTCTGTCCTGGACACGTTCTTAACTCCTTAGAAACGTGTTTCTTAAATTAGTTATAAAGACAGTATTGTTCATTCGTATGTATCCTAAATGCATAAACTTTAAAAAAAACTGCTTTCTATAATAAGTGATTTAGCAAAAAAATGTTGTTTTTTCTTATGCAACTATTCTAATGTAAGTAACTGAATTAACAAGCCACGAGGAGAACATGCATTAAAATATTTACTGTCTACAATTACTTAATTCTTTCTGACTTAACAATGCAATCTATTATTAAAACTACATATTTGATATGCTTTCTTATTCCACTTCTATTATTTCAAATGTTTTAATGATTGTTTTACAAGGAATAAAAATATACTCAATGAGAAAAATGAGATTAATTTGATTCCTAAATGAATTAAAAGCAAAAACATTTATAGAATTTTCACCTAATGTATTATGCATGAGTTATCATTTCCAACATTTCAAGAGTTTGAAAATGGTGGAGAATCAGAAATGTTGAAAAGCAGTTTCTTATGACAAAGTTTACATTTGATGCTCAAGAAGAGAGATCAGACAAGAAACTCAGACTGTGATTTCTTAATTTTTTATTTTTATTTTTTAAAGTTTGAGGTGGTACTATTAGTGCAACATAATATGAAGAAGATACCCCTTTGGACAAACAGGAAAGAGCTGGAATTTCTAATGAAAAAATTTAAAATTTTCCATTCTTCACCACAATATATCTCTCTTTTCCTCATAAATAGAGTTTAAGGGCAAATCATAGAGAACAACCTATTCAGCTTTCCTCAGATAGACAGTTGTGTGCTGTTTCTTTCATTTATCTGCGTTTGAGAAATGAGGTTCAAGCAATCACTTTCGAGGTCCCAGCATCCCAAGTCAATGCTGCAGTCCTTGAGTTTGACTGCATTTGTCCTGAGTCCTTCTATTTGGAGGTGTTCCATTTTGCACAAACATTCATTACAGCAGAATTCAAAGCTGGAATTCCTAAATCAAAATCACAAACAAGCACCTTAATCCTCTGGTTGTGGAGTTAATCATCCATTTTCTGGCACAATGCCTGCCTGCTTTGCCAAGTAGAATATTTTCTCATAAAGGAGTATATGAGAACTGAGGGCATAAAGCGGCTGTATAGCAGCTCAGGTTCAAATCACTGCCCTGTATCCAACAACAACAGATTGTGATCAGCTCTTCTATGTTCTTGACAACCAACACACGATTGGCTAAGCTGAGATACTCATACTGTCTCTTGTGTCCTGACCAAAATCTGACATTCTAGATGATAGGAAAATCTTTCTAGATGTAAGTTTATCAAAGCAGGTACCAAGAATGAAATGAACCAAAGAAATTCTTGAACAACTCTTGTTGGAGCATTGCTTTCCTATCTCCTACTGGCTGGCCCTTGGTGGTTGTACTACCGGGGACCAAGGGGAGGGCAGCTGCTCTGCAAGTGGACTTGAGCCAGGGTCTGTGGTTGATGACCAGGCTGGCAGGTCAGTGCCACACTGATGGAGTGCCATCCCACTGTGCCCAATGAGAAGTGCATGGCAGGATTGGTGATGGGGACTAGGATCAGCCTCAGCCCAGGGATCACAGATAAGATCCTGGTGATGAGCCAGGTCCAGAGTCAAGCTAGAAAGTCAGGTCAGCGGGTCAGGGTGAGGATCAGTGAGGCTGCAGTGACTACCCAGGGCGAGGGCCTGAATACAGTCAGCTCCCAGGTGAAGGGAGTGGGGAGTCCCTGACGAGGCTTTTCCTTCTGCAGCTCTGACCAAGATCCCACAGCTGTGCCGTGTCAGAGATGACCCTCAACAAAGGTAGCCAAAGCCCTTTGAGAGGGTGAAGAGGTGGCACTGCCTATGGGTGCGCTCAGGGCCCTGACAGGTACGTAGCTTTCTGTACATTGCAGAAGTGCTAACATTGCAAGCGGACATGTGCTAGCGGATTGTTGAATACATGCAGAGCAATGCTGACACTGGTGGGACTTCAGTAAAATACTGGAGATGGCCCAAATGGATTAGTGTACAAATCATTTGCCTTAATAAATTGAGATGTCAAGTCAAAAATATTTTAAGCTGCAAAATGGATGAACAACATTTTACAATGGCTAATTCAATGTCTAGAGATTTTCAAAGCACTAGCACTTTCTGCCACAAAGTAGTCACTAGTATTTTTATGGGTTATAATAGCTAATGCTATTTTATCAATTATTTAAGTAGCACCAAAAAATAATTTCATTTCTGATCATTAACATAGTTACCCAGACTTGTCCTACTCACATTTCCAAGACACAGACATTCATTAATTGACTCTTAATTTGTGCACAAGGGTTAAATACTGACCTGGGCAGGAGTCACTGGCAAAATTCCCATTAACAACAATGCATTCAAGATCTTCCCCCCTGGGATTTTGCATATTCTTCAAGCTTTTGTAGATACAAAAAAAAAGCCATTCCAAAAAAATGCATCCAAACAAACAAAAAAAACCTAAAAAAACCAAACACACACACACACCCCCCCAATCCCCACTCAGCAAAAAAGCCCCAAACATATTGCAGTTGAAAAATATGTTTTTCCATTGTGAGTGGTTTGTAAGTGAAAAGATTTTGACCTGATGGAGTTTTACTGAAGTGAGGCTAGTAAGGGAAGAGTGCAATGAGCCTAGGCTCCTGGAAAGTCCGTGGAAGAAGAAAGGCACTTCCAGAGAGCAATTCTGATTATGTTCTGGAGGGGCAACTTTTCCCCATGAATTATATAAGGACTTTAGGACAACTTGGCTCTTATGGTAGGTGTCTTGGTGAGATTCCTAAAGCTGTATCAGATGAAACTGAGCCTCATTTAAAATACCTGAAACATTCAACTGCATTCACTGTTTTGCATTCAATCTTGCATTCTCATCTTTGGCAACTCTTTAAATGCTGTACTGTCCGTGAAAGCAAATGAACGTATTTCCATTTCACAGTAGAAGGAAGAACACACTGAAATCCAATGCACAAAATATTCTTTATTAGGAAGAATTTAGAAAAATCTGGCTACAAGGAAGATGCAAATATCAAAGGGAGCTAAGGACGTCCCCATCATGTGATGTCCTCATTAATGCAGATTGCAGGAAACTTTATATAGTATTTTTTAATAAAAAATGGGCACTGGTTAAAGCAGTGACTGAAATGTGTTATATGGGGTACCTTTGAGATACACAGCACTTTCATAATGGAACACCAGCCCCAATGCATAAATAATAAGAATTTTTACACTTTTTCCTATATTTTGTGGGGGAAAAGAGTTTCGAGGCAGCTGAAATATTTCTCCATTTCCCTGTCTTCATTTAAACAAACACGTTCTTCATAACACTGTCTTTTTGCTCTCTTCATTTTAAAGAAAATCAGAATATCATTGAGCAGAAAGGAATAAAAAAGAAAATCATTTGTATAGTTGCAATGAAAGACTCATGCCGATATCTGAAGCATTACTATTGTCTGCAGTATGGTGCTAGTTTTGTAATTACAGAGACGCAACAATAGGGGGGTTGTGCAATTTTAGGAGATTAAGGTTCTGCATAAAAATTCCAGCTGTGAACATGTGATCAGTCCTTTTATGGACAAAAAAAGGCACTTCCTTCTATTTGCATTCAGTTTCTATGTGCATCTACAGTGCACTTACATCCTCTACAAACTCATCTGTGTAGTTATTCTTTTTCTTTAGGCACAGAACATAATAACACCATGGAAAAATAATAAAAAAAAGCACACCTCACTATTCTTGCTGAGAGGTTATATGATTTAAGATCAAAGTCAAAAGTAAAGCCAGGTAACAGCTAAACTCAGAAATCAAATAATGAAGGAATTGTGCATTAAATGGGCCAATTTGAAATATTCCATATCTTAGCATAATTAAAATTTTACATACAACGATACAACCAAAATCCACCAGCACTTTTTTCTCCTGGTAGAAAAAGCTGGATTAGAATAATAATTTACAATGGTACTGGAAATCTTGTTTTTAAAAGACAAAGAAAAAAAGAAAAAAGCCTTACACTCATTTATAGAACACTTCAAAACAGATATAAATGAAAATGAATTAAAATGTATATATCATCTGCTGTTCTTTCCATCACGAGAAAATTTTCAGGTAGCCAACTGTTTTGAAATAAAATTCCCTGCAGTTGCTATAGTGATGATAATAAAGTTCCTGCCTCAATTTACGTGATAGAGGTTCCTAGCAGAACACTTGAAAAGGTAAGCTAATCATAATGAAGACACTGTTAGTTCTCATGCTCAGAGCAGCCTCCTTGAATTTAGTTCACAATTACAGGACTCCTCCATTGTTGTCAATTTTGTTATATGTACATTATCATAATCTTTCTCAATGTGGCAGTAACAAATTATGCAGCAGAGACAGTACTACTCTTTCTCTAGGTTAAGTCAGTGGACAAAGGATACACAAGTTTGCTATAATAAACAATGACTGAATCAGAGATATTTCTCTATTAGCTGTTTTTTCCCATTACAAATCTTTGTTTTTCTAACCATGTAATGACAGTATATTTTTTGCTTCTACAGTACATATTGTTCAAGTCTCGTTTTATCTCAGTGTTGATGCAAACTAAATAGCTTTAAAGCAGTTACCTGTCAAAATGGATGAGTCATCAAAGCAATGTCAAAGATAAAACATTATTGCTTAGATGTATGTTCTACTGCAATAATTTTGTAAAATAACATAATTTACTTTAAAACATTTGTGAAGCTAAAATAGCTCCCATAATAGCTGGTTTAGAAGAAAAATATGCAAAATAGCTGACAAAAAATAGAATGTCATTAAATATTATTTAGATAAATAAGATAAAACATAAATATTAAATCTGCCAAAAACTAGGACTAATCATTGTGAAAACAATGTTTTAGCAAGGCACTTCTAAAAATACCTGTTATTTGCAATTGTGATGTAACTATACATACATGCATGTTTCTGTGTGAGAGTCTGTATGCGTTTTGATGTCTATGTGTCACTGTCATTAAAGACATGTGAGCTCCCCTCCTTCTGCTACTTTATTGCTTATGTACGTATCATGCCCACCAATAAGGAAAACATTTTATTTCTTTAAAAAAGATGATGTTTAGAATAATAAAAAAAAGACTAAACACAAATTAAAATCCAATATGAGCTAAAGCTTGATGTGCAAAGGCACAAAAACTATGATGAGGATATGTCATGTAATGAGAGATCAAATAAATTAATGAAAGAGCCTGCCAAAGTTAATAGGCGTGATGTCAGTAAGCTTTTAATTAATAACTTTCATTATTTTTAAGGTCCTTTACAGCTGGACTCCTAAGGAGCCAGGGGTCCAACAGCCAAAGAGCAAAGCCGGTTATGATAATTTTTTCCATGGACTAAAATCCTTATCCCATCTAGAGCCACAGTCTCAATAACAGCATATGTTCTTTGGCCAAATGTGTGAAGCCTTAATCTGACCAGTGACATTCAGGTCAGGGGTACACATATGGTATGCCATACTGACTCAATTAACCATCCATCAATTTAATTGCATAATATATCAGAAGATGTATTCCACTACTACTTACAGTTAGATGCAGGCATGGAAATAAATAAGACAAAGCAACAATTTTCTGTTTGTTTAAGTTAATGGGAATACTAAGTAGAAACAATAATATATTTTATAAAGTATTTTTGTTCTTGGAAAAAATAATTTTTGACAGCTAAAATGATCAGAGGCTGCTAGTTTTAGAAATGATACTTCTTGTAATAAGCAAGTGTAGGTGGAAAGCACACCTTACAAGAAAATTACAGCGCTTCCACTGATTCTAATCACATTAATGTAGGGATAAGGGAAAAAGAAGGTATATTATTTAAACATTATGTAAATTATGAAGAGAGTTAACACATTGCAAACTTATAAGTAGTGACATAGTTGAGTTGATTTATGCAATCACTCCAGACATCAAATCCTTCTGGAATAATATACATGACAAAAAATGACAACATGGTGACAAGTTTAAAAAGAAGATGAGGAAGAAGAAGATGAGGAAGAAGAAGCAGATGAGGAAGAAGAAGAAGATTAAGCTTATAATATTCTAGGGCAAAAGCTTGAAATTATAGAAGTCAAACATAAAGCCTTCCAAACTGGAATTCACTGAAAGACAGAAATTTCAGGCTCTGGTCAGTATCGGTGTTATCTGAAATACCCTCTTAAGAATTTGCGTTGCTTTTAATCTGTTCATTTCAAAACTAGGCCTTGAAGAAGATGTGTGTCAGCACGTGGGTAATATTTAGAATTTTGTAAGCGCGAGTTTATTTTTTGAGCCTCATCTGCAAACCTGCTTTGCAGCCATTGTAAACTCTGATCCTCATTTGTCAAGTTTGTGGATATCACAACCGGTGTAAGGACCAGTTGTCAGTCACAGGTCATAATACTTTTCTGAGCTTCTTTATGGTACACAAATCAGTGCCATACTGCTGAAATACTTTCTTCTCTGTCTTACCTTTGGGGGTGGAAATCATTCTAGTGTGACGTGTCTTTACAGACCAGCAGTTCCTGCATAGAATTGGATCTCGCCTTCATGTTTTTCCCTCCTGAAATGCCCAGTTCAGTGTATTTTGCTTCTTTCTCACCCAGAATATTGAGAGAGCTATCCATAGTCACTTCTTTCCACAAAGAAACAGTAGTGCCATTACACACTTAGACACTCACAAAGTCCAGAATAATGTGATCATGTTGCATCTAAAAGTTCAGCAGCAGCAATATTAAAGCACTTTTTAATATAACACTTTGGAAAGAGGCAAGGAAAACTGCTTCTAAAGCTCGTGCTCTGGTGTATTTTTTCGAGCAAAAACATAAGCTTTGCAACATAGTATTTTTAGATTCTATGAGTCATCACAAGCATGGGGTAAATAATGTAGCTCTTGTGGAATGGAAAAAGAAAATTCAGAGGAAACACAAGCTACCACTTTTTATTAGACACCTTAGATCATTAGCAACTTGGTTTTATGCTCGCTTTTAATACAATTTACATAGTTTTCTGATAGTTGTTCTCCATAATAAGTTCTGTGAAATTTCCTGGTTTCCCCCAGTCTCTTGAAATTCTGGGTATCTTTTATTTATTCTGTTTTTAAGCTTTCTATAGAGTGGGTTGGCTGAGAAGTTTCTCTGGAGGATCTGGCCGCCGAGCTGTCTCTTAGAGAGCAAAACAATAATTACTGCCTCTTGAGGATCCAGTGATTAAAAAAATTACAAAGAAATGTTAAAATTTTGATGTTATCAATCACTGCACATACCTGCACGTGGCAGATGTGTCTGCATCACACAGATCTCTCCAGGCCCCTGCACCTGACATATGTCTCGGTTCCTTGTCACTCTCTTCACGTCTCAGGCCATTACAGAGGCTTCTTCTTTGCTCTGATCCTATGTGATCAGTCTTGCTGGTTGGGACAATCTAGGATCTATCTGACCTGGGCCGCCGAGCCAGAGGGATGCTGCCAGACTGTACTGCTCGGGGTTTCCTACCAAGAGAAGGGCTACTAAAAGGCACAGCCCCCAGCTGCAGAGCGATGACAAGAGTTCATCCCCCTTCCATGAGTCACACAGTGGTCCCTTGAAAAGGTCTTACATGTTGCAGGAAGCTTACATGGGGTACCATATGCTTGTATATCTGAAAAAAACGCAACCAATTAGAAATTGAAAGTACTTGGCCTTGTTCTTATGGATTTGGGGAATCTGAGACAGTATGTTGAAACAGATTTTCTTCTAGACTTATTTTTCTCTAAAAAGGTTTGCAGGCTGCATTGCAGGCAAAGGTTAAGGTTTGTTCCTGAAATAACAAGACACGCTTAATCAAGGGACAGAAAATGTAGCTTGATACTGAAGGTGTTAACTCACATCTGCCAGTAAACTGAAAAGGCAACTGTTCCAGTCACCTGTGTTTCCCTTTCCTGAGGTTACTGTCCTCATTGTGGTAATGGTTGAAGGGGACATGTTTTAGCTCGTGCTAGACTCTGCAACCTAAACTCAACCTGAACGAAAATCAGCTGTGGCTTATTTCTAGTTGGTGACTCCAGCAGTTTAGAAGGTGCTACAGGGCATCTGTGACTCATGGGCAGCAACTTACGGAGGAGGCTGGAGCAGCAGCTGACAAGGGAACGATTTTATCAAACCTACTCAGAGAGATGAATAGCACAGCTGTTGAATCACACACATCTAATAGTCAAATTAATATTTTTATCCAGGAATATCTAACGATTTCAGAGGTTGTTGTTTTTCTCCATGAAACATCCTTTCACTGAAACAAACACATTCATAAAAATTACAAATTACTCATAGCCAGCTCAGGGAGAGAAAAAAGAATATTCTCTTCACAAGAATTATTGTTGCAAATCATTCCCTTTCTTTTATTACTACACTGATTTTAATATAGCTCATGGATTTAATTATCCAGTTCAGGATATATTTGTAAAGTTATAAAAAATTGAAAGTACTATAAAATTAATAGTTATTACGACTAATCCATGATTAATACACTAGCTGATAGTTTTAACATGTCCCAAAATAGCAGTTTAGAGAATACAGTTTCTGAAATCCAGTTAGAGATTGAGCCAATTTTCTGACAAAACCATCAACCTGCTAATTCTTTCTCCACGAAATGCATACGACTGAGATGGTGGTGGTGCAACCTTAAAATCACAGCAGCAGTCAGCCTGTAGGGTCAGTCATCCTTTTACCTCAAAAATCAGTGTCACCTAACCTGGGAAGCTCCTCCATTACAGTCTTTGAGGGCAAAGGGCCTGATGTAGCACAGAAAACCCAAATTCAATTCTTCCTGTATCATACTGCCGTGCGCCAATCTATTTTAAACCACCAGGCATTAAGGAAGCCTTGTCTTTGTGCTGGTATTAGATGCTGTCATAGTAGAAGATGATGTGACAGGAGCATATATTGATTTAGAATTTGCTGCTCTGCTTTTAAAATATAGAAGCTGACTAAAATGAACAACAAAGGGGATCCTAAAAATAAACAACACACGTTTTGGGTCAAGAGATACTCTTAGAAGACCCAAAAATAGTATTTTAAGGTTTTGTCCGGAAAAAAAATTCTGGTGGAAGGACATGGAAAGGCAGGGTACCAGAGAAACACGTTAATTGGGATGTAAATTAGAATTACTGCATCCAACAGAGCAAACCGCTCCTCAGAAAAGGGAGGTATGTAATCTGGTTTATAACAAGACACTCATCAAAATGGACCCAACAAACACAGGCAAACAAACATGCTCTGCAGATAGTCTCACAAGATCGCTCACTAAATAACTCATCCACACACAAGGCAGCTCATGGTTTTTTGTAGCATTTTAGTTTGGCTTGGCTCTGGGTTTCCTATTTTAAACAAAAGATTGATGCATTACAAACAGACAAGAGTCTGGATAAATGAGATCTGATGTTTATTCATGACAATTTTAAAAAATGTTCAGATAGTAAACAAAACTTAATTACTTTAGAAAGACATAAAATCTGCTGATATAGGATATAATGCTAAATAATAATCACCAGAAAGCCATCTCATTATTATTGGTTTTGTGTTTGATATGGGTTTGGCCCAAGGCAAAGCCCAGGGCTTTATTTATTTAAAAGGGTACGAAAACAAGGCAATATGCATGTTTCATATTAAATATTGTGATGGCACTACACTATGTGAAATGCAATGAGAGAAAAACATTGTGAAGCACCAAGGAGAATTTAAAAATTTATATTTTGTTGTACTTTTTCTCAGACATAAGTAGACTTTCTGAGGGATTATGGGAATTCTAATAGCCACTGTGGTGTGGTAATTTATTATAATCTCACAGCAAAAAAGAGTACATTACACATGTATATACATACACACTCCACATCTATAGCTACATCTGATTTTCCTATTAAGTTATCTGTTATTTTTTTAATTGCAAACTCTGATGAGTTTAACTCAACATATTTCCCTACTGCTCCTTCTGCTTGTCAGCTGTAGCTGGATTGATAAAATGCAAATGAACAAATCATTAACGAGTACTGGTTATGAATCTCTCAGGCAGTTCAGGACCCTATCAAATCCTGCACCTATTACTTTGTGTGATTGATGTACTATTGTAAGTGATTGTTCCTGATCTTATTAAATCTTATTGATTTTTTCCCAGTTTCTATTTTATGCAGGACCAGGCTTGGACTATTATGAATGTTGCTGAACACTGTTAATCAAGCTTACACAGCTATTTTGATGGCAAACAATTAGAACTCTGAAGCAATACCTTGCAATTAGCTTCAGGGATATGGACCTCAGCACCGTAATAATGAAAGAGACCTTCTACTTCAAGCAAGGTAATGAGATTTACAATTATGACCCCAAATAACCTCTGAGAAATAACCAATCTGCAAACATAGATGTGTTTATCAATAATTTGTGCCCTTTTTATGAAAATGTATTTTTAATTTTTTTCTTCACATACAAATCATTGTTTCTACTGAAACAAAGTGTATGAAGTCTTATAAAAATGACAAATATATAAACTGAAAATCTGTACATATAATTCAAATCCACTGGAGAGTTCTACAGAATGATATGCATCAATAATGTTCAAATGTTGTGAGGAAAATAACACTAAAAACTTGTGAGAAAATACTGACATATTATGCAAAAAAACTTGGGTGGTTATTATTGCTTGAAAATGCTTATTTACATGTTTAGTTAATATACATATTAGGTACACTATATATGCAGTATGTAAGTAGACATAAACAACCATATACATACATATTTATAAATCCACTGTATGTCTTTTTATTTGAGTTACAAAACAAATAAAAATCTCCTGATTTAACTCATTTAAAAAGAAAAGAGACATGGTTTTGTGAACTGTAATAGATCATTGAACATCACAGGGCAAATTTTTGGTTCATCCAAAGTAATTTAATACACAATTAATATATAAATAAAAACCAATGAACTTTTTTGTCTAGAAAGTGAAATAGCATATTTTCAAACTTCTTAACTTTCAGTATTCGTATTTTACTGTTGCAGTCTAAGCACATTTTTTGCTGATCATTTGGTATTGCTATAAACTCTTCTACCTACATATCACATTGCACTCATGTGGTTTTGCTAGTTAGCATATTTGTTAATTTCTTCAGTGTTTTTTCCTAAAAAAAAAAAAAAAACAAACCTCAACATCTGTAAAATTTTTTTACATAAAATAAGGATATGCCTTGAGAATTAGGAAAATCTTGGAGGCTTTGAATAATCTCTACAATACTCCTTTTTTGTTTCTATGAATTTATTAAATTGAAATCAAGGCTTTTATATTTTGGTTTAGATGACAAGATGAAGTAGTGCATCAGGCCCAAACGTAGGAAAAAGCAATTTTCAAATATGAGAAGTTCACCTTTCCTACTATTCCTTTACAATAATTACTTGCAAATGTTTCTGCTGTATATGGCATTTTCAGCAGGATGGCAGTGAGGTGCTGGGCACACCTCCCAGTCTGGTGTTCTCCCTTCTTGTTGCCTCTCGTATCCAGATCTTCAAATCCCCTGAGGAGCCTGTTTCTGAAACAGCCCCTGAAAAGTGTGTGTGTTCCATGAGTGGAGACTAAAAGCGGGGCTTGGCTGGAGATCTGTACCTGGAAAAGATGATTATGACTTTTTTAATCAATATGTTAATACAGGTTCTGGGTAGGATACTGAGCAGAGAAGGGGGAGGGTGAAGAAAAGAATAGTATTTCTTAGAACTGTCACTTTAAAATATGTCTCCTTCAATGTAGTGTCAAAGTAGGAACAGGATTATATTTTAAAGCACAGGATTAATGAGATAAACTCTTCTTAACCCATTGAATATGTGTGAGAAGTTCATCCAGGGAAGAAAAACTGGTATGTGTCCATGGCTATATGCAGTATACCATATGCTCACAGTGAAACTTTAGAAGGCTAGAGGAAATTTCTGTGCATTCCCAAAGCAGTGTTGAAATAGTTAAATGTGAGAGCTTAGAAAACCTGATGAGATTTTTAAAAGGTACGTGAGCTAATTCACCATGTGAGTTTTTCCTGTTTCTCTTTACTTTGAGCACAACCAATAAATGTGAGTTATTTTAGTGTCAATTTCAATTTTTATCAAATAAATATACATTTCTCACTGGATGTAATGGTTAATGAAATGCACATAATATGTAAAATCTATAAAAATGTTGTAGTTATACATTACTTTCTGACTGTTGTACAACCTTTGTAAACAAAGTATAGTATATCAACTTTCTTGTGACAATAAGCAGATCTGTCATCTTGGGGACAGCTAAATGAATTATTTAATCAATAACAGACTACATCTCTGATGATAAGACAAGCTCAGACAAATTAAAAAGTGAATCAGGTATAGCATGTCACAAGCAAGATACACAGGTAGTGTAACAGATTAATATTAAGTAGAACAACATTAAAAAACAAAAAACAGAAAACCAAAAAAACCACAAACAAAAACCAGACCAAAACATAAATCCACAGTTAGGGGGTTGATTGTTGTTTTTTTTTCCCCCTCTGTTTATATTAAAACAAGAAGATAACTTTTAAAAATCAAACTACTAAAAAAATCAAGTGGTAAGTACTTTATGAATACATAAATGCAACAGTTTTCAGAAGTGTTTTTTTACAAAACAAATAGTGGTAAGGCAGCTTAAATAGGAGTGTTTCTAGGTTTTGGCACTTCTAAGTGTAGATTTTAAGATAGATTCACCTGTAGTGAATCTAGCTAAATCTATCCAGCACTTTATTATTGACTCCTTCCAAATTTAAAACAAACAAACAAACAAACAAACAAACAAAAACCCAGGCAGCAGATTACTGAATGTTTCTGTAACTATTCAGAAAGTTTGGTCTCTACAGCATTTGGCAGTGGTGTGCTCACACCTTTTGCTTTTCTCCTATGTTCACGAAAGTCTCATGGTTTGTGTGCTGCCTACCTGGGCATGCCCAGACACGTGGCAAACATCCAAACCGCTCTACCAAAGACGGTACTTGCAAAGTTTGCAAGCTACACCACAGGCAGGCCTGGTCTTGAAGAAGGTCTCCAGGCTGTCCTTAGACTACAACATATACCTGTAGGTTACGTATACAGTTTGCCCAAGTGTGGATAACATCCTCATGAATAGCCAGACTTGGTGAGATCCTGTCCTGCTTCTGAAAACCTGCCAAAAAAGAGTAAGGCAATCATACAGTGATAATCTGCCCAGTGTTTTGCGCATCTGTGTAAAAAGAGAGACGTGTTTTGTAACATTTACTTTTCCAAGTCCTCTAGAATTATGAACAAAGAGATATATTTTTTTTTATTCCTTTCCCCATAATTTTAAACAGAAATTTAAAAACTTTAGAAATCTGCAGAACTCCTTGTGGCTTCCCGTATCTGGAGCCTTTTCACAAGTTGCATTTACATTATTTCTAAGGAAGAGTCTGACAGTTCTAAAATTGCATAAACAGAGCCAAGCTGTCTGTTTTAAAACTAAATGACATACAGGATAGCCAGAGCAGCTGTAACTTGTATGTGTGCAATTTTAAAATGTTTCCAGCTTTTTTTTTTTCCTCCAATGAATATGCATGTTGTAACAAAGAATTCAGCTCCTAGAATTTACTGTTTTTCTTTTTGTTTCTTTTTCTATTGATCTCAGGTATTTTGAATAGCTAAAATCCTTTTTAAGTAGGGAAGAAATTCTGACTTCTCTCTCTCTTCCTCTGCTTTTTCATACAGTATGCATAAATCTCACAGAAATAAGTGTAGAATAATATACATGTTTACTGATATGAACACAGTGTAGCTATAAAGACTTATTTTGATATGCAGGATTAAGTTTAAAACACACAGGCAGTATAAAACATTGAAGGAAATAAGAATTTTGTGGTAGAGGACACAAATAGATAAAGATTTGCTTCTGTCCTGTATATGCCTATGTATTAATATAGGGTAATTATAGCTATAAGCCTCTGAATGCTAGTGGTAGTGATGTGTCTCATTGCTGCCATTGGATTCATGACAGCAAATTCCAATTCATCAAAGCAAACGCCTCTGCATTGCACATCAGGCATGATAAGTCTCTAATAACAGTGTATCAACTCCAAGTTACATGCATTAGAGACATATGCATCACAGTGCAATACCACACTTTAAAAGTTGTTCTTCATGTGGGAACTTAGTGTTTCTCAAGAATTCTTTTTGTCTTCAGGGACTTCTGTACATTTTCTCTCCTGTGCTTCTGTAGTCCCTTTGGGATATTCATGTCACTCAGGTATTTATTTGTGTGGTGGAGTTAACCATTTGCACAAATACTGATCTCACATCTGAGGTAACTCCTCCACCATGGCACTTATTCATATAACTTTTGTCAAAACTGCCTGTACTCACATCTTAAGCCCTTCTGAAATGAAGTCAGTAGTTGGGGCAACTGTAATGAAAAGAAGAGACTGGAAATAAAATCATCCATCCATGAAAGCTCAATTCACAGATTTAGGATGGTCAGACGCAGATCTTCCTCAGCTTAATTTGTAGCAAGAAGCAATTTAGGCTTCATTTTATATGTTGTCTGTGTTATACAACAAGGTATAAGGAGAAAAAATATCTAGGGTATGAGTATTCTGGAAAATTATCAAACCTCGAGCAAAAGCCTAGGTTCTTTGCTTAGCACTCATATACCTAAAGCAATTGGTTCCATGCTACGATGGGTGTTCCCCATGGTGCACTTTCTCCATCAGTATTTATATCTTCATGCCATTATATTTTGGACAGCACTAAACAGATCTGATACACTCAGAAAATTATAGTCACATGCCATCAAGAAAAGATATTAGACAATGGTATTAGTATACAGGTGGAGCTGGATGCATTGGAGACAGGGAGACACTAATAAAATGTTTAATTTTTATGCACTTGCATTGAACACATAAAGCTAAACCGGTTAATTAGGCTGCAAACATCAAGTTATCCTTGTCTCTACTGGGAAAATCTCTCTTTGGTTACTGGTATTCCCAGCAGTTGCTTTGGAGTAAGTTCTTTTTTCCTAATAGTACACAGAGGCAACCTTTAGAGAGGTATTTGAAAGTGCAAAATAAAATTAAAGTTCAATTAAGAGGTTTAAGTATAAAGAAAACTGTATCATATGGTAAAGCATTTATTTGTTTAAATGGGAAAGTAAAGAAAAAAATAAGAACCAGCTCATTCTATTTATCTTCAAGTTCTTGTGCTTTCTCTATCAGATCACCTCTTGTTCTCCTTCACTACCCCTCACTCTTTCGCAGCCTGTCACTCATTCGTATTTATGATCTCCAAGCTATCATCCTCTCTGATTTTGTGATGCTCGCAGATTCGTCCTTCCCTCCCTAACCTCACTCCCCCTTGTTATCACTATGGTCTCTAACTTCAGCTATATCCTTCACTTCTTTGCCCCTCTTTCATATTATTGTGTCTGCTCCTCTGCACTTTCACCTAAGCATTCATCATCTGTGTTTCTGTCTCCATCTACTGAAGGGAACCTAGGGAATGTCCGAGTCTTCACTCTCTGTCCTTTTATCCCTTTTCTCCCCACTTTTCTTAAGAGAAAACATATAACACTTTTACCCCTAATTCCTACATCTTTCACAACCTCTAATTTTCCTTCAATCTTTCTTTGTATTGGTTTATCTATATTTGGCTTTACAAGTTTTCAATTCCTTCAATTCTTCAGATTTCATTTTTGTTCTATTCCCAGCCTTTCTCCTTCTGCAGGTCCATCATTACTCTTAAATCTCAAATCTCCAAATCCAAAATTTTCCTTCTATTTCTTACCAGCTCTCAATTTCTCCCCTTAACCAGATTGTCTACTGCATGTACACATTTTCTCTCTAGTCTCTTTACATACCAAATTTTAATCAAATGTTTCATCCACTACTTCTCGTTCACAATGCAAAACAGAATTCTGAATCCTTTCTTCTGAAAAGACTCCTTTTCAGACTCACTTGCCTAATACATTAAATCCTCCATCCCCCGCCCCGTTTAATTTTGTTGTTCTTCAGCATAGGACAGATTGTTCCAAAAGTACCCTCCCATTTTTCATCACGTCATTTACATTCTCCCATTAGTTGTCTCCACTCACCTGAAATGCTTGCTAACGAACAACCCTCTTATTCCTCAAATAATCTTTATATATCTTAATGTCAAATATTATCACTGTGTGCAAGTACCCTAGCATAGACCAAAGTTACACTGTGCCCAGTGCTACACATGCCTTCAGGAAGAAGAACGTAAACGCAACATTTCAGCCTTTTGCAGATCAGATCTACTAGATTTCCTCACATCCACAGTATCATTCCCCAGCACTACCCTCTGGAATAAGCTCACAACTAAATAGAGAAATACTGCACTATTTGGTTATCTTTTCAGCTTTTAAAACAGATGCTTCAACTAGCTCCCTCCATCTTTTCTCAGCAGTCCCTGCAATGCTTCATCTCTTTTGAAAAGGAGCTTAGCACGTTGTACTTCAGGGCTTCACCACTAAAGGGACACTTCTTGGACAAAATCTTTACTCTTCCTTGCAAAAGCAAACAACTGCTTCACAATCTGAACAGCTTTCTCAAACCTTCTTGCTCATAGTGCCTTTAGTGCCCGTTGCAAACTGTTGCACAGCTAGAGTGACTTCTTGCCCTTGATTCATGACTGTCCACATTTTACTGGCATGAGTATTTTATTCACTTCCATTCAATAACTTTGCTCTTGTTGATATTGTTACGGTAAGCTGTAAAGTTATAAAACAGATGTGCAAATTTGTTTTGGTTAAGCCTGGTAGATTCCCATCAACTTCCCCCACAATGCAATCCATGCCAAGGGAATACCGCTTCTTCCAGAAGGCCTCTCACCAGTGGGAATCCCACAAAAGCAGATTTTTTTTTTCCTCCCTCAACACCAAAAGAGGTTACTCATAAGTGCTAGGCACTTCAAAGCCTTCTGAATTCCAGACTGACTTACAAAATAGAAAGTAACTATTATCAAGTAAAAAATAGTAATTACTGGCTTATGATACTGGAGAATAGAGATGTTATGACCTGAATTTTCCTGTTTTCCTATTCCTTTTTGAACTTTTGGGAAAAATCCCAATAATTGGAATAGTTTCCAGTTTAGAAAGCTTTGTGCCTGGCAGCTCAGAAGACAAGAAGCCTGGAATCATACCCGCCCACCAACACTGTGTAGATGTTCCCAAAGGGCAGAGAAAAGGAACATTGTTATCACCCTAGAAATAAAAGTGAACATTTTCAGTCTATTGCCTGCCTATCATCAGGGACATTTTCATCTCCTTTGCTTCTAATTGCACTCTCCAGGCTCCTTTCCACATTGCTCAACTGTCTTTCACAGTCTACTGTTCATATCATCTTCCTCCTCTGTATTTCAGCATCTATAAGTTTTCTTTTTTTCTAGCTTCCCCTCACAGACCAGAGAGCGTGATGCCATGCTTTTCTCATTTGTTTAAAACGGGACATGCCTTGGTGTTCAGGTGCTATTCAGTGACAGCGTTTTGTAAATATTAAGAGGTTAGCAGTAAACATTGCAATTTGTGCCAGTAGTACTGGGATGCTCAGCAGGCAATTTCAGTTGGTATATATAAAGCTGAGGAGTCACCACACTCATTATGCCATTTTATAATTGGTAGTGGACATTTTAAATCCCAAAAAGTTTCAAATTTTACATGTGGGAAAATTTGAGTTTGCACAACTGACGTTAGAATGGGGGCAACACAAAGGCTCCCCATCAGTGCAGTATAAACTGGCAAGGCAAGAGACCTGTAGGCAGGAACACAGTGATGCTGATCATTTATTTACTTTGTTTTCCTATTTAAACAAGAATGTTTCCTCATTAGTATTATAAGGAAGGGATGGCAAAGCCTCTTCAAATACCTACACTTATACTTACTGCTATTTTCTGGAAGGGAGTATATATTTCTTTAATAAATATGCTGAGTACAGCACAGCATTCAATTCCTATAAATTAGATGCCGTAGGAAGCTGTAGGGCTTCTCTCCTGAGATTTTTAATAAATATCTGCAGGTCTGAATTTTCTTATTTATTTTTAATTAAGGGAACATTACCAAAAGTGAAGTAAAAATCTAAAGAAGCAAACATAGCGTTTTACATTCTTTATCTTAAAAAAAGAAAAAAAAAATTAGGAGTGACATTGCTCAATGCATCTCTGAACTCTAAAATAAATGATTTATCTTTGCATCCAGCCTAACACAAGGACATATATATTTCCTTCTAGAGTCTACATTCAATTTGAAGAGGATGCTCAGTTCGGAAATGCATGAATGAAAGAAACTTTACCTTGGGCATTTACCAGACCTGCATGTATTTCCAGGGATCTAGGGAGAGCATTATGGCACTTACACAAGAGAAAGATCCCTTTTCAAAATATTCTCCACCATCCATTCTCACACCTTAATACAGAAAGGTATGATTGCTCAAGGGATAGGTGCATGCATATTATTGACAGTCTTCTAATGTAGCTGTGGTATGACGATGGTTAGCACCACAAGTTCAGGAACTATGTACAGGAAGAGATATGACAGAGTAAGGATGACAGTGGATACTGGCAAACTTCAAAAAAGTCATAGCTTGATGGTACTTTGAGTAATAGGTCATTTAGAAGGCAAACAGTGCTGATCAAATCACAATAAACAAATATAGACACTTTCATAGCTAGAACAGATTCCTTCTAAAGCCTTGGAATGAAATCTATCCAAACCTTGATCTTTAAGAGTAATTTTTAAAAGTGCATCAGCTGTGTCAGTATCCTTGGCTTGCAAATATTGCAAACTAGTTTCAGTACATTTTCTGAAGGAACTATCACAGGAGACTTCAGAAGAATGGCAAATGTTTACTATACATTTAATTAAAAACTATGTAAGCAAAGCTTGGTTCAGAGCTACTCACAAACACTTGTGTTAGTTCATAAATTTTAAATTGTGAATGAAATTTCCAGTCAAGTGTCTTTGTGTAGGGAAAATGCAATCACGAGGTAAAAGAGAAAAACTTTTCTGAATTTTCTCTATTTCCCTGTCTTTCATATATCAAAGGTTAATTCTTTTATGTCATTATCTTATTTTTGAGTAGGTTTTCAAAAGTCAGCAGGGACCTGAAAAGATGTGCAATAGAACTAGCCACTTTTGAGAGTAAATTAGATGGGGAAAAAATGAAGTTATTGAAGACTTTTTCAGCCATGCAAAGGATTTAGCAAAAGAAAGGTTTGAGTTTTGGGAAGATATGGAAGATATCTTGTGAAAGATACGGACAGGACAGGAAGGATAGAATCATAATGTTGTCTCAGTGTAGTAATTACACTGTTAGGAGGGAGAACCATCCATCACATCTAAAACACCTCATGCCTAACTCATGATTTAACTCTGTTCTGTGTCTTCCCAGAGGGATCTTAGTTCTCTGCTGCTATTTGGGGTGCACTGAAAGTCATAAGGCATAATCCAACTCCAAAGTCCCATGAAGACTTTCTGCCTTTGCATAACAAATTGTCTCTTGATTTGTATTGTACCCCTAAAATTTTGCTCAAGAGTTTAGTGGTGCGTGATCTCTTGGCAAATTTCAAAGCACAATGAGTCTGAAGAGGGAAGAGGACTGCATTTTCCCGATATTCCCAAAACGCCTTAATATCCAAGTCAAGGCCACACTTTGTAGGCATGTCTAATACCTGATTAGGGCCAGAATGAGTCCGGATGATTTTCTCCAAGGAGAACAGAAAAACTGTTGAATGGCAAAATGCACGTGTAAGGGAACAGTAATATTTTCTGTGACCCTGGAATGCTCTTTTCACAAGATGGGTGATTCCCTGGTTTTCTGCAGCTGTGAAGAAAGCATTTCAGAAAAAGCGAACTTTGTACTGTTTTCTAAAATCAAGAAATACTAAGTCACAGTATAGAACACATTGCATTAACATCACCAGTATAGGACTCTGTTTTTCTTTACCACAATATTTTAGTTTATGTTCCCCAAATACCATTTTAATACCTTGAAAATAGACCCTAAGCATTTTCAGTGGATAATTGAGCCATGTGTGTATTTTAGGACAAATATTGGGAAAAGTCATGTTCAATACCAATGTCTATACCATTTAAACAATGAAAGCATCAGGTAAGTAACAACATTTGGACAGCAAGTCAATATGACTATGAAAGGTCTCCAATAATGAGCAAACTCAGACCAATACACTGTTTGAGTATTTGGCCTTCCTATTGACAAAGGTTGCTTTCAATCACACTGTATCTATTACCATATCAATCATCACTCTAAATGAATACAACATGATCATTGACGAAGACGTCACTTAAGCAGAGAAACTAAAGGTTCTATAAAAGCAAATAATGAAACTTTGGTTGATCACAGCATGAAAATTAGACCTAATCCTTAATCATTCCTAGTTTGTAAAGCAAACAAATTGAAGCTAAAAATGTTAACTCTATTTCTTGTTCAGGAACTTAAAATATATGGAAATTGATATCACATTCTTAATAATTAAACATAATGCAATCCAATATTTTGTTTGCTACACAAATTAAGATATGGAATTGAACTGATGAAAATGATTTACGTGCAGGATTAAAATATTGGCAGCTTTATAGAGTGAAATGTCACTATACTGCTGTACCTTCAAGTTTTACATTTCCTCCTTTGAATCCCTGTCAACCTTCATGAACACTGGAGAGTTTAATCAATGCTTGCAGTAGCCATAACATAACACTGAATATTTTACCTGTGTAATAATCAAATTGCTGTTTAGTACAAGTCAAAAGCAGAAATGACAAACATATATATTGCAATTGGCAAGGTTACATTTTAAATTGCATTAAAATTAAATTCTCACACATTTCTATGATTCCTTTCTCTTCATGAAAGCAATCTGTATTTTACAACAGCTCAATGTACCCTAAGGCAATCAAATTGTATTTAGAATGACTCAGAGGTCATAAAATTCAAAGACTTATGAGTTCACATATTTGAATCACTTTTTAATTTATATGGTACAAAATACTTCTGAAACAAGCATTTTATTTTCTTTAGGTACTCCAAAGGGTGGAATTCAGATTGTAATGTTTGCTACGTATTTTCAAGATAGTCAATATCAAAAATAACATCAAGATTGGAAAGGGAAGAAAAGACTATCATCCTGGTATTACAGCAGTCTGCTTTCCTTGTAAAACAACTTTGTGTGAAGCTAAAAAATATCCAAGAATGAGGAAATAAGGACAGTGGCATCACATGAAGTTTAGGAAATTAAATAGAAAATTCAAGTAGATTGATCTAAAGGTTGTCAAAAACATGGAGCTTAGGTCTAAAGTTTCAGATCAAAGCCACTACTGCAACTAATTTAAAAGATAGCTAAAATTTTTTATAGAAAAGGAAAAAAATGGTATTTTTGCATAATGTCACAAAGCAGAGAAGAAAAGCTAAGATAAATTTGAAATCCATTAGAAACAGTTTGTCTTTAAAAAGGTTTAATGACCATCCTTTATTTGAATAAACAAAGTTAGATTTTCTGCCAACTTTCCAAAAGAGATTAATGTATAAAATAGTCCCAATATCTGTAAATTATAAACCCCTTAAATAACATCACAAGGAAGGGATATAAATATTAATTTTGCTTTAAAAGTTCCTTATTTATATTTAGAAAGTATCCCCTTCTGGATATTTTAATAAACAGGTGCAGTGCAAGAAATACATTATGTCATAGATATATATTTGAAAATATAAATTAAAAAACCACTGGTACTGTCAATGACATTCTTTGTTGTATTATCCCTTCAGCACTGGACTAGATCTATTAAATATCTATTGGACTAATATTTTAAGTGGTATTTGGCCTAGATATATGTTACAAGCATATAGAAATTTAAGAATATAGAAAATGCTCTGGTCCACCTAGTCAATCCCCTCGTTGCTGTAACACTCAGCAGGAAAGCCTGATTTTTCCAGCAGGTGTATCCGGCTATATCAAATGTTTAATCCACCTGTGCAAGACAGCCAATTTCAGAGCATTTATTCACGGAAGCAGTTTGCTTTACTGTCTCCATTTCTATGTCTGATCACATACAGAGTGGCAGTTTTATAATACAAAAATATGCAATACTTCAAAAAGGTTCATTAAACTAACCTCTGTTACAAAGGTAATTTACATTTACTGTACTTCAGGCCATTACAGGTGCCATCATTTTAGGCAAACATGAATAGAAAGCTGCAATTTTTACCCCAATTTGATCTTCATTTTTCTCGCAGCCAGCATTCAACAGGGCTGAGGCAGGCAGAAGTAGGAATGACTCCACTGCATGCCATTCTCTGTCTGGGGTTGCTACAGGCAGACTAACGAGCATTTCCTCTCCATCCTCTGCAATCACACATTGGCAAAAGGCAATTCTCAGAGTTTCAGCATTTGAGTTCTGTTTCTTGTACCCTTTAAGTTTAAGCCGAATTAAGACAAATCTTATTCAGAATCTTTAACCAGCACTTTTACTGTGATTGGTATGACAACTGCCACTCCCCATGAATTTCCTATATGTTTCTCTGTTTAGCCATATGAGATGTATCTCAAATGGAACCTCATTCCCAATATATTTGTGTTTGTAGCTCTGGTCCCATCCAGCTTTGAGAAGACAAGCAACAGCAACAGCAGTGAGGACAAAAATAAAGGTTTACCTCCATTTTGAAGATGGACAGAAGCTGGAGATGAAGGACACTTTTATTTTTTGCCCCCATCACTCTATACGATTCACATAGAGTGACAGCATGTTTTTTCCAGTAAGATGGTGGGAATAGAGCTGGGATTTCAGAACCTAAGACAAAAGTGCAAAGCATGCTTTTCTCTGTTGCAACCCAAGCTGAAACAGTTTAAAGCAACACCACTACCTATAGTTCCACTTGTATTCAGCTGAGAGAGGATCTGGACTTTAGTTTCCAAAATTACCTTAGGCTTTGTGCAAAAGGAAATAAATAATTTCTTTTCAAACAGAAGATTTTTAATGTAGTAGAGGTTAATTTGTACCATTTCCATAACATTTACAACACTGGCACTTTAATCTAAAAGGAAAGTTAAGGGTCATATATAGACAAGGTGCTGCAGAGGAAGGACTGGTAGGGAAGTAGTCCTTGATAGCTAAAGCCACTGATGGAGGCTGAGCAGCTTGAGAAAAGTGAGGGCAATATTACAGGGTTTTGTGATCGGTGTATTAGTGTAAGATGAGTTCTGAGGAAGTCAGTATTACCAGAAAATGATTGCTGCTGAGTAAAAAGTACTGCATGATACTGACTGAAACAGTCACGTGCTGGATAGGCAGTCAAGGTCTGAAGACCAGCGAAAGCAATGTAACCTGTGCTTCTCTTTATGGTGAGTAGAAAAGGCTGGATCAGAGCAAAGGGGCAAATCAGCAACTGCTAGAGTGGGTAAGGAAAGTTACAGGGCATCTCAAATGTTATCTCCAGTGCCCTCCACAAGAGCTGGACATACTGTGATCATGTCTGATGCCCTGTTCCACTTCTCCCCATTCAGAACATACCTTTGCCTGGCAGCTGGATGATAGCTCCTCAAGACTCCATCTCCCACCGATGACAGTGTTTTTCGTTGCATCAAAAATTCTGACTTGTACTCCCTACCCAGTTGAGTTCATCATATTTTTCACTCCTCTCTTGGAAGGGAGGTAATCTCTCCCTTATCAGCCTTCTCTAAATAAGGAACCATTTACAAAATACACAGCCACGGTACTTCAGAACCTGCCAAGACTTCAATATGTTATTTACATTACAAACCAATCCAATTTCAGGCATTTCTTTACTACAACTTGCCAGAAAATAATTTTGTTAATATAGCCCCTTCCATCAAAGTTTTATTGTAATCCTCTCATTGGTCCAGCTTTTTACTGAGGTAACACAGATTGTATCAATGTCTTGCCAGACAAGTATGACCTGGTTGTTTTAAACGGGCGTTTCACTTTTGCCCCACTAATTCAGAATAGGACATGTAATTTAATACAGCTGACATGGAGATTCTTTGCTCTCTTTTTATAATCCCAAAACACTGTAGACTCACAACAGTGAGTGGGCTTAGCCATGTGACTTCCAGTAAAATCAGTGGGACTCTCATGGCATGAAATCCCACACAACCATTCCATCGAAAATTAATTATTCATAGTAATAACACTTTTCTCTTTCCATCTAAGCATTGCAAACATCCTTTCCAACATTAATTAATTATGGTTCAAAAGATGTATTGTACTAATGAGGCAGGCAGTTTATAACTATTGTTATATTTGTGTATACAGAGGCAAAGCCAAACAATTCTAGGTCTGTTTAAAGAAATTTCAAAGAAAGTCCCTTTGCTGGGAGTTTCACTGGTTTTGATGAACTGCTACCAGAACCAGTGGGAACTATAGTGTAAAAGTATTCCAGCATCTTATAGACATTTTTCTCCAAAGCACAAGAGTTAAGGGATAAAAAGTGGATCTCTGTAGAAAATTGGCCTAGGGCTAGGGTTCTTTTAAGGTTTTCTTTTCCACCGCATACAAACCCAGAGTGACCTAAGGAAAGTCATAGTGAGTTGTGGTCAAGTCTGAAACGGAATCCACTAGTGTCCCCAAATCCCCACTCTCAATATTAAAAGATAGTCCTTCCCTCCGTAAACACTGTTATCAGTTCAGATTTGTCAGTTCAGCCCCAAACATCAGATCTGCCTTTTGCCGTTATCCATCTTTGACTGTCAGTTAAAATACAGAACTGTCTTTGGGTAGGTGTTATGGAACTCATAATAATTGTGTATTGAGTATCGCCTGACTGAAACACTAAGCTATAAGCTGTGTACTCACGGAAACAGTATTGATTTCACCCTTTGGTTTGTGCAGATACCCTGTATGCAAGTACTGCTGGCTTTATAAATGTAAAAATTTTTAGGTGTCTGGTCCCCAGTTCTAACCACCTGAAAATCTCTCTATAGACTCCAGAGAGTGTTATGCACTGAATTAGGATTGGGATTCAAAAAAAACCAGAGCAGGCCCATGCTAGAGGATAGAAAACACTGAGGAGAGCTGAATCTGAAACCCCAATTCACCCATGGATTTAGTCCTTCTGGCTAGATGCCTAACCCTAAACCTTCTACCAGGCATCACTGTCCACATTTTCCCTTTGTGAATGGATGATTGGGTTTTTCTTTTGAAACACAGGTGGAGGGAAATGTGAAGGTTCTGACAGCTGTTTAATGGAAAACACATAAACAGTCCTAGGACATATGGAGTCTCCCAAAGAACAGTGTCCTGTTAACAACAGGAGCAACAGCACTTCCTCTGGAGTTTACCCTTCTAGGGCCCAGGACTCTCACATCCGTTTTTTTCTTTTATTCACAAGGCACTCTTTCAAATGAATGACAGAAAAACAGTCCTATTCAAGGTTATTTGTTATTATGGTGTTGCTTTAAGAAGGTAAGAGATGATGGTTTATGTCTTCTCAAGCTGGAGAGGACCTGCAAATTATGTCAACTGCTTCTTGTACCTGGAACCTGATTATTGGTTACTTAGAAGGTGAGATCTTGAACTCCATCAAATGCTTTTGAATGACAACAGCTGTGATTCTTTTGTTTCATGTTGAAGTCTGGGTAAAACATTAGACCACGCCTAATAAAGCAGAGTCATAAGGGAACATAGTCCCCAGACACATCGTCTGTAAGTCCCAAATAGACTTAGGTATTGAGAAGGCTGCAGTTTTCTGGCGGTATGCAATAATCATTTCCTGCATGCCCAGGATAATCTTATTAGCTTAAAAAAAGTCTCTGGGTGGTTATGACAGTTTCTGAAACTTGTCTCTCACATGTCTGTGCTTTGTTTGCTTTCCACATTTCAGAGAGACAAGATAGCAGCAATCAGTGAATCAGGCTCCTCTTGTGAGAGACAACCTGTCCTTTAGTGACTGCAGAATCTGAGCACTGTGAATTTATCAATCAGACTCTCTGGAGGCCAGAGCTCCTAGTTTCTACAAAATTCAGATGTATTTCCTTGCTGATGGAGTGTACCCCACATATTTTTCCATGCTTTCATTGTATCAATATCTATATTTCACCTTAACACTATTCTATGTGCCTAAGACCTGCGCTCAAAACTCTCAGACAGCGAGTTTCTAGGAGACTAAAACCTAGAATTTATGTATCACAGTCGAGGTAGTCTCAACATCCAGCACTTAAGTTTCAGCCACCAATACGAAGCTCTGGAGAAGTCTCTCGTTCAGTTTTCTTTTCTCTTTCTGCTGTCCATATAATTCTCCTCTCTTTTTATGTCATTTGCAAATGTCTACTCTCCATTCCAGATCAGCT
This sequence comes from Burhinus bistriatus, assembly GCA_013397275.1. Taxonomy (NCBI): domain Eukaryota; kingdom Metazoa; phylum Chordata; class Aves; order Charadriiformes; family Burhinidae; genus Burhinus; species Burhinus bistriatus. The sequence goes on along the minus strand of VYXH01009911.1, from coordinate 366,100 downwards.
TCCTTAGTGATGGCTGGGCTACATTTGCACGCTGTTTCCTAACTTGCAAAAGACATTACACTGGGAATAGCCTTCATTCCGATTGCTTTCTAAAGAGAAGGGAATCCTTAGATTTTCTCACAGGATAGACGGTGTTTTAGTTCAGATGTGAAGAAGGGACAACTGTTGCAGAAAGACATCATTCCTCTTTATTAACATCAGAATAACTTTGCTCTTCCTTTAGAAATTAGACAATTAATTCAAAATTCATATACTGCAGTAGTTTATGCAAGTTATTATATTAGCACTTAACTACAAAATCAACAAGCTGCCTACTTTTTGACTAAACATCATCTCCTAGCGTAATAAGGAATTCCAGTCGACACTTCGGAACGACATTAAGTTTGTGGTAAAGAAGTCACATTCTAAAATGGCAATTTCACTTTGCCCTGCTAATAAACAGCAGTGTCACTGGGGGCTGGCAAAACTTCAGCTTGTCTTAAGCTTTACAGTATTTACCTCTGCAGCTACCTAAGCATACCTGCAAATCAGGGAGTTTGTGATGCAAGGCCTGAGATTATCTTTCACTTGGAGTTGCAAAGCCAGAAACACAAATTACACCTGCATAAACAAAGGCTAAGCTTCAGAAGGCTGTGGAAGGAATTTGCCAGCAATATGATACGTTTTTGTCTCTACTCATGCTTCTGTGCCTAAGAACATATCGTGCCTTCACAACAGACTAACTTAAAGGCAGTGCATCACTCTAAATTTCAAATCTCTTTTTTATTATCAGTTTAAGTCACAAACATAACATTAAACTTTTTTTTTATCTGACTTATTAGATTTAGAGTGTTGGTGCACCAGTTCAAGGTAACTAAACAGCTTTATTATATCAGCAGTAGCCTTGCAAGATATCCTCATTGTATTCTGAAGGACTTAATTTAAGGAGAAGATACTGCGAAACATTCTATTTTTTTCTATTTTAGAGAGCCATAATCAGATAAATAGTGAGGAGATACAAAAGGAGAACTCTAAGATCCTATGGGAACAAGAGCAGGAGCCATACCCTTAATCTAATGGGATGTATTTCAGTATAGTGCACAAAAAAATAGGTATTCTCTTTGTATTAACAATACAGCAATCTCAGGAGCACTTGTCCGTGTAGCATGCTGAATATTTATCCCTATTTGTCAGGAGTTTTTAAACAGTGTATTGTTATTACAAATGTTCATAGCAGTTTATCAAATAAAAGAGGAATGATCTTCTAAATTAACCCCCTTCAAATCAAACTTTTAAAATGCCATATCCTATGTTCAATGGGAACACAAGCTCCACTTTAATAACTAATAATAAGTGATAGCATGTAGACCACAATAAAAACAAAGGAAGCAAAACTTCCACTCTTTCCATTTTATGGGCTTGTTAAAAAGAGACTAAAAACACCATTTTGTTGTTGCTAGATTCAGAAACCTCACAGCTCTAGGTGCAAAATGAGAGGAAGCTGCTCTGCAGTTGAAAATGAACAATAGATTTAAATAGCAGCGAAGGCATGAAAATAGCTGGCTACAAGCCCAGAATCTATAAATAGTACCAAACTTGTTCATCATAACTCCACTGACGATGACAACATCATCAGGAAATGAAAACAGAAAAAGCAGAAAAGGAATAAAAGCAGCGGACCTCAGGAATGAAAGGCCAAGCTTTTCCAGAGCAAGCTACTCAAGTTAGACAGCAATCCTAGAGTGGGAAAGCAGCAATGGCAACTAATAATGCCATGAGTCCTGCTATGTAACGGTGCTAGGGAAAGAGGAAGGAAAAATAAAAGGAACCAGCCCACTGAAAAATTAATGTTATTGATGCGGATTCCTAATTTTTATGGGAATGGTGAAATGTAATGTTTATCATTTATCTTGAGCATGATGAATACAGTATGTGATTTATACAAACAAAACCTTTCACTTAGCACAGAAGTTATGACATACCCTTCCTTCCCTTTTCCATGTAAATCCCTTTAACTTTTAAACAAAACCAGAAATAGCACCAATACTGCACAGATTTTTTTTTTTTAATTTTTTTTTAGGCTTTCTTCATCAAGCTTAATAACACAGAACTACAAACTCTGCGGAGCAATGTGATCATTAACATATATAAAAATAACCCAAAATTATAGCAATCTATATAGAAACAACTGACTGCAGAGAAAAATCTCCTCCTGTAAAAATACAATATGACTGAAAGAAGAGCTAGAGGAAAAAATTCAATTCGCATAGATGGAAGACAGAGTACATAAAATATGTTCAAAATAAAACAAAACAGAAACAGGTTCCAGTGCTGTGATACTCAGATCAGATCTCAAATCCAGAGAGGAAGCATGATGACTTATCATATACGCTCATAAATTTGAGCAGATGATTTCATTTTCTATCATTTCCAGTTGATTTCTGAAATCCTTGCTCCCTTTGATTAGAAACTTGTTCTACAATAATTTCTGTAGGGCTATTTTCAAAGTGAGACATTGCTTAACATGAGAAAAGGTGACGGATTCTAGATGTCAGTATTCAAACCCACATGGTTTGTATGATTGAAACCCTTCCCCCACCAAATACGGCCCCCATGGAAAAAAAAATAAAAAAAAAAAATCAAACCCTAAGCCAGAAAGAACGTACAGACAGTCCCAAAAGGATGCTCTTTCCCTGTCACTCTGAGCACCCACCCCTTACCCCAGCACTTAAAGGCATGGTATTTGCCTGAAGTACTTGGCAGGGTTAGCAGTTTGCTACACATCTGTTGAAGGGCTAAACAAGCGTTGGTGATTCGCAAAGCCTGTCTTCTCCCCCCGCCCACATGCATACATAGCTCCTCTCCCAGTTTGGAGAAGGTAAAAATGACAGATTGCGAGGGGTGAGCTAAGGTAAAAACTAAGCAGACTTGTGGTAGGAAACTCAGGAGAAGCCAACTTTTTTGGACAGTTGAGGTTACCTAATTGGTACAGGTCTTTGTTAATTAACCCATTCCATCAAGATGGATGGGTTTTGGCTTTATAGAGGATGAATTTTAGATTGGAAAAAAGCTGAAAGAGCATGTATACAGAGCACAGTCTTTCAAAATAGAGCTACAAAAATTAGATATAATTTCAGAAGACCCACTACTATCAAACGTGCCACTATTTTGAGACACATTAATGAAAGACACTTTTGGATAAGATGTAGACATGTAGGCATTATACTCCCAGGGAACTTTCTGTCCCACGTGCCTTTGCTCTGAAGACGATTGTCACTTACTGGGATTGTCCCTCAGCTGGGAAAAAAACCCCAGTTTTTGGCCTGAAAGTATCAGCTTTAGACTCTTGTTTTTTCACTCAGAGAGCTTCATCAGAGATGTACATTGTAATATGGTATCAGTCTTATGAAGCTTTTTAAATTTAAAACCAAATGAAATGTCAAATGAAAAAATATGAAACATTGAGTAACACACAACATTTGAAATGAAGTGTCATGATGTATTACTTGTCTAAAAAGGAAACTTCACTTCTGGTGATAAAATATTTACTACTATTTATTATTTTATTTTAAATAAGTGCATTAATAAAAATTGAGATATGATCCACCAAACTATTTTAAAATAAATTGAAAATACTGATGCCAGGTGTACACAAAGGCAGTGGATTGAAATTTGACTTTGCTACCAGGTGAGGTGAAAAGGCGCAGATTTCCTGGCCTAACAGCAACATTCCTGATTAAAACATAATAAAACAGACTGAGAAGCATATATATGCTCCTGAATTTCTGGAGGCAGTGGCATAGTTTCACTCCTGGTCCAGTACAGAGTGCTCATGGAGCTGTTCTAAGTAATCACTAAAGCTGAACAGGTTCAAATAGCTGTTCCAGCTACTAGAAATCAGCTGAGCATGTACACCACTTCTCCTGGTTGCCAGCAGAAGTTGAGGTAGCTTGGGCAAGTGTCTTAAAGTCATCAGACATGCCACTAGTGTCTGGGTAAAAAATTTCGTCAATGCCTTGGGCTGTAGGGTATTCCTGAGGGAACAGAGAGTGGGTTAAAATGATAAAATGAGAGTGTGTGTCTAAACAGTTAGAAATACAAGCTCATTTTACTTTCAAAAATATTCCACAAAGATGTAATCTAAACACTACACATAGATACTTCATCTGAAGCAATTAACATAATATCAAGTGCCAGGTTGTGAAAGCTAGAAATCTATATCTTGCTCCTATCATTCCATCATTTATGGCAAAACAGTGCTGATATATTGCCCTAACAGCAGTACAGTGTCATTAGGAGTATAAAGACTGCAAATATTTTCCAGGACATTGATCTACTTATGGTGAAAAAAAAAAAGAACAGAAAATCTCCCGGTGTTCTTGTGTCGATTTGACTGAGTGAGACAATCCTTCAACTTTTAAGAAGAACAGTTTAGGAACCTTTAATTCTCCTCACCTCTTAGAAATGATGGCGGCCTGCCAAAGAGGAACAGGTTTTGTGCTAAGCCTCTGCTTAGACTATATTCCTCCTACCAGATCTTCCTGCCAGAGGCATCAGTAGGATTTGAAAGTGAGGGCTGTGGGCCACAGATAGAAATTCAATATTTTTTGGGAGAAAAAGATAAGCCCCAGGAGCTCTGTGTTTTACTGCTCTCTTCACTGTGGAGAGTGGCACTTGATGTGATCCTCACTGTTGAGCATGACACAATACATTTCAGAGCTGAAACTATTGGACTGTAGCTAGATTTTGCTTTAGGGTGGAAATAGGTAGTGTTCTAGAATCAAGAAAATACAAAAAATGATGGGGATGTTGAGTCCTCACAAAGCAAATAAACTAAGCATAATACAATAGAGCTGGAGGCACACTGCACTACCCCCACTTTATGTACACGCACACACACACACATACAAACACACTTTATTTATTTAATTTTGTTTAATAGAAAATACAGACCATTTATTGGCATGCAGACCCTTGTCACTAGCTGTGAATTGCATTAAGTCATCTCACCTGGGGCTTAGTATTCACCCCTTGTGGGCATGCAAACCAAATACTAGAAAAAAAAAAAA